>JARAOQ010000031.1:0-349082 GCA_029783445.1 Fomitopsis palustris
CCTCGGATATCGGACTCCCTGTTTGGCTGGCTGCCTCCTGTGTTGCACACGAAGGAGCCCGAGCTCGTCAACAAGATTGGGCTTGACGCCGCAATCTACCTGCGGTTCCTCCGCATGCTTCGCTGGATGTTCACCGCCATTGTTGCTATCTGTGGCGCCGTCCTCGTCCCCGTGGACATCGCCTTCAACCTCCAGCAAGTTCCCGCCCAGTCGCGCGATGTGTTGTCCATCCTGACCATCCGCGACGTCTCTGGATGGCGCCTGTGGATCCATGTCGCCGTCACATATGTGGTGACGTTGATTGTACTCGCATTTGTGTGGTACCACTGGCGTGAAGTTGTACGGTTGCGGCGGGACTGGTTCCGCTCGCCAGAGTACATGCGCTCGTTCTACGCGCGCACGCTGATGGTCACGAAGGTCCCGAGGAAGTTGCAGTCCGACGAGGGCATCCGCGCCATCTTCCAGACTATTCAAGTCCCGTACCCAACGACCTCCGTGCACATCGGTCGCAAAGTGGGCCAGCTCCCTGAGCTGATCGAATACCACAACAACACCGTGCGCGAGCTCGAGGCTGTCCTCGTAAAGTACCTCAAGGACGGCAAGCTGGCGAAGGAGCGTCCGCAGAAGCGGCTGGGCGGATTCCTGTGTTTCGGTGGGCAAAAGGTGGATGCAATCAACTACTACATGTACGTTAACCGCTTTTGCTTCTCGTGAGCGCAGCAGCTGAGTCTTCTGCAGGGCGAAGCTCAAGCGAACGGAGGAGGCTGTTGAACGCTACCGCGACCAGATCGACCTGCGCCAGGCAGAGAGCTACGGCTTTGCCTCCATGGCCGCCGTGCCCTACGCACATATTGTGGCGAACATGCTGCGAGACAAGCATCCGAGGGGCACGACGATCACACTCGCCCCTAACCCGAAGGACATCGTCTGGACGAACCTGAACAAGTCGACTGCGGAGCTCGCGCGCAACCGGACCATCGGCTGGGCTATCCTCATCCTCGTGTGTTTCGTGAACACCATTCCGCTTCTTATCATCTCCATTCTGGCGAACTTGGCTTCCGTGCGTCCGGCCTTTGGTTCGAACGAGTGCCACGCTGACACGCGCTTCATGTGCAGCTGACAGCCTACGTGCCCTTCCTTGAAACATGGTCCGTGAACTCTCCGGGCACATTCGCGGTCGTGTCTGGTGTGTTGCCCCCGGCGGTGTCAGCGCTGTTCGGCTATGTGCTGCCCATCATCATGCGATGGCTCACGAAGTACATGGGAGCGTACACTCACTCTGCTCTCGACCGGGCAGTCATCGCGCGCTACTTCGCCTTCCTCGTCATCTCGCAGCTCATCATCTTCACGTTGATTGGAGTGCTGTTCAGTACGTCTCGCCTGTCAGAGACTGTCATAGCCTCACTCACAACCGTCTAGACTCTGTGAGCGAGATTGTTCAGCAAATTGGTGAACACAAGAGCTTCCAGGATATCATCAACAACCTTCACAGTGCGTGATTATTCTTTCCTCAAGGTGATTGTGTATAATCTCTTATGCACAGGCCTGCCCGGTGTCATCACTCGCACTTACATTGACCAGGCGTCTTACTGGCTGACTTACTTTCCGTGCGTATACGCATCGCGCCACGTCGTCCGGTCGCTCACAGCTGCTGTCGCAGGCTACGAGGCTTCCTATGCGTCTTCGACCTGGCCCAGATTCTCAATCTCGTGGTCATCTTCATCAAGAAACAGTCAGTCATGGTTCATTCTCCATTGGAATGATACGTGCTGACAATGTCACAGCCTGTTTGGTCGTACCCCTCGCGAGATTCGGGAATGGACACAACCTCCCGAGTTTACCTACTCGATCTACTAGTAAGTTTGCCGTATCCGGTGCATCATTCAAGCAGTTGACCGTGCCTTTCCTCCAGCCCTAATCTGGTTTGTAGCTTTCTCAGTGCTCCACATCGGTTACATTTGCTGACGCTGCCGTCAGCTCTTCATGGCGACCATCGGGTTGTTCTTCGCCCCCATCGCGCCGCTTGTCAGCGTTGCTGCGATGGTTGTCTTCTGGATATCGTCGTGGGTATACAAGTATCAGCTCATGTTTGTCTTCGTATCACGGGTCGAAACCGGCGGGGTAGGTTGCCTTGCTTCCTGCTCACGTTAGATCGTGCAGCCTAACCACGAGCTCAGCGTCTGTGGAACGTCGTCATCAACCGGTTACTCTCGGCCATTATTCTCATGCACCTGATCATGCTACTCAGTACGTGATACTCTGACTTTATGAACATGTCGGGGGAAGTAACGCGTCGTCCATAGCGATCGGTTTCCAGTTCAAGTTCCGCTCATTCAAGTGGATAGCGACCATCCCGCCCATGTTCGCCGTGCTCGCCTTCAAGATCTACATCACCCGGACATTCCTTCCCGCGTTCCAGTACTACATCCCGACGGACGAGGAGCTCCGACAGGCGGCCGTTCACTCGAAGCGCTCGGACAACCTGAACAACAAGCTGGAGAAGCGGTTCGGGCATCCAGCACTGCACCAGGATCTTTTCACGCCGATGGTGCACGCGAACATGACGCACCTTCTGGCGGAGGTGTTCGAAGGCAAGATCGGGAGCACGAAGACGGCCTTGGACGACCTGGGCGGCAACAAAGTCGACGCAGCGGTTGTTGGCGGCGTCCGGATCGCTGGTATCGAAGAGGTACGTCGCATATGGGCATTGAGGTTGGCGCGCTTTGCTGACGTGTGCTACAGCACGACCTGGAGTATGACCCGCAGCTCTACCAGCGCGACCGGGGCGAGCTCGATTGGGACCAGCGTTCGGTGTCGTCTGCGACGTTGCTAAACGACAACGGGTCTACGGCGCAGCTCAATCCCATCAGCCGCGCGGCCTCGCCAGCACCTTCAAGGCTGACTGGCTATGACCGCTATCTCGCAAACGGGCCCCAGCCCGAGATCGAGATGGCACGTCTTGATTACGACCAACAGCCTTTGCTGCATGCTGCCGTGAGTCCCCTACGTTATGCCTCACTTCGTCGTCGGTCGCTGAATGATCTGTGCAGCAGGCTCCTGGCTACTACGAAGCCGACATGGCGAGCAGAAGCGCCGCGAGCCTCTCACAGTACGGCGGCTCGCCGTATGGCACGCCACAGATGGAGTACACGCCGCCGATGCCCCAGATGGCCGCGTCGTACGAGACACACGCGGAGCAGGGCTACCGGCAAGCCCCCGTCTACCGGCCAACACCGCCGCGCGACGGCTCCTGGCAGTCATGAAGACCGTCCGCCCCGTGGCCCTCGTAGCTGTAACGCCCCCACACGCATGCAGCTCCCCGCTCATTGTATACTACGCAGTCTTCATTGTTCTCGATAGGTAGGGACCACGGTTGTTGTACATGTTTAGGACGCTTTGCTTGGACAGTGCTTTAATGTTATGTGGATGGGTAATCTAGTACATAGATAGACGGTCTATCGTAGTTGCGAAGTACGGTACGGCGAAGATGCAATGATACAGTACTGAGCAGCGATCGGCTGGCTTGTCATCCTCAGGCCCCTTCTCACATGTGTGGAATTGACACGTAAGTAGAAGCATTACGGACTGATGCTCTCTGGTCGTTCAGAAGGTGAAGACACCACGAGAGACCTTGTACTCTCAGAAGTAACCTCTGGTGAGTTGTTCATCGTGCTGTCGGTGCTGTCGAGCAACTGATCGGAGCCAGGACATAGATTATGCCAGCCTAGCGAGACAAATTACATCATATCCGACACACTGAGCCAACCCTTCAGCGAGCTTTTAGCCTGCAAGATTATCACGTGAGCCGACAACAAGCGTAGACATATCGACAGTGGCATACCGGATCGTGTCCTCAGAAGCTGGAGGGCATTCACTTGCTCTTGGGAGGCTCAGCACAGCCGCAGGCGGGGTAGGTGCAGGAACCGCCGTTGGCCTGGACGTTTGCGCAGGTGGCCTTGTCCTTCAAATCGTATATCTCAGCTCCTACATGTGGACGATTCAGCGCAGCGGCCACTACTCACAGACATGTCGAGTTGAGGTGAGTGGGTGGTGAGTGGGACTAGTTGGCGTTCAGTGAAGAATGCTCATGGCGGCCCTCCCCAGCCGCTTATATACCTCCTCTGGCGATAGAGCCCCGCTCACGAGTGCGATGATACTGTGAGGCGGCAAGTTGCAATTCACCGATGACTATTGGTCACAGTGGTCGCTGCAAATCAACGACGGGTGATCAGTCATACTGCTGCCAGCCACTCACATAGAGCCATTTGATGTACTACATCACCTGCAGTGAGATGTTTGCTGCGCTGGCCCTAGATTAACACTTCCGGAGTCATGAGCTCAACCTCATCTCGTCCAGGACACAGGGGAGAGTCCGTCCGGAAAGCGGGCCAGTGATGGCCTTTGTGGCGTGGGCATGTCACGACAACCTACTGATAGGTGCCATACGCCGCAGCATGAGCTATACAGCTATCCGTGATGGACGGTGTCACTGCTAACAGAGCTTTCTGTACCCAGAGGCTGCCCCATATTATTCTCAGCCGAGCGCGAGCAGATTCAAGTTCTTATCCTTCTCTACCATTCGCGACGCGCCCAAGGACTACATCGATATGCCCTCACTCACGTTGACAACAGACACACCACTCTTACCTTACTTCGCAGGTGGGTACCTCACTGCGTGTTGCGTATTACATCTGCGTTGACCACTGTGTTGGTGGGCGTAGGCGGCCTGTGTGTTGCATTGTCAGAGTCGCTTTAATCTGTACGCCATGCCCCATTGACAAGCTGAATATTCTCGTAGCCTATGCGGAATAACGACGGGGCAAGCTGCATTCTATTGGAGCCGAAGCGGAAGGGACAAGAGGGTTCTTAGAGTGTTGGTAAGTTGCACTTGTACCAAGCGCCTAGTAGTATACTTGGGGAACACGCTCAACCAGGTCTCGTTTCTCTGGTAAGTCTTTTCGGAGGCTATGTAGTGCGGTAACTGACAGAGCCCTTGAAACTGGTCGGTACCAGGCTACTTGACACTGCACACTCCGCTCTTGTGCCATGCTCATTCTATATCCTCCTCGTGGAAACCTTCCACGACCGCAAGCCGCGCATCGGAATGCAGACATTGACCACATCCATTCAATCTTGGTGAGTGCTGTCTCTTACCACAGAAGTGCTACCTCAGTTTTGAGCACCTTGCAGGAGCTATCAGGTAGTCTGAGCCAGCGTGACATTCGTGTGCTGCGGCTGACGCCTAAGTGTGGTTTAGGCAGTATTCGTCGTCACTGTATGTTGCATCACAAGCTATCACAACGATCATGTCTTAACAAACGCACATAGGGTGTCACAGATTTCGTCGTAAAGAGGTGAAGGATGCTTTTATCGCAAGGTCAGCCAATAACTCAGTGGACCACTGATCCCGCAGCATCTACGTATATCACATTTGGAAACGTGAGTGTGAATGTCCTCGGCGTCTTGAGCATCCACCTGACGATTTCCCAGTGAGTAACAGCAAGCCACTCGTAGCTCTATTGGTCAGTAATGTCACTGGTCCGATGCTGACAACTGCCACTTGATGCTGCGCGGCCGCTCTAGTCTCTGTTTGCGTTGACCGTATTCGGTGAGTCAGATGTCGCCGTCGTTGTATGACTATTTGAATATCAGCTGGCCCTTGTCAGCTCTATCATGTGGCACGTACTATGCTCGCCACTGTTGTTCCTCCAAGATCTCATTGACCGATGACACTTGGACCTAGTATCTGCTTTCCTGGGCAATTGGTACGCTCCCGATGCCAGCGGCTCCTTCCACGCCTTTGGCTGATTTCTAGCACCTGTAGTCTTGGTTCAAGTACATCAGGTTGCCTGTACAAATCCCCTATACAAGGAAATATAAACGTGAGTGCGTCTATGGATGGCAGCTGTCATGGTGCCAATCACTGGTCAATGACCTGCGCACCATCTAATCAGGCCTCTACAATCACTGTCATTATCATGCTTGCATGTGTAGCTACCTCCGACATTGGTATTGCGGCGGCACTCTGTGTTCTGCTATGGAGGCGACGAACAGGTTTTGCAAGGTACGTAGTTCTCTGTATTTGGTTCTGGAAACTAGACAGCTCAACTCTCCGCAAAGCAATGGGCGGTTGATACGTCTATTGGTATTGTACAGTATAGAAGTTGGAATATTGACAAGGTTGATTGATGAGCTTCGACGATGGGAACATACGTCTGACAAGATTCGTCTAGCGTCGCGTCGACCGCAAGTCTATTGATAGTGAGTGTTCCACTTGCTTCTCGATCTAACAATGACTATTGACTATTGCAGTTTGTGCTTGTGGGCTACAACAGCGCTGCATTTGTTTCTATCTTCTGGGTCGTTCCAAAATGTGCGATCTGCTTCTACGATGTGACAATCACTGAATTCAATGGTTCCATGCAGTCAGCGCCAATTCGCTCTTTGCCCTGCTGAATGCAAGAAGACGACTCAGGGAAGGGGCAAATCCCCCCGTCTCACCCTCCATCCGAGTCATCACCGACTTGCCCACGACTAGTGAACCCCACCAATCTGAAGAGCCACGCATGGGAGGTCGGAGTAGGCAGGTGCGCTACTTCCTCATCATTACGGCGTGCAAGGCTGGGCCAACCCATCTGTAGGTGCATCATCGGCTTGTTATCAATGCTGGGACACAAGCCGAATTCAATGGCGACCATCGGGATTGTGGAGATATGGAGATGATCCCTATCGAGACAAAGATTCGGCCCAAGACTCCTTGACGGACAAGGTTGACAAGCCTCTGGTACACATGGGGACCAAGCGTCGTGACGAATGGTTTGCGACCCCAACCGTCGGTAGCGAGTGCTCAGTGATACGAACATTGGTGCAATACATCGTGGCGTGGCGTGAATTCATCACGGAGACTGTGTCATAGTACACCTCATCGATCTAGTGTCGCTAACAGCACATCGAACGATATGAACTTGCGCATACGCAGTGGAGATACACCGCCGCATGCGGTCCTGATGCAGACAGTATGAGTGTAAAGGACGGGCTGGGTGTTTCAACCACTCGCTCACCAGATGGAGGCACTGACGTGCAGCAGGAGATTCACTTGCTCTTTGCTGGCTCGGCACAGCCGCATGCGGGGTAGGTGCAGGAGCTGCCGTTCGCCTGGACGATTGCCCAAGTGGCCTTGTCCTGTATTTGCACCGATCAGTACGGTGCGAAAGAACCTATCATCATCGCCGAAACCCTGTGGGGAACAGCGGAAGGCTACTCACAGACATGTCGAAGTGAATGGTCTTGGGCAGTAAATGGATCTGGTAGTCGTTCACTGGAGAGTGCCACTGCAGTGTGTTGGCCTCACATATAGTATACCCATGCGACTGAACACACTCTTGGGGAAGCGTGAGGGAGGGTACTCATTATGGATCAAACACGGCTGGATGCTTCCGAAAGCCAATGACTTTCAAGCTGTCAGTCATTAGGTGAGACTGCTGTAGCGACCCATTCAGCACGTCTGGGTCCGCCACCCCGGGAATATGCCCAATCAAATTGTCCTGTTTGTGTCAACTTTGATTCTCATGAGGTATCGGATCTTCACCTACTGGGACAGTAACACCCTCTCAGAAGCGGTACCTCAGTGAACGCTCTCGCGTACCATGTAACATCAGTCAAGGCCCGAGCGTCCAGGAAGCCGGGCACGTACGCTTCGTGTTAGGGAATCTGTCTAGAGATACAGTGATGAACAGCAAGTCGACCAGGTTAGATGTATAGCGCGCTGACGGATGAAGAATTGTACGTAATGCTACCTACTATGCTACCTACTAATGCTACCTACGATGCTATCTACTGAATGCTATTGCTACGGGAGAAGATGCTACCTACTAATGCTACCTACGGATGTGTACCTACGGGATGCGCTACTGAACAAAACGAACCAAAAAGGCGGGACACTGCGAACGACTACACTACGTAAAAGATTCGATGCAGGATATACGACAGACGATGCGCGCGCGACGGAAAACGACAGGACGAGGACTATGCGTACATGGTGCGAGTTGTTCAAGACAGGAAGACAGAGACCCAGCCAGCGTGAGGAGCACAAGTTTAGACGCCGTAGCGTTGCGTGAGCCGCTCCTGGATCGCTGGTGGGAACGTTGCCACTTGTGCTGCCCAGCCCTGCGGGTCGTGTTGCTTGAAGCCATTGAGGAGCTGCTGGAACATGTTGTTCAGCTCCGCAGACGGATGGTTCCAACGCACGATGGCGTTGCAGAACCAGAGTAGACTCTGAAAAACGGTGAGCTCCGATGAGATGATCGCTATGCAGAAGGCACGGACCTTCGCAATGCCCGCAGGGTTGTGTTGCACAAGCGTGCACAGGCCACGGAACGCAGAGTCCTTCTCCTCGTTGTCGCGGATCTCGTACAAGGCTTGACACCACATCTGGGCAAACTCAGGGAGGACTGGGGCGACGACGGCAGGATGCATCAGGCCGATGCGACCAATGGAGACGGCAGCATTCTCATGGAGGCTCCGCGGTGCCTTCGGGTGGAGGAGGATAGGTACCAGGCGTGAGATAAGCGGCTGGACCCATTGACGGAACTCAGGATCGTCTATAAGGTACATGAGACGCCGTCATCAGAAAGGCAAACATACGACCTACCACGACCATAGCGAAGGGCGATCTCGCCCACAGACCACGCGGCGTTGTTACATGCGCTCACGAACTCGACCTTCGGCTCGGGGTCGAGTTGCTCAATGAGCTCGTGCATGATCGCAGGCGTGTGAGGCTTGAGCAGCGGGAAGCAGTGCATGGCCATGTCCCCGACGAGCGCGTACGCCGACTGACGCACAGGCGCCTGAGGGTGCTTCAAGCAGACAGTGAGAAGCTGCACAAGGTTCGGCTGTCCGTTGGCGATGAGGGTCTCGAGGGCCATACCCAGGCCCTGCGTCAGGCCCGAGAGCAAGTCAAGTGCCACAACAAGGAACGACTTGTCCGGCTCATCTATCTCCGGGTTCTGCTGGTACGCCTGGTACTGTAGGAGCGACTTGTGCACGATGCTTGTGCACCGCTCAAACACCGGGGCAGCGTATGGGGCGAAGGTAGCACCCATGCCGATGGTAACGGAAGCCAGGCACTAAAACAATGGTACCAACGGCCGTCAGTTGATCATGCAGCGGACAACAAAGTAGGCAGGCACCGACCTCGAGGAGGGGAATCAAATCCTCGTCATCGTCCTTCAGTTTGCCCCACCGCTTGATCAGGGGTGGCATCAAGATTTCCACGTAGGTCGGATTGGCGAGGGCCGATCCGACGGCGTCAGCCAAGGTACCGACTGCATCATACAGGATGAGCATGTTCTTGTGCTGATACTTATCGAACGCAACAACAAGGTTGCGCAATACAGGCTCCAAGTATGGGGCAAGTTCTGGGCCTGCATCTTCCTCAAATGTAGCGAATGCGCTACAACCAGCTTCCTGTACACGCTTGTTGTTGTCCAGAACCATACGGAGAAGCTACCAGGCCGATGTCAGATGTTGTCATGTGGGTGGGTGATACGCAGAGAAACCACTTACGCCCTCAAGCGTGGGAACAAAGAATTGATTGCGGTGCTCATCGGAGACGGGCTGGGTACACCAGCTTGCGTACCGGCCAAGGGTCCAGCAAGCAATTGAGCGAACAAGTGGCTATTTACGAGTCAGTACCATTGAAATGAGACCAGTGTATCATTACCTTGGGATCATTGAGCATGTTCAGCAAGTAGGGGACAAGTGTGGGCAGGTGCGGCTCAACTGCGTCAATGCATCCTTGTGGCCAACCAGTCAGCAACCACCGATGAAAAATAGAGGAATATATACCTTCAGCCATAGCACCGAGCGCGAGGATGCCACTCTCTCTCTGAATCCAGTCCTCGTTCCAAAGCTTGACCTTCAACGGCTCAAGCAGCACGTTGAGTAGGTCTGCGCCAAACCGGACAGCGAGCACATCGAGGGCCGCGGCGGCACACTTGCGCAGATTCCACTCGGTCGACATCTCGTCTGCAAATTCATCATCGTCGAGATCGTCGAAGCCCTCATCATCATCGTCCTCGAGCTCCTCTCCGTATGCGCCCATACGCGGCTTCGGCGCACCCTCGCCATTGCCCTCGTGTTCGAAGCCGTGCGATTTGCCGCTGTAATGTCTCGGCTTGATGTCCGTTTCCTTGTCTGGCACCGCAGTGTCTTCGTCAGCATCAAGCCACAACAGATCGTCCTCGCCGTAGACCATGCAATCCAGTAGGACGGGCGCAACCTTGGCTAGCAGCGGGTGGAGGTACGGCGCGAGGTCGGGATCCTCGGCAAATGTGAGCCAAAACTCACACGCCTCGAGGGCGACGTTCTCATTCTTGTCCTTCGTTGAGTAGAGCATGTACTCGGCCACGTTGTTCATCTCCGGCATCAACTTCTCGGGGCGGGACGCCAGGAGAAGGACAAGTGCCTGGCAGACATGGCGGCGCACGGACGGATCCTCGTCCGACGCGCGCTTGAAGAGGCATGCGATGAACGTGTCGATGTGCGTAAACAGCGCCTGGCAGTTGATGGGCACGAAGTACGAGAGGCATGCAATGGCGTGCGAGCGCATCTTCGCTCGAGGATGCTCCGAGAGCATCAGAAACTTGGGAATCATGAACTCGAGCGGCCACGTTCCGTTAATCTCAACGTCGAGCTTGCGGGGATAGTCTTCACAGGCTTTCTCGAGGACGTTGAAAGCAGCCTAATGGGAAGCAAGACATGCGTTAGACGTCATGTTGACAGGTTGAATCCGTCTGTAATCAGCCGGTGTACATTGCAACAAAAAATGTAGCAGCCTAGGGAGCCGCCGTACATGTGGCGTGGCCGGCACCCCGGTCTCGCTCTCCCGTCCATCATCTGATGGATGTCCGAGCATCCCGAGGGGAACGATGGACACCTCCACATTCTGGGCAGGAAGACGTACGATGGAGGGAAGAATAGCCACTCACTTCCTGTTTGTCGAAGTCTGGGTCATCAAGCGCGCCGACTAGGTGCGAGAGGCACTCGGGCCAGTTCTTGGGCTCCAGCGTACCCAAGAGGGCGACTATAGCCTGGCCGGCCACATTGCGAACCATGATTGAGGTATCGTCAAAGGCTTGCAATACTGCCTTCTTCACATATTCGATAACACCAGGGGCAGAACGGAGGATGAGTCTGGCATTGTTCTTTAGCAGATATCCTGCGATGGATCGAATGCGGTCTTCCTCCTGGGGCATCGCCGCCAGGATGTAGACCAGGTATGCGATGTAGTCTGGTGCGCGCGTGAAATCGTTCAATTTCTAGTAGTCGCCTTCATTAATGCCCGACGAACGCGATGGGGAGCGCGAAATGAACTGACATGAGTAATATCCCTTTGGACTGCGGCGTTCTGAGTGTCGGTGGAATTGACGATAGTCTGCAGGATTTCTTGCAATCCCGCCGGTGTGGGGGCCCAGGAAGTCATGATGGAAGAGGTATACGCGCAGTCCTCGCAGCGATGGAGGGTGGTGGACGCGTAAAAGCAAGAAGAGGTTGGGGTCGTCGACAATCCGCGTGGCTTGATCCTCAGATCTATAACCCTACATAATTCTGCACCAGTATTCCATATTTGGTAACGCGAGTAAAGGTACATTAACACCACGTTTCTACCCCGGATCCGAAGACCACGACCAGGTCCCAATACACTGAGCACCGTCTTAGGCTCTCGGCCACGCGTTGTGCGAACGCTCAGGTGCATTGATCGACGCTGGACGCATGGACTTGCAGCCGTCTCCTCGAGAGACGACCAGCGTACCAAGGAATTGCCTTGAGATATAACACAAAGCGGTGAGAACAGAGTTTACTCCATCATCTTGCCCAGTGGGCTGGTCTCTCGCGAGTATCGAGGCTTCGACTTCTTATCTTCGTTTTCGAGGAAGATCAGAATATATAGACAGAATGGAGATGTGTGACGTTTCGATGGCTGATGTACGGTCTTGTTCCCAGACAGGACATGTCACTCAGGTCGGAGTGGCAGTTCACGACCTTCTCGCCGGCGGACATGAATCGATCGAACCGTGGTAAGTGTGCCGCAGGGCTCCCTGCGTCTGCCTCACACGGCAGAAGTTGAACATGAGACGCAGCACGGGGCCAGAAAATCGAGGATAGAGTGCCACCTGCCGGAGGGCAACCCTGGGTGGACGTGCATCCCTGCTCGGACTTCTAGCACTCGAACATCAGTCCTATTGACCTGAAGCATGTACTCTACATGTCCCATCACGATGACCTACGCACAGGCCAAGTAGCTGCACATTCTTAGTTTCCGCACGATCTGCGCCTATCCAGCAGCTCGTGCTCCGCCTTCTATCTTCAAGTGCCTTCTCTTCGGTCATGAAGCGCTGGGAGTAGCGCTGCCGGAGGCTATGGGAGTCGAGGCCCCCGAAACGTCCTGTCCTGGGGCAGCAGGACTCGGGGCAGGCACGTCTCCCGTAGGATCTCGAAAGAAGCTGCGCATGAAGTTCCGCCATGGCGCCTTGGACGGCACGAAATGACCTAGGGATGGTGGACGCATGGCCCCCGGATCGTCAGAATACAGTCATCCGCACGTGCAGGAGCCAGGCCTGAGATACGCACCACCGTCATGGTACTCCACCCGCTTGTTGGTCGAGATCTCGAGCAGGGGCTTCGACCGCTCTTCCACGACGATGACGTCCGTCTTACCGAGGATATGCAGAGTCCGCGTCGAGAACGAGGGCAGCAGGATCGCATCGCAAAGTGGGCTGCGCGGGAGGAATCCGGCGACGGATACGCAGAATTTCCTGTGGGCGGCAGATGGTTAATCTCGGGCATGACGGAACACGGGGGCTGTACCAGAGTACAAGGAGAACGTACAAGGGAGGGTGGGGCGGTTGCCCGTTGACCAAGAACGGCGGATGCACTTCCGGCTTCTCTAGCTGCAGGTGGCCGTCCGGCAATGAAATGAGCGGGCGGCGTAGGCTGCGAGGGCAGGGCAGATGCACGTACCAATGCCGCTAGGATAGCTGCCATCGCGGCGCCCTGACTGGAAGACGAGTACGATGAGTGTATTCAGTCGTACCCCAAGACCTAGTCCGAACCTAAACCCAAACACTCCCTAGAAGGGTAGAGCAACGTCATACACTGGCGCCGACGAATACGTACGAAACCCTCATACCTCATAGTGATCCTTCGCGAGCACATCTCGTAGCATAGCGAGGGAGTCTTCGAGACCATTTGTTAGAGTGTGCGTCGCGTTCACTCGCCACCAGCCGCGCGGTGCAAGCGCCGGGTCTGTTTCTGCAGTAGCCTCCGCAGCACCGAGATTGTCGAGCGAGGATTCAGGCGACGTAGATGTCAAGACGGCCATATCAACAGGTGTTAACACGTGTGGAGCATCCACGAACACTGTCAAGATACGAATGTCAGCCAGGTCGGCCAGTAGGCGGTGTTCCCAAATGCAGATGGATTATCGCTAGTATGGAGTTCGTATAGGATGTACTCCCGTCAGTACCCCCGACAAGCCTGAAGATGTCCCATGCTTGACCAAGGTGAGGCTATAGCCCCAATCAAACTGATTACGGCTGCACCCGCTGGTGGAAGCACCTGGGAGTCCCAGACCTCTCCAACGCACCGTGCTAGATACTAAGAGGTCCATTTGACATCGGCACTGCTACCACATCCGCTCAGAGAACGCGGTAGTCATATCTTTTGCAGCGACCAATGCATGGCCTGCGCAAGCAATATGCAATATGAACGAGCCATGGACCAATAGTCCTAGCGGTAGGACAGGGGAACCCATCCAAACGTTGCTCCCCAGTCGAAGCCGATGTGCATATAGCAGGTGCCTCGACAGACTATGCCTTTGGAATGCATCTGCACTCCTCGAGTGATACAAGGCGAGTGGTTGGATGGACGTACCCAAGTCGAACTCTTTCCCACACGCTTTGCGGAAGGCGCCCATCTAGTACATCCAACAGTTCTGAGCCTCGCCCCTGCATAGTGATGTTTCCTTGACTCACTCGCTTGCTGAAGATGGTACCGCTTTGGGCATATCTAAAATGATACAGTCAGCGCGGCCAAGATATGTTGGCAGCCACTTGTCGGGCTCACCCATGCAACATGAGGACTTTACGAGAGGACATGATGTCTACTAATAAATCTATATGTAGTGAGAGGAGGGAGAAAGCGACACTGAGTCTATGTCCGAGAGGCTACGATGTGGTAGGGGTCAAGGCGATAACAGCACATAAATCTTCGCAGGAGCCGACAAATACTGCTCATGCTGACTCGGAACGATCGGATGACGCGACCCGGAACTCTGCCGTACGAGAACTGCTTGCTACATGGCTCACCTCGCGACAACAAGATGGATTGGTCGATGAAGAAAGGGAGGGTATGAATTAGACAAGCTGTATTGTCGTTCTCTAGTTCAATAAGCGAGGCAGGAAGCTGAGGCCTGAGGTTTGTGGACGCTCTCACTTGGGGCATCGAGATCATTACATAACCTGATTTAATCCAAGATCGGGATCTGACCCGACCCGCCGCTGTGGCGGAGCTCGCTCGACAATGCTTGAAGAGGCCCTTTGCTCTTGGGTTTCTTAGCGACATGAGACATCACCATATCTTGAGCTTACAGTTTGACTGCAGGCACTACAACTGAAGGAACGACATATAGGAAGCGGCATTAATCCTATGCTTGTTCATTGGAACTGCTCCATTCCCACTGACGACGAACTGATACGTGGCAACTTGAACCCCAGGTTTTCATAAGTGACGTGTATGAAGTAACGGTCCAGCCCAACCGCTGTTACCCATGCTATTTTATTTGAACCTTGAGGTATGTTCACATCTCTCCAGTATGTTTCCGTGGGTAGGAACGCTCCCCGGATCCCAGGTCATAGAACGACCGTTATGGGGGTAAGACAGTGGAATGCAGCCGAGTTTCGTTGATCAAACGGTGCGGATGGCACTCAGTATCAGTGAGTGCATATTCATTGGCGCATGCTTGGATCAGTCAAAGGGCCGCATCGCAGCTACTGGAAAGTAAGAGAACGTGACAAGACGTTCAATACTGTTTTACTACATCACATCACCCCTGTGGTACAGCAACTATGCTAAGCCATGGCATTCGTTTCATTGGCAGAGCAAGCGAAGCAAGGCTATGAAGCAAAAAAGGAGGTGCACTCGATGTACCTAGGGCTCCGCTTCAGCGACGCAACGTGGACGTACTCAATGAACGGTGTATGAAGCTCGAGCCGTCGCCACAGAAGAACTTATCACCGGATGCTCACGTAGCACTTGGCCAGACTCAGGCGCAGGTGATTCGACACCACTCATTCATGATGATGCTCACTGTGACTGAGTCAGGTGGAGATCCAGTAGTGAGCCAGGTGAGATATGTCGATCCAGTGCGGTGCCCACTAAGTAATGTAGCTAGTTGCCTCCCTGGAACCTGAGTGAGAAGGCCGACAACCCCTCTCAGTACTAGCCTAAAAGCACCATTTGCTCAATATGCTGCGTTAGAGGTACGATATTGCTCTTCTACTACAGATAACTCGAAGCACCACATTGACGCTAAATTTGAAGTGGGGAACGTGTGATACATGGGTACTATACCGGCTTCTTGATAGCAGCTCCACGCGAAACGGGCAATGGTTTGGGTATCCGAGAGATGCGGGATTCTGACGTTGTCGTTTGGTCATTCACACCGTATCTCAGGTTCAAAGTGGATATCATTGCATACAGAAAGGGGAGTACAAGGCAGGCCCACTTCTATGTTGCGGCTGCGTTGACTATAGGGTCAACATACCTTTCTTTGGCTACAAAATTTGTACGCGAAGATGACAAGGCCCTTCTTCGGGGTCTCGACGTTGAAGCCGCTGACACATTCCCCATCTTCTTTCTGTCACATCATGCTTCTTTCGGAGCCATTGCAGGCAATGTGCAGTCCCTATGACCATCCTGCGCACGGCACTCTACGCAGCCCGTTCCCATCGAGTAGAATCAACCCATCATGTGACCAATGCCTGGGAACAACACGATATGATGTGATGATGGGGAGCTCCTTCAGAGTGCGTGGTGCGTGGTCGTAGTTCGAATGAGTGCGTCAGGATGCTGACATTAGGCCTTTCCCCTTTGTGCTCAAAGACCATGTTTGCGAGTATAGGCTTGCGATGGACTCGGACTCTCAGCCCAGCTACCTCGACGAGGCATGACTATATAAACCCTAGGCGATAGCCCTGTGTGTCTCAGCATCCAGCACCATCTCTCAGCATGCACGGAGACAACACGATACCGGTACTGATTGTAGGCCCTCTCTACGCCTTGCGGCAACACTCACTGACTGCACTGTGCACTAGGTGGGGGCTGGTCCTGCGGGACTTGTGGCCGCACTCATGCTGCGCAAGAACGGCATCCCGGTGCGGATTATCGAGAAGGAAGAAACCGTACGTAGAGTCGGACAACGTGGGGCGGGAAACATGGTCAGCACTCGTCAGCAACGGCGTCACTGGTTTCATGTCTGAGCGTATCCTGCTTTCGTCCGTAGCCTCGCTCACAAGAGCTGTACAAGCTCCTAGGCATATTTGACGACTTTCGCGCGAAAGCCCTCCGTGTGGTTCCACTACGGATGTATAGCTTACCGGAGGGAATTGAGCCCATCACCACATTTCCAATCGACCCTCCGGTCCCGGTGACACCTTCCAGACCATTTGTATGTCCATCTACAGCTGTCCAGAACACGGCTCTTAAGCTGACGGCAACTCTACGTCCAGAGCAATCTTTTGATGCTGGGCCAGAACCATTCAGAAGCGATCCTGCGGGATCATCTGCATAAGCTCAACTGCGAGGTCGAGTTCGGCACAGCGTTGTACGGCATTCAACCGGAGAGCAACCACGTCTTGGCGCACGTTATCAAGAAGGATGCCGAACATGAATCAGTCGAGACAATCAAGTGCAACTGGCTTGTTGGCACAGATGGCGCTAGAGGTGAGCTATGATCGTGCAGGGCTTTGGATTCATGAATTCACTAGAGCAGGCATCGTGCGCAAACAGCTCGGCCTAGCCTTTGATGGCAAGACCTTGGGTGACACTTATCATCTAGTGATCGGTGATGTTCAGCTCAAGGGATTGGATCAGAAGGTGAGTTGAACATGGGAGTCTCCCCCGGACAAGCAAACATCTGAATGCCCCCCAAGCATTGGCATTTCTGGGGAGACCTCGATACTATCCTGTGAGAGAATTTGCCCGTGTGTATGTACATTGTCTAACAAGAACTCCCAGAGTGATGCTGCGCGCAACTGGAGAAGACAATGTCTTCTTCATGTCCATTGGGGGACGGATCAATCATGCTAAAATTGTCGCGGAACGCACAGAGCTTGAACGAGTGCTCAAGCTGGGCACTGGTCGCTCTGACATCGTGCTCGATCGAGTTCGCTACATCGCCGAATATAAGTGTGTTTTTCCCTCTTTCGCGTCTTCGATACTCCATTGATCGCTTTCAGGCCTCATGTGCGCATGGCAGAAACTTTCCGTAAAGGCCGGGTATTTGTCGCAGGAGGTAAGGGCATCCACCATTCATATAGCGCAGCCTTTCAACGACCATCATTATGCGTACTAGATGCAGCTCATGTACATAGCCCATACGGCGGACAGGGCCTCAATTCCAGCATCCAGGATGCCGTATGTCTCTCGGGCCTCCGTTGAAGTGGCACTGATGTTTCCTTTTCGAAGGTTAACCTCGGTTGGAAACTTTCCCTCGTGGTGAAAGGTTATGCGGCACCCTCCCTGCTCGACACTTACACTGAAGAGCGTGCGCCTGTCATTGCCGAGATGCTCAAGAGGTCGACGAGCCTCTTTGACAAAGCACAGCACGTCAAGGCCGACGGGACCAATGTGGAGGGCGCTTGGTACCGTGGCGGCGAGCTGCACATGCTCGGTGTCAACTGCCGCTGGAGCTCTATCGTCCTCGACGAGCGCACACCCAAGGAGACAATCCCCGTCGATCCTTACGGTGTTAGTCATAGTGACCCAAGTGTCAGCCTCCTACGGGCCGGGGAACGCGCTCCCGACGCCCCGGGCCTTCAGGTCGTTGAAACAGGTGATGGCGATGTTCATAAGACGACATCACTCCTGGACATATTCGGACCCTCGTACCATACGGTATTGATCTTCAGCGACGGGACAGAGAAGGCCAAGGAGATGATCTCGGCGTTGAAGCACTATCCTGAGGACCTTGTGGTGACGGTCCTCATTCACTCGAATGGTGCTGCCGGGTTATCGGGTTGCACAGACGCACACTTGAGCGTCATAGATCGCGAGGGACATGCGCACGACGGGTATCGGGTGGGCCAGGACGATTTCATGACGTTCATTGTGCGCCCGGACGGTGTCGTAGGTGGAGTTGTCTGTCGTGTACATGGCGCGAGACGATACCTTGACGGCCTCTTAGGGGCTACAGAAGTCTCGGCGCATCTATAGGTACGGCCTTCATGCCAACGTACTCGGCGTCCAAGTTCAATGAAGAATGCGAATATGGCTTAGAGTTTGCAGACAACGGAGGGAAGACGATCACTGCGCGTGGAGCGTTACTGCACAAGCCAGAGCAGAGGTTCATACATGTTGCCGGCAATGTAGGGTAGGTGAAATTTCTCGGCTCGCGGTTCGTATAACATGCTAATATGGCTGCTTCTTCAGGGTCTTGCCGTTGAAGCTGCTGACACATTCCCTCTCTATCCTTCGACATCATGCTTCTCTGAGACCCATTATGGCAAACTGTACTCCGTGTGATCGACCTCCGATTGATTGCATACACAATCCTTTCCCACTGACCAAAGCGGACCCGGAATGTGACCGATACATGGGAATATCGCTTCATGTAATGAATGAAGGAACACCCGAATACGGGATACGCTCTCTTTCTTTAGGCCACCACGTCACTAAGCTGACATCAGGGTTTCATTCTTTGCGAAAAGACGTGTCCACGAGGATGGGTTTGCGACAGGCTCGGACTCATCCCGTGCACCACCTATCGCTCGGATAGCCTTATAGGCCCAGGACGATGCTCTGACATTCAGCACTAGCCCTCAACATGTATGAAGAGAGCGCGATACCCGTGCTGATCGTAGGTGCCCTCTGTCTGCTGAAAGACTGGATCACTTACTACAGAATAAACTAGGTAGGAGCTGGTCCCGCCGGGCTTATTGCGGCACTCACGCTGCGCAAGAATGGCATCCCAGTGCGCATCATCGAGAAGGAAGAGACGGTGCGTAACATCGGGCAGCGCGGAGCAGGGATAATGGTCAGTGCTCTCCCTTTCCGGCCATATGGATGCTAAACATGTTCATCTTCAAGCCACGCTCGCAAGAATTGTATAAGATTCTAGGCATCCTCGATGACATTCGAGCCAAGGCATTAAGGATAGTACCGATGCGGATGTATCGGCTACCGGACGGCGTAGAGCCCATAACTACGTTTGCCATCGACCCCGCAGTGCCGACAACACCCTCCCGGCCCTTTGTACGTGGCGGCATAAACTTCTCTCCATATGCTAACGAAGATGATACCGCAGAGCAATGCATTGATGTTAGGCCAGAATCATTCGGAGGCCATCCTCAGGTCCCATCTGCGGCGGCTCAACTGCGAAGTCGAGTTTGGCACAACGTTATTCAGGTTTGAGCCTGGGAGAACCCAGGTCTTAGCCCACGTTGTCAAGAAGGACGGTGGCCATGAGTCGGTTGAAACACTGACGTGCCGCTGGTTGATTGGTGCGGATGGCGCCAGAGGTAAGTAGCGACTTGTTATGTGGTAGATCAGCACGTGCATCACAGGGTTGCACCCTAGGTGTTGTTCGCAAGCAACTCGGTCTGACCTTCGACGGAGAAACTCTGGGTGCCACTCATCATCTAGTAATCGGTGATGTCCAGATTAAGGGGTTGGACAGAAAGGTAGGTTGTGTATCAATGGCCTTCCCGGGCCCGACAGCTATCTAAACATCTAAACAGCACTGGCATACATGGGGTGACCTGAGCACTCTTCTGTAGGCAACTATATTTGCAAGCCTGTGGCGCATTAGTCATGGTGCTTGAATAGGGTTATGCTACGCGCAACCGAAGACGACGATATCTTCTTCCTCTTCATCGGTGGACAGATAGATCATGCCAAGATTGTTGCGGAACGTGCCGAGCTCGAAAGAGTGCTCAAGTTGGGTACCGGCAACTCGAACATCGAGCTCGGTCGAGTTCGCTTCATTTCCGAGTACAGGTACGCACATAGTCTTTCATATACGTAAACATGGTATCATGAGCTCTCGTAGACCCCATGTGCGCATGGCGGAGACTTTCCGCAAAGGCCGGGTGTTCGTTGCGGGCGGTTAGTGTTTACACCCAGATTGCCTCGGACCCACCATACTCAACGATCTCCCTAGATGCGGCCCACGTGCACAGCCCATTCGGTGGGCAAGGCCTCAACTCGAGTATCCAGGACTCCGTATGTCCTCCCCACCCCCATTCTAATAGGTCACCAAATGCCATTCCTACAGATCAACCTCTCATGGAAGCTCTCCCTCGTCGAGAAGGGCTACGCCGCGCCGTCCCTATTAGACACCTACACCGAAGAGCGGGCGCCCGTCATCGCCGAGATGCTCAAGAAATCAACGAAGCTCTTCGACGAGGCGCAGCGGGTCAAGGCGGACGGCACGAACGTGGAGCAGGCGTGGCACCGCGGCAGCGAGCTGCACATGCTCGGCGTCAACTGCCGCTGGAGCTCTATCGTCCTCGACGAGCGCACACCCAAGGAGTCGATTCCCGTCGATCCTTACGGGGTTACTCGTATTGACCCAAAGGACAGCCTTTTACGGGCCGGGGAACGCGCCCCCGACGCCCCGGGCCTTCAGGTCGTCGGTGCGGGTGATAGCGATGGGCAAGAGACGACATCGCTGCTGGACATATTCGGATCCTCGTACCATACGGCGTTGATCTTCAGCGACGGAACGGAGAGGGCCAAGGAGATGATCTCGGCGTTGAAGCACTATCCTGCAGACCTCGTACTGACGGTCCTCATTCACTCGAATGCTGCTGCTGCCGGGTTATCGGATTGCACGGAGGCACACTTGAGCGTCATAGATCGCGAGGGACATGCGCACGACGGGTATCAGGTGGGACAGGGCGAGTTCATGACGTTCATTGTGCGCCCGGACGGTGTCGTGGGTGGGGTCGTTCGTCGCGTTCAGGGAGCAAAGCGCTACTTCGACAACCTATTGGGAGCTGTAGAAGTCATGGCTCATCTATAGGCACGGTTCTTGTGTAAACATACTACATGTACTATAGTAGTTTGGGTTCATCTCTGTCGCTGAATGCTGCACTGGCATTGGGTGTCGGGTCCACTATCCCGAGAGCAGCGTTCGGCTTCCAAGAACATCACATAAATCGTACGGTAGGTATCTCTCCTTGCTACTAGTGATACATGTCCGAGCGTTCCAGGTCCGTCGGGTGCGATATGGCGATCATGGTATGTCTGGAGTCTATTACTAGAGAGTGCCAGTACGAAGCAGGGTCTATCATCAACATCAAGCAAGCCCATCGCGGGATTCATGCCATCATAAGCATCATATACAACATCAGAGAATCTAGTATCGCCAGCCATAGCTTCCCCGGTCCGTCGTGGTTACCGTGGACTGCCGGCGCGATCGCGCGACCCAGTACGAGTTGAGGCTGTCGTTGCTCGGCGGCGCCGAGTTCGCGAAGACCTTCCGCGCCTTGATCACCCTGTATACTTCGATGTGCGGTGGCTCCTTCTCTTCCAGGATCGAGGCCGTCTCGCCGTGCTCGTTGCCTGGCCGTCGGAAGAAGGAGAGGCGCGGGTAGAAGCGATATTGAGCGAAGGCGATGATAGGTCTGATACGGGATGAACACGAGTGGTGGAGAAAGGATGGAGGGAACGCTTACATGAGGGCTAGGGAGACGGCCATGAAGACGATGGTTGATACCGGGGGCTTCCAACCATGATAGACGATTTCCTGCGCGTACTTCGCGTGAGTGGAAGACTCGAGGAGTGGTGACTGCATGACCTACATAGTAGTGGTACTTGTTCCGGTCAAACGCGTATCGCAGGCCGAAGCTCATCCCGGATTGCTTGTTCGCGAAGAGATCGATGCCCAGGGCGATGAAGAAGGTCCCTACAGAGGTAGACCCAATCGCCTGTGATGGCGCGTCAGACCCGACGTCAACCACACGTGCGCTCCAGTGCACGTACCACAGCGATCCTCTCCCAATGGGGGATGAGACAGACGTTGACGAGCGCGAAGGCGGCGCCGATCAGCCAGTCCCCCCATATCGCCTTCACAGCGAGGTCCGGCGCGAACATGCATATTCGCACGCCCCATGAGAAACCGCTCGCGACACATATGAGGATGACCCCCACGAGGCGGCCGTACTCGAACAGCCCGAAGGCGAACCCCGGGAAGAAGAGCAACATCGGCACCAGCGCGATGACGAGCTCTGGCAGGTCCTTCGCCAGCTCAGTATTGATGAACGCCGCCCACACTGAGATAGTGAAGTCAGTTGGACGGTACGCACGTAGGCATGATGCGAACGTACTGCTCACTGTCACGGTCAGCCCGATGGCGATGCCCGTCGTGATGCGCGGCAGCATGACGCCTCCTAGCACAAGTGGAACACCGAGCGAGAAGCAGTATATGATCCACAAGATGGCAGGGGCATCATACCCACTACCACCACCGTCCGTCGCAGCCCCCTGAGGGACAGTAGTGTTGCCGTTCCAGACAGTGACTATCCCGTCGCTCGAGACGTTGACTTGGAGGTCTGCCCGAGCAGCAAGAACAGCGAGGTCTGGCATAATAGTTGGAACGCCGCGCACGAGGCTGGCAGCGCAAAGGAAGAGCCATGCCAGGGAGGTGACAAGGCGAGCTGCAGTGGCCATCGCAGACATGGATGCCAGAGGGCGCTGGAGGCGGAGGACCAGGGGGTCGCTCTGGAGGTCGGTCTTCAGCCATCGTGGCCCTCATAAAGCAACCGCCATGCTTCGGAGGCCCGGGAACAGTGGCGGGATAGCCGGCGGCGATAACGTAAAACGTGCGAGGGCACCGCGCGGCAATGCATAGGGTGGTCAAACCTGGTGCACGGCATAGAAGTTTCCTGGGCTAGATAGACGGAGGGAAGTGAGGAGTGGGCGAGTCTATCGCGGTGCGGGTGGGAGGTATAAGTACTTACGCACGTTGCGGCCTCCGTCGCGCCACACGCACTCGTCCAGCACAGCGACGCGTACCGCTGGCCGTGACATCAGCGAAAAGTGAAAAGCAATGTAGCGCCATAGATTGCTTAGCTTTACATAGATTCGTATATCAATTAGATAGGGCAAGGTAGAGCCCTGGAGGCTTGTCACGGCCCACTACCATGCAATACATTCGTCCATCTTGCATCATCTGGAGCTATCTGTAAGGCACAGACCTGTCCGATAGATTTAGTAAGGCAAGATCACGTCTGATAGATTCAGTAAGGCGATAGCGTGTCCGATAAGATAGAGTTTGCCCAATGGTAGCCAAGTGCCAGACACATACATCATCTTGCACGGCAGCTACTGGCGAAGATCTTCGTCAGGGGTCAACTTAGCATACATTGAATGATAGCCCATGGCATGGACAGTCATAGTTTGATATGTATTAGCTACTTACTGTCCAGTTGGGGGTCACAGGCCTCAAACATAATATCACAGCAATTGAAATTTATCATTACTAGTTGGCTACCAATACACGACAGAACAGCAGAGTATATGCGAGTACCGGGAGGCTACAGATAGGCAGTGAGCAAGAAGGCTACAGAGCACGCTTACAACGTTAGTCAGTGGGCGAGGGCAGCGAGGCATCACTAGACGACGCGGGGATGTCAAGGGGCGTGGAGGCAGCATCGGGAGCCGGAGCGGGGTTACCAGTCGTCGAGATAGGTGCAGCTTCGCGCTCAGGGGCAGGACCGGGGCCAGAGCCGTTGGGAGGAGCAGAGATGGCATCGCAAGCCTCAGTTCCACCCGGAATATCTGAGCCACTGGCGACCGCGGATGTGAGATTGCGAGCGGCTGGGGTGCACAGATCATTAGCGAGGGGGCGGCGAGTGACCGAGTAGACATACATGGCGTCCCTGTAGTATTATGAGCAGCCCGGGCCTGAATGCGCGTGCGGCGCCTTTGAGCGATGACGTTGAGGGAGGATTCACCAGCGAGGAGTCGACCCGAGTTGTTGTGATGTCCCGGGCCAAAGACCTCGCTGAAATACGTGTGAGCATGCATAGGAAGAGAGAGAACAACGTTACGTACACATTGTACCATTCCAATACTCCCTTTGCCCACTCCTCATCTTCGAACATCTCCATGAGGTTGTCGAAAAACGCCTCATACACGAATTCGCCGTCTTGGTCGCACCACTCGGTCTGGGCATCCAAACCGAAGCGAGCCTGTCGAAGGAATATCAGCAGACACTACGGCACAGGAAGTGAAGTGGGCACCAGAACAGCGACGTAGCATATAGTTTGAGGTAGTGCTTTAGTTAGATCAAATGCCTTGGCAATCGATTTCTTGCCCGCCGTCCATAGCACATCTGACTTGTAGGTGCCTTGTGGCATCTTGGCGGTGCGCGGGCCAGTAATCAAGCAACGATACATCTGGAGAGACCGTCAGCGAGCAGCTCATGAGGCAGACAAACTTACCGAAGAGAGGAGGGGCGACTTGAGTAGATTATCTTCCGGTGCACTGGGATCGTACCCACCCTCCGGGTACAGGAGTGCTGGAAAATGGTCGGCCGAGATCTGGACCCCCCCCGCCAGTGCAAGCGTGCAGAATCTGCGCAGAACTGGTGACGGAGGCCGCTAGTACAGTTGACAGGTGGTACTTACACCTCAGGATCCTCGTCGAAAGCATCCCGCAGTGACGCGGGGCATAGTAGGCGAGCGGTCGCAATCTGCCTGAATCCGCGATGGTGTTTGGGAAGCTTGTGGTCGATTGTTGGAACACCTTCAATCGTCGGCAGTGAGTCTATAATATGGATCTTGACTTTACCACTGTCATCAGAGCGAGCCTGCTTGATGACCTTGCTGAGCTAGATATGTATCGATAGATACGTCAAGACATGAAGCTTGGACCATGTACTCACAAAGACGGAGACGTGCCGGATGACGTCTACATCCGCATAGGTGGCAAGGAAGAGGTCTTTAAATGGTGGGATTACCGCCGCAATCTCGGCGACGGTCTCTAGATGCACGCGCGCCTCTTCCTCAGTGCTAGGAGTGGGTGTATGCGCCCAATATGGTCAGCTACAGGCTTGAACATCACTATATGCTGCACTTACACGTCCTTGAGTATCGCAGTTGCGTCGTCATTTCCTTCTTTTTCAGCCCGGCCGTACCAGTACGCGCTAACCATGGGACGATGTGTTTTGAAAAACGGCCCCTTTACCCGTGCAAGGTATCGGGCGCCCTGCCTCCAGGGCTTCAGGAGGGTGCTGCAACGCGGTCGCTGATCAGACCGTCGGCGGGACTAAGATAGTACTCACTTTTGATGGTCGTCACAGGTAGCCGTCCGCATCGCGCGCAACAGCTCCCCAATGGGCCCTTTAGAGGTCTCATAATCTTCTTCTTCGTCCTCGTTCTGCATGATCACTTCCTATACGCGTGGGGAAGATAGTGAGTGTGCGCGTGAGTTCGTCGGAGGCAAACGACTCACTTCACTGCGCGCTGTGCTGCTGGACCGGCTATGGTCCTGAGCCCTGGCACGGGGCTGGGGAACATCCTCTTCGTCGCTGTATACAACACTGCCCGTTCTGACTTGCTTGTGTGGCCTTGGAGTGGGCAGCTCGGGCGCGTTGCGCTTTGTGGGCTTCTGGGGCACAATGAAGCGGTTGGCCATCTCTGGTTGGAGAAATCGCGTCGCGGTTGAAAAAAACGCGTCGCGAGGCTGTCGCATGGTTCTTTATAGGTGCGCTCCTCCCCTTAAGCTGTCGAGACGTCAGAATCATGTGATCAGATGTAGACATTAAATTGTCCGTAGCGTATCGTGTCCGTACTCGTACTCGTACATGTAGTCATGATGATGTTGATGATATACAAAAAAAACGCACGCGCAGATCAAGGTCCCACCACGAGCCCACCGGATCCCCCAGGCAACGACATGTCGCACAACCGCACCTTCCGACTACACGATATAGTAGATGTCGGTCTCGAGAAGGTTTGAGGTCCGACGTCAGCGCTGTCACGGTCGTCGCACTCCGTCTTGATTCGACGAACAGCGAGGCCGGGCCTTGACGACTCGACGACTCACAGCCAGTTCGCCGGGCACAGAGCTGGAGGGACGGGAAGGCGATGGTATTTGGAGACGAAGCTCCGCACGTAGAAAGCGACCGCCGCTTCCTGCACCTTGACGTATGCGTCGGGCTGCAGGGCACTCAGCGTTGCACGCCGCAGTTCCTCCGGCAAACCTGGCCAGCGCTGCATGACGGCGACGAACTGTCGGAGGGTCGGGATCGAGTCGTCCCAGAAGAGACACGGTGGCCGCTCCCACGTCGCAGTGTTCGGCTCTCGTTGCTCCCAGCGCGGCACGACGCGCAGCCCAGTTCCCAGCGGGCTCCATACTCGGCAGACTTCGACCTCGCGTTCCCATCGCGCGAATGTCGTGAGCTCACGAGAACCCGTGAGTATAGAATCGAGCTCGAGGAACTCGCACCGCCAGTTCACCTCGTGGGCTTCCCACATGATCTGCGCACGGAGACCGGCCTCGTCGACGTCCTCGATGGTCAGTGTTCTCTCACCCCATTGCACGACCGCAGAGGCGTCGTACGAGGGAAGCCCGCCCGTGTTGCCAAACAGCGCCCTTGTGGCTTGCTTCGTCTTGTGGCGCTCTAGTTTGCGCCCCTTGACGTCCTCACGAAGCTCCTCGTCTTTGGTGCGGTAGTCGCCCCAAAGTGTGTCGCGCCACTGCGAGACGTTGAGCGGGTGGGCGTTCACCTGTTTGTCTACGAGTCGCTGCCGGCAGAAACCACGAATGCGGAGGTAGTTGTGGCGATAGCGGGTCGTCTTCCCCTTCTCCGGCTCGAGCAGGAAGGGCGGGGGCCAGTAATAGAGCACCGGGCTCTCGTTGCGCGGGAGTTGGCCGGCAGCCATCAGCGCCTTCTCCCACACTTCCGGCACTTGCACGGTCGTCGACGGTGAGTAGAGAAGGAAAGGCGATGGCGGCTGCTTAACCTTTTCTTTGGGAGCAGCAGGGGCCGTCGTTGATGACGAGGCGGCGACGTTTGCGGGGGCGGGGACGGTGGACTTGGGAGGAGGGGCAAGCCTCGGCTTCTTTGCAGGCGGGGCGACACTAGCGATGGCCGCGGGGAGAGGAAGAGGGGGGAGGGCATTGTCGAGTAGGGTCTTGAGAACCTCTTGCTGCATTTTGTATGGCCAGCGCCCGGGGTGGTTGATGAGACCGTCCATCCCGGCCGCGGTGGTGTCGAGACGAGGATAGGAGACCTGGATGTCGAGCTTGTTGCATACAGGCTCGGGCCAGGCAACCTCGCGGATGCGAACTTGCTTCGTCCACGGCTGGATGAACCAGAACGGAATGCCCACGCGAAAGAGCTCTTGCGCGATGGAGGGGTCGTCGGTGAAAGCACCACGTACCGGGAGGACACCCTTGGCGAAGTAAGACATCTGCGCCATGCGAGCCTTGACGATCTCGTAGAAGACGGTGAGACCGCACAGCTCCAGCGCGAGCCTCTGTATGTGGACAGCGAGCAGGACGGCGCGACGAGCGGTGGACGGGAGACGTGTGAGCTGGTCCATACCTCGAAGAATAGTGAGTCGCAAATTGTCGCCCCATCCCCTATCACCCGGTCGTCCTGCCTGCGCGGCCGACCTCCACCGATCAATGCACTTGTAGACCGCGCCGAATAGCCGTGTGCGTAGCTCATCGTCGAGGAAACCAAGATCGGGCACCCCGCAGGCCTCATCGGGGTGCCACATCCTCTCGTCGATGATTTCGTAGAGCTCTTCGAGAGCCCGAACCCCAGTGACGTTGGCCTCCTTGGTGGGTATGCAGGCATGGTGAGCAACCTCACGGCTGAACAGCTGGGGCCATAGTGAATACTCTTGAGGCCCCCAGCGTCCGTCCGTGCGCGTTATTATTTGGCCTGGTGCAGCCACCGGGAATTCAGGCATCCACGACGCGTTGGGCGTCGTCACGACCGCGCGCGGATCCATGTTCCATTGCACGGCGAGGCGACCATCATTCCACTTGAGGTCGCCAGGCCCAGCTGCCACACATGAGGTCAGTTGGCTACATGAGACGTACATGTTATAATACTCACCGAACAGTTCAGGAGTCGCTCGCACTTCTATCTCCTCCGCGCCTTGCGCGTTGGAGGCCTCCGGGTCTGCGACGCCCAGACCCATTTGACCGAGCAGCGCTTGTGGAACAAGTGTTGGTATTTCTTCGCGACGCACGGGCGCGGCGTCGCCTTCAGCATGACCTTGGGCGCGAGACATGATTGTGGGGTATACTATTACGGCGTTAGGCAGGACTGACATGCACAACCCAGACGTACCTGACGATATTCAAGAAATGTCGAGACGAGATGCCGCTTCAAAGGAACATGCGACGCGGTCGAAAGACTGGACGATAGGAGGTAACTCCTGGCTATCGTGCACAGTCAGAACAGCCGACCCGAGGTTTAAACCCGGGGTCGAGCAGCTCGGTGGTGGGATGAAGGGGCCGGGGAGGGGGCCGGTTCGAGAAGGTGGGTCGGCCTGTACGCGAGAGGGACGAGATTAATGACCTGGCGAGGGCGACGCGTGAGCTATGAGATGCAGGTGCGAGATGGACATACCTCACGGACCGCGTGGGGGATGAACGACCAAGACAAGAATACCTAGGGCGCGCGAGGCGGTCAGTGATGAGACGCAGCTGCGAAACGGACATACCTCAAGAGTTTGCCCAGTGTAAGGCGAGTCTTGACGCGCTTGACGTCGACGAGCGGAGGGCGGTAAAACCGGACGATAGGTGGGAAATCCCAGCTATCGTGCGCGGTGAGAACAGTAGACCCGAGCTTTAAAGCCGGGGTCGCACCGTTCTGTGAGGAGGGGAGGTCGTCGGGCGCGAGAGGAGGACGTTGGCCAAGAGAGGTAGGCGGTAAGCAAGAGGTGGGATGGAGGACGTGGGTGGGGGTGTGAGAGTGTGACGAGACCGAGTTCGAGGCCGAGCGATCGCGGACGTCTCCGGGCGCTTGCCACGCTGACTCGGCAAATCCCACACTCTCCTCTCCCACCCTCTCGCTGTCGTCTGCCCTCTCGCCATCGTCTCCCTCTTGCTGTCGTCTCCCTCCTCGCACTCGTTCTCTCCGCCCCCTCACCACACTCTTTGTGCTCAAGCAGGGCGGGGGCAAGACCGGCTTTAAAGCTCGTCTCCCCCCGCCTTACCGCGACTCAGCTTCGGGGTTATCCCGCGGTTGGGTCGCCGGTCTGGACCTCAACTTCACCGCCATCTCGGGCCCTCAAGACTCACTCCTGCTCGCTCAACACTCAATAGCCAACTTCCTTCGCGCCCCGAGCTCTCGCCGCTCTCTGCTCACCATGAAACGAGTGGGCCATCCAACGACTGGGCGAGGCTGGCTTTAAAGCTCGCCTCGCCTTGTCTCACTGCGACTCATCCCCGGGGCAATCCCGCGGATGAGTTGTAGCCCTCCGCTCATCGCTACTCTCAATGCCTGCGCGCGCAGGATCGCGCATGGGATCGCCAGGGCATCAGGAGCATATGTCGCCCGCCACAGCGGTTGGGGGCGCCGTCAGCTTCGTCTCATTCAGTTGGTGCGCAACAATGCTTTTTTCATCTGTTCCTAACCAAACTTTGTCAGGGAAACAGCTTGTTTTCTTGGCCCCTACGGCGGGAGGGGGCGCTCTCGCCTTCGTTCTCATTAACATGGTGCGTAACGATACTATACTCTGATCCCCGGGTCCTTACCCAACATAGAGACAGATCAGCACCTCGACCAATCTCCGCGCCCGTACAACCTCGAAGACCGTACATACGCAGCAACCCGCCTCATTGACATTGGGCATCAGGAACGTCTGGCGGCCCCTACGATTGTACGGGGCGCCAGATACGAACCCCCAGTACATCCACTCCCTTTAGTTCCCCTTACCTAACGACCCGAATAGTAGTCTTCTCGCATACTCGCACAGGAGGTGTTGATCCTCGTACATACGATGTATTGTCTCCTAGACTAGGTCTCCCTTCCCCTACTCAACAAATATTACGTCTCGCACCCCGGGAACGCCTCGTCGCCACCTGCCTATTTGAGTTTTTACATGACTGTGTGGCTCGCGCAGAGTTATACTCTTCCCCCCATGCGAGAAAAGTGCCCCATCTGTAGTAAACTCTTCCAAACCTCGGGCCTCAGCAACCATCTTCGACGGTGCAAGGGCCCTCGCGGTGTCGCGAATCCTGGAGCCAAGAAGAGACTCCGGCCGGGTCAGGATGCGCTGCGCGTGCCTGCAAAGATACCAAGGCGTGAAAACAGACGAGCGGAGAGTCGCGAAAGACAGGAAATTCGGCATGTAGTGAACGAGGTACGACCATATGTTAGACGTGTATAGTGCCGGTCAGAACAGTACTTCACAGGTTCCTGAGTTTGAGGAGGGCTGTTCAGGTCTTTTGCCTGACCTAGAGGACGTGGTACCGGCCCCGGAGCACACTGCCCTCCCTGTCTCTGTGAGTCGCTCAGGGCGCGTGCGGAGACCACCGCGCGCGCTAGAAGACTTTTTACCCTCGTCTACGGGGGGTCTGCCCGCGCATATCCTCAGTCGCACTCGACCCGCGACGCCGGCCCCCTCTGTGCCCCAGCCTGCACCCGCTGAGCCTGCCTCTGCCGACGCGCATGAGGTCGTACGCGACCGAAGTGCATCTCCAACACCATCTCTCGTGGTCGCTACCGAGCCCAATCATTTCGGAGTCTTCCGTCAATACCCTGTTGCCCCCCAGCGCGAACCCGATGACGAGTGTAGTCTTTACGAGCTCTGCGACCATACATTCCTCCAACGAGCTCGCCCTAGGCCACCTGGAAGTTGTCTTCGCGGTTACGGACGCGTTATTGCCCAGCGAGTGCGCTCGCAAGTCCTCGAGCCAAGCTCTGCTCTCTCGAACTCACTCACGAACACGCCCCCTTGGTACTTCCCTTTCCTCAATCCCAGCACATTCCTGCTCATGGAATGGTCGTATACCGGCTCAAATCTCAAATCCAACGGCGAGATCCAACGCCTTGTCGATAATGTCCTCCTTTCCTCTCAGTTCGACCCTCGGGACCTGCGCGGCTTTGACGTTTCGCGCGAGACGGCACGACTCGACAATATGGACTCGGTAGATGGCTGGCATAGGGCCTCCCTGTCCATACCTGTCCCGAAAGCCAAGGTCAAGTACCGCTCAGAGCAAGATGCTCCTCATTTTATTATCAATGACGTGTATCATCGCCGACTCCTGGATGTCATCAAGGAAGCTGCAGCGGATGAGGATGCCACCACCTATAACTGGATTCCCTACGAGCTCCAGTGGAACCGGCCGCTTGATGACGATACATGCGACTCCGACGGTCGCCCTCTCACCGAGCGTGTCAGGCTGTACAGCGATGTAGTGAACTCGCAGGAAGCCCTGGACGAGTACGCTCGGATTCGGGAGTGGGCCCAAGAGCACTGTAACGACCCACCTGACGTCGAGATTGGGCTTGTGCCCATCTTGATATGGTCCGACTCCACGCAGCTCACGAATTTTGGCAACGCCTCAATGTGGCCTATCTACGTATTTTTTGGCATGGTATCAAAGTATATTCGTGCAAGGCCGAACTCTCTGTCCGCCCACCATGTCGCCTATGTCCCTAAGGTGAGGAGGCGTCTCCTGGTTTTCGATCTATACTGACCATCCTATCAGTTGCCGGACCACTTCCAGGACTGGTACGAAAGGACTCATGGCGAGGGAGCTTCTGACGATACTGAACGCTTTTGCCGCCGCGAGATCATGCATGCCATGTGGACCCTGCTCTTGGACCCCGAGTTTCGCAAGGCGTACGAAGAGGGCATCCTCTGGGAGTGCGGGGATAAAATCCTGCGCCGCCTATTCCCCCGTCTATTCATATATTCAGCCGACTACCCCGAGAAGTGAGTCGCAGTTTATTAACCCGCCAATGAAGCTGAACATCGCACCAGAGTCTTGCTCGCCTGCATCCGGTATCTCGCCCAATGTCCCTGCCCGCGCTGCTATGTCAAGAAGGCGGACATGCGCCTTATGGGGACTGTGCACGACATGAATCGCCGCAAAACCCAACGACGTGAGGACACCGAGCCGATCCAATATGACATCAACAAGACCCGTAGCTGGATCTTCGAGGACGGTCTTGGACCAAACAGCACACTCCTCAACAAGGTGCTGAGCTCGCGCTCATTGCTACCGGTGAGGGTAAGTATCCGTTACTTCATAAACGTGCGCGCAGACTGAGTGTGATGCGTGTGATGCCAGTCTGCCTTCTCTGTGTTTTCCGCGAGTCTCCCGAAGCCCCTCCAGTTCAATCACCATCGTCTATATCAGCCCGACGTCATGCACGAATTCGAAGCCGGAGTCTGGAAAAGAGTACTCATACATATCCTTCGGATCCTGCAACAACTCAAGAATCTGGTGCGGTTCAATAAGAGGTACGGCCCAAGACCTGTGAGTGGGTGCTATTGCTGACATCTTTGTAGATTCCGCAAGGTGCCGACTTTTGGACGCGATACAATCCGACGATTCAGTAACAATGTCTCCGACTTGAAGCAGATGGCGGCACGAATGTACGAAGATATCCTACAGGTAAGAACTGATGCCGCCGTTGTCTTGGAGTATGCTGACATTCAGTTAGTGCATTATTCCCGTCATTGAAGACCTCCTGCCGCCAGCCCACAACACAATCGTGCTCAACATGCTCTTCTCCCTCGCCGAATTTCACGCGTTTGCGAAGATGCGCCTCCATACTGAGCGGACACTCGAGTTGTTTGACCAATCCGTCATCAAGCTAGGCGAGGACATGCGAAAGTTCGAGACCGTTGTCTGTGATGCCTACGAGACGAAGGAGCTTCCGCGCGAGACAGCAGCACGAGGCCGCCGCGAGGCTGCTGCTGCTGCAAAGGCTAGCAGTAAGACCGCCCCACCAGGGGGCCGAAAGGGCAAGGGTAAGGCCAGCCCACTCGCAGCAGCCGCACGCCATGCTCCTCAGAAACCAGGCGCGAACCCACGGCAGGCTAAGTTTGAACTATCGACCTTCAAGTATCATTCGTTTGGCGACTATCCTGACGCTGTCCGTGCCTTCGGGACCCTGGATGTCTTATCAAGTCAGCATGTAAGCGGATGAATCACCGTTGACAGTGCCATACTGATATTCTGTTCTCCATAGGGAGAGCTCGAGCACCGATGTTTGAAGAAGTTCTACCCTCGCACCAACAAGAAGAATTTCGTTATTCAAATTGGAAAGCAGCAACGTCGGGCACGAATCCTCGCAAGGATCAGAAAGCAGTACCGTCGCGCCCATGGTCTTCCTGCTCACGCGACCGCCGAGCCCCAAGCCAACCTCCCGGCTGTCCCTCCTGAGCTGCCATCGGCGGAAGACATGCCTACCTTTTCACCAGAACGACGTGGAGGGACACTATCCTTCGCGGACATCGAGGAGCTCCCGCCCGCGGCGCCTGAGGCGCGTTATCAGGTATCCGACTCTCAGCGTTTCCCGACCAACATCTTCCAGTGGTTGCAAGACCACCGCGACGATCCCGCGACGAGAGTGCGATTACATTTTGTCCCTATCTTTGCTGTGATATCTGACCCACAACCACTGCAGAACTTCTACCCCCACCTCAGAGACCACCTTCTTGGGCGCATGCTCGGAAGGGAGTACAACGGGGACGAGGATGGTTTCACTGCCGAAGAACTCAGCCGCCTCAGCATCGAGAAGGACCGCATGTATCTTCACAAGGTCGTGCGGCTCAATTACACCACCTACGACATGCGACGCGGTCAAGACACCATCAACCCGAGGACCCATCCGAATATAATGCTACTCGCGCATGAAGATGATGAGGAGGCGGGTGAACACCCCTATTGGTACGCCCGTGTGTTATCAGTTTTCCATGTACATGCCCGCCTCGCCTCGCCCTTCCCATCCAACGTGCCCGACACGGTCAAGAAGGTCGATGTTCTCTGGGTACGCTGGTATGGGCGCGATGTATCCGCCCCCGGTGGTTTCGAGAGGCGCCGACTCCATCGTGTTGGGTTTGTCCCCGATGACGACCCCTTTGCTTTCGGTTTCATCAATCCGGCCTCCGTTCTGCGTGCTTCCCATATCATTCCCGCCTACGCACATGGACAGATTCGATCCCTTCTGCCTCGATCAGTATGCGCGCGGCGTTCGGAGGAGAAGGACCTCGACTATACATACTATTACATTGCCATGTGAGGAATATTCAGATCCACAAATTAACACTCGCTCATAGCTTTTCTGCCACAGGTTTGTAGACCGTGATATGGTCATGCGATACTTACCGGGCGAAGCACCAGGGCACCAAGGAACGATTCCAACCAGATGCAGGCGCGCACACACTGCTCCATCCCGCAGCGACAGTGAGGACGACGCCGCTGTCCATGATCCTGAATCCACCACCTTGAATGTCTCACTAGTCGACACTGTGCGGGAGAGCGATGCACCAGGCAATGCCGAAGACGACCACGCCGACTATGAGGGGCTCGACGAAGAGGCCCGCTCTGATGAGGAGCAGGATGAGGAGCAGGAAGCAGAGGACGCGGAGGAGTGGGTCGACGAAGACGGCGATCTTGGGCCCGAAGATGGCGAGGCCGAAGAGGACGATGGGTACGATGACCATTATGCACCTTTCTGAATGTAGGCTTTGTATTTTATGACGACTGTGTCTGTGTCCCTATAGCAGTACTTTGATAAGTCTCATTGCTACGGCGTGTGATGACCTGTGAGGCGCATTCAAGCCGCAGTCGCCGATACATGACTAGATCTCATGCACGGGTATGTACTGCTAGGTAGATTTATGTAGCTGCATGTAAACAGACATCTTACACTGTCGTGCTTCATCTTAATGGCAGCCTAATGCCCTATAGGCGTGCGTATGCCTTGGCATGCAAGGCTATGCATGGCTCTATCTTATCGCGTATCCAATAGATTACATTATCTATGCATACAACTACATATATGGATTTTCCCTTTTTGCTGATGGTCATGTGATCACGTACTGCGTCGCTGCGCAACGACTGCAAGACGACCCGCAGAGCTGCCACTGCAGTGCGGCTGGAGAGCTGACTGTCGCCGTGCGTTGAGAGCCCCGGAGTATTGCGGCAGGAAAGCTTGTGTGACTAGGATGCATCTTTGCCCTCCGCGGCGTGCAACGAGAAGCACGGATCCCTCGGCTTGCAACGCGGCTCTCACATCGAGGTCGCCGATAACCCAGTCGTGTAGTGTCTTGGAGGGTCTACCGAGTTCCATCAGCAGATTCGGGTACTGAGTAGTATGCACGTTGACTCGCGATTGCCACTTCCTTGCCTTGTTCCCTTAGGCTTATCGTGATGAACGGATGCTATGCCTTAGTACAATCGACTAGGCTTCCTCGAAGTGGATGCACCATTGCGCAGATTGAGTGCCGAAGTGCTAATGGTGCCATGAGGGTACCCTGGAGGGTGTATCAGGGTAATAGATAGGGTATCTATGCAGTAACGAGCTGTTGTAGTTGAAAAAGCCTACAGAGGCCACTGGCCAGCCGGGCCTTGGAATGCCTGACGGCGTACGCTTAGTCTTGGAGTATATGCTGTGGTTGTTCAGTAGCAGATAAATGCCTAATTAGTGTGTAGAGTACAACTGTCAGCTACGCCCTGGGCGCCACTGGTATGTTGATAGTTATTTGCTCTCTGCAAAACATTACCCAGCAAGATAATGTTCAAGGATCTCAATTTAGCAGAGCATAAGAATTAGCCTGTAAATTGATCTTCTACTATGATATGCAGATAGACAGATAGAAGCAATTTCATCTCCTTGTTTGCAATGGGCAAAATCTGACCCCTAGCATGATATGTGACAGCTCCCACGTGATCTGTGACGGTCCGTGTTGGCGTGTCCTATCCGTTGTGGCGTCCGTAGCCGCGCAACGACGGCTGCGCCACCGAGCAACATCGCACCTCAGCCCATACGACGACCTGGGATCATCTAGGCCACCATCATGGATAAATGCATGGATGGCCGCGATAATACAAAAACACTGATTGGAATCATCGACTCTCTAGGAGGCCCAAGGTACGCCGCGGAAGATTTGGCATGGGCAAGCTCGATGCCCCAGGGCAAACGGCTTCTCGAGTGGTTATCCGCACAGGTCCCACGCGAAGATGCCGGCCTGAATGCACTACAGCTGGATGAAGAGGTTGTTTACCAAGCTGCAGCACAGCCTATCGCGCTACACGAACAAGAACTACTCGAGTTAGTAAGAGATTTACGCTATTGGCGAATCTCAACTCAAGATATTCCAGAATCAATACCGTGGCACGCCTGGGCAGCTTGACTTCTCCGAGTTTTGCGGCCCCTGCGGGATATCTGGGCCCTCATACACTCAGGTACGCCAGATAGCTGTGCTTCGGTGTCGTATCGCCCAGAACACTGCACATTCCCAGGGCAAGTTCTCGGTTGTCTGAGCAAGAGGCCGAGCTCCTGGAGGAGGAGACGAGGCTCATGAAACACCGACTGAGTCGCTCAAAGTAGGTCTATGAGTGGCTCCGTTCCATCCATCTAATGAGTCTACTACACGTCAGGGTTGCAGCCAAAGAATTAGCACAAACCATCAAAACGCTCCAAGCAGAGATCGAGGCAGTCGGAAGAGATGCACACGCTCAAGACGCCAAAATTGGTGAATTGGCCATCGAAGTCAGTCGCATATATATCCTTCATGGCACTATCATTGACGAGAGCACTTTGGGCGCAGGTAGATAATACTACTGCTCGATCCGCGCGGACCGCAGAGAATCTTTTGCACGTCTCAGAAGCAGGTATGAATTGTATGGCTCTTCCTGACTGGTCCCTGAACCATCATCAGAAGAGTCACGCAATACGTCGGCGCGAAGTACTCTCACCAATTTGCTAGAGATGCATGACCGTATAGCATCAGATGCTACTGGGCAGTTCGCTTCAGTGGACGAGGCTATGACATCACTACCTACGGCCGACGAGGTGCGACAAGAGGCTACCAGACTGCACCACCTCCTCGAAGCCACTAGGAGCAAAGGAGGCCGTGCCACTGTTGTGCCTGGTACAACGGAGGTATCAATTGATGGATACAGCGCACAGCTGGATGAGATATCCACACTACTGGAAGCCACCGCGGATGAGAAGACGAAGCGAGATATCATCTACAGGCTCTTGCAAGACGAAGAATCGATAGACCGCATGAATCGAGCGGAGGTCTGTGTCGAAGAAGAGGTAACGCGTGCGTGGTCCATGGACCAGCAAGCCATCTTGCACGCCCGCGAGAAAACCGTTGACCAAGTGGGCCTCGTTTTCCGGACTACATATGCACGCTACTGACGCCCTAACGTGGCAGACCACCAACACTCTCGCAGAGGAGCTTGTCCCCTCGCTCTCTGGTCTACACACCGAGCTCACGTCCCGCACCGCACACGCCCTCGAGCAAGAGGCGCTCGTGAGCGCCCTCATCGAAGAGCTCGAGGGGATTGCGGATGACGTCGCCGCTGTCAACGCCAGGCCGCGGCCGGGCGCTTGCGCCGAGGCCGACGGGGACGCACCGAAGAAGCGGGCGCACGAGATGCTCGAAGGCGAGCTTACTGAGCTGCTGAAGCGCACGCAGGGTAAGCCACCTTCTTGGTGCGGCTGCTGAGCGATGCTCAATGGAGTTCGACGTGCAGGGCTGCGGCCGCGTGATACTGGGCCTCTGGTTCTCCTGGAACGGGAAGATATCGCGAAGGAATTGACGGCGGTGCGAGAGCGCGCGGAGAGTGCAGGCAGAGCGGAGGAAGAATGGGTCTCGAGCCTTGCGTCGACCCTGGCCAAGCTGTGGGTCGTTCAACCCTTTTCTCAGCTGGGGGTAATGCTGAGTCTGCTCCTTAGCTCTGGAGAGCATGCCGAGTTGATCTCCCTTGTCTACGAGAATGCACCAGTTAACACCTCTCCGCCTTTCGGGCCGTCTGCCGAGGAACGCGCTCTGCACCAGTCAGTCAAGCAAGCAACCGAACATCTCAACGCTGAGGTACAGCGGTTGGAGAAGGTTCACCGCTCAATTCACCCAATACAACGCAGACTCACCCCCTCCATTAACAGGAAACACAATTGAGCGAGCGCGACAAGAGGAAGCTAACGACTTTCGTGGAGAAGTGGGCAAGGTAGTCTATCCGAAGACATAACAACACAATAGTGAATCAACAGTGGCAATAGCATACTATAATGGTATCCCGGTCCCAAATGTCCCAAATCCCAAGTACAACCCCTCGTAGTACATATCGCCCCAAGGGCCGTGTGTCCCGCAGTGTTGCTACCATTACGGAGCAAGCGCAGAGAACACGCCTTTGAAGTAGCGTCGCAAGCCAGGTGCGCCGAACACGATACCGCCCACGACGCCATCCGGCCGCACGATCACAATGGTGAGATCATCGTCCGAGCAACAATAGTTCGCGAACGCATGCTTCTGGGCGTCGAACACCACCGAGTCCACGTCGTCCACCACCTCCGGGAGGGTCCCGAGAGGGTAGACAATCACCGAGCGCACAGTGCCCGCAGGGTACTCCTTGAGCTTCGCGGCCACCCTCCGGACCTCCTCCGCCGAGTCGTTTCCCGCGAAGAGCAGCGCCGTGTGGTACGCAGGGCCGAATATCTTGAAGAGCGACGTCTCGCCGCCCTCGATGGGCACCAGGCCGGGTGCGTCCGGCGCCCTGTCGCCCGCGCGGACCATGTCGCCAGCCTCGACTCCATACGGGTCCTGCGGCGCCTCGGCGACGTACGGATTCCGCTCGTCGAGGACGATGCTGCTCCAACGGTAGTTGATCCCCAGCATCTTCAGCGGGCCCCCGCGGTCCCACGCCGCGAGCCCGCTTCCGTCATTCCGCATCACTTGCGTCCGCTCGTGGATGCTCGTCGTCCGCTTCAGGACCTCGGCGATGACAGGCACGCGTTCGGCCGTGTAGCTGTCCAGGAGCGAGGGCGTTGCTAGTCCCTTTTCCACTAGCGCGAGTTTCCAGCCGAGGTTGAACTAGGTGTAAAACCTTCAGTAGTGTGTAGCACCCGGACAGCGGAACACGCTTACTGCGTCCTGGATACCGGAGTTGGAACCCTGGGTGTTTCGTCTAGGTGAGCGCGCTTGCTATCTTCGTCATGGGAGCACTCACCTGTGCACCAAAGAATGGATGGACATGACATGCGTCTGCTCGGTGTCACTTGCGTCACGGTCTCGCTCGATGTGGTATGATCTCAGTCTACGCACCTCCTGCCAGGAATACCCTGCCTTTGCTGAACAACCGGGTCATCCTGATATTTGGCCTGCGCAGCATTGAGTCTCGAGCTCATGAGGTCATGTGAGAGTACCTGCCTCGTCTCCAACAGCCATGTAGGCTCGCCAACGTCTAGATCGTCTCTGTCTGTTCCGGCCTTGACGGCCTTGACGAGCTCGTCGCGGTCTGCGGCAACCTTCTCGTAGTCAATCTGCCCGCCCATAATCAAGTGGAAGAGGCCGGGCGTTTCTGTAGCCCGTAGCGAAACCCTATCACACCGGGAGATGAGATGATGTCCGGGAGGACCGGACAGAAACTACACACAGAATGGTGGCGGGGTCACCCCAGATGTGCCAGTACTGTGAGTCCGTCGGTCAGAAGTGCAGGGAAAGTGCGGAGAAAAGTGCTGACATCGTTCGACAGGTTCTTCACTTCCAGGTCCCCGGTGACAAATCGTTCATTCACGCCCCGCGTTTCTCCATTCAGCTCCAGTCCGACTTGCTTGCGTATACCGCCTGCATACAGTGAGGTAAGTATGCGGATTTGCGCTGCGCTGTACGAGTGAGACATGCCTTTCGCGCCGTCGGCACCTATGAGCCATCTATACTTGACTTTCTCCGTCACGTCTTGGTCGATTCCCGACTTTACGATCTGGGCCTCTACGTAGTCCTCAGCCCGGGTAAAATCCACGAGCGTTGTGTTGAACTCGACATGGCAGCCATGCCTTTCGAGATGCTCATGTAGCAGCTTTTCGAGCCTGTCTTGTCCGAGGGAGCGTAGGTTTGGCTGTGTGGAGACTCAGAGCCATGCCACGCATGATGTATAGCACGCCGTACGTACGATGGGTATGGAGGGTGTCGGTTGTGTCTGGTCCGCCAGCCAGAACTCCTTCAGCAGCTCTGTCCCGCCCGGTAATCTGTATACGCGTGTCGGGAGCAACGGCCTCCCGCGCTCCACTATCTCTGGTAGGAGGCCCAGGAAGTGGTACACCTCAAGTGAGCGTGGCTACAAGAGTGTCTCAGCCACATTGACCGATGACGCGTGACGGAGGAAGTCACCATGATGCCCGTTCCCCGCTGACCCTTGTGAGTCCCCGCTTCCTTCTCGATGATGCGGACTTTGACGCCATTCTTGATCAACGTCAGCGCGAGCACGAGTCCCACCGGGCCCGCTCCCACCTAATAGCAAGGTTGTGAGTGCCTTGAAGCGGGAGAGGGGGGAGGCACTGACAATCAGGATGGGCTGAATCTCAGCTTCAGAGGCAGAGGACATGGTGATCGAGTGTTGTGTTGCGGGAGCCCTCGCTTAGCAGACCAAGGTAACGGTTACCTGTGATCGTGTGTGGGGTCTACATCTCCAGATTCAGGCCCGCATATATAGATCGTGGTGGCACTAAGCGAAGCAAAGCCAACGCCCGGGCGTAGTTGGGTCATGACCCTCGTGTCAGCTGCGTCCATGTCCATTTCTCTCGGACGAATCGCTTGACATGGGTACGACACGCGCCTTTTTGAGAGGTCTCGGGCGCAGATTGGGGCCCAGTGTCATCTGCGGGACAGTCAGGCTGGCGAAGGTGAGATTGGCCTGGGAAGGCTGACAAGCACGACTGTCGTCGACACATGGCATCAGCCTGATTTACTTTGATCCCGGGCCTGAGAAACCCTGAGATCTCTCTGCGATTATCCAAGCGTGAAGAAGGTTTCTGGCTTGCAATTGCATTGAGAGCAGCAGGCCGAACGGGACGAACGACCACTCAGCATCACTGCTCCAGTCGGCGTCTTGCATCACATTGGACTTGTATCTCTCGTTGACGCCGCCAGGAATATGCTGATGCAGCTCCAGGTACTGCGCAACTCTACGCGAGATCTTCAAACTCAGCGTGATACCACGGTGACACCAGCCATTAGGAAGTACTGTGACTTATGATCCCCATTTTGAGAATGCGGTATTTGCAGTATAACCATGTACGAGTACGGCGTCTCAACATTGTTAGAAGACTCCCAGTTTGTCGTCGAGCTGAGCCACATTCTGAGTCTACTAACTGGCTGTCGTGGCATCTCGCGATTGCTACGATGGTATGTGGTACGGCTGTAAGTGAGCTACTGCCGACCAGACCTTCGTGTCAATGCCAATTTAAGCTTCATACCAAGCTCGGGTGATGTAGTTCCTGCGATGGAAGAAGGCATAGTTCGTCATGTATTCGTATGCTAGTTGTCGTGGTACGAGACGACGGCGCTCAGCGGCTAGCAGCAGATGTGATCGGTTGTATCTAGATTCCCAGCGTGGCGTCGATCTCGATTCTGAATCCCGGGCGCTGGGGGCGTGTATACCGAACACCGTCGCCTATTCTGCCTACACTCCTTCAAGATATCATTGCCGAACGCTCTAACACAGAGCGGAGACCAGAGGAGGGTAGATCAATTACTTGAAGCTCATAAGAGACTCCTTCTGTGATGCATACACAGTTGTGACGGAGGTTAGCATAATGTTTGATGCATCGATCATGTCTTACTATGTACTGTATTCACAGGACGATCTCAAAGCCCACTAACACACCGTGATAAGCCGTGTCTCAGAATTCAAGGAAAGGTGAAGCATTCACATCTGGTATCTGCTTATTGCTGAGCCTGCTGCGTCATTCTGCACATAATAGGTCAACCACTACCTAGCCGGGCCTTCTGCAAACGGCCACTGGCCACCATGATTAGCGACACGAAAAGCTCCATACCAATCAGTGTCCAGCATTCGGACAATCATAATTGCAGCAGTCAACAAGCTTCGGCGCTAAATCACCTACGCAAGGAGTCGCTCGACGTCTACAACCGCCTCCATTCGATCGCCGAAGACATCGAGTTCGTGAAGTCCGTGCGAGCCTCGTACCCACATTTACCCATTCTTCGTGAGTAAAATCTCTCATGACGCGAGTCCGCGATGCTGACGCTCTAATCAGCCAATCAACGCTGCGGATTGTGGTATGTTGATCCGCGAACGGTGCGTGCCATCCCCTCGAGAGTCTGTGGAATTCTTTGTAACTGATATTCAGGCCAGAGAAGAGCCAGCATACTTCAAGTCGACCGACGGCCACTTTGGAAACTGGAGTTTCAATCTCAGGCGACCGAATCTCCATCTACTGTCCATGATAGTCTCCGAAGGAGGGTTAGTGGGGCGCCATCAGAGGAGCGCTTGCGAAGTTGCTGACCATATCCATATGCTGCAGCATGATATTGGTGGACTCGACACGATCTGGGAAGCGAATACCTGATGCGCTGTCAAAGACCGTTCCAATCTGGTGTGCGGTCATCAACCGGGCAGTGCAACGGAAATATCCCGACAAGCACAAGGAAGACTGGGATCTTGAACTCTATTGCCCACCCGGCGTTGTGAGCGCTCAGGAGAAATCCCAAATAGAAGCACGATTGGATGGATGGGTGAATTCATTGGTGGTACGCATGTCGTTTCAGCGAAAAAAAAACATCATTGGCTCATCATCGCCCTGTCGACAGAATTCTTCTTATATCCTATCAGATCTCTTGCACCCGTTGCACCCTTTCTGGATCACGCCTTCGACAACCATGTTTCCTCAGTTGAAACCCAGTCCAGATCAGCCGTTCTATCCGGTCATATGTGTATCTGCGTCGAAGCAAATCCATGAAGGCATGGAGAGGCGGTCAAATGGATTCGTGTATGTCCAAGGATCTGGCGACGACCATGAATCGTGGGGAATGGTACGCACCACTGAAATAATCACAAGCTACAGGCCACTGACTGCCGCGATGTCAAGGGGCTTACTCCTAAGCTATTCTGGACACACAAACAAGCACTCTTGAGTGCCGATCGTCATAAGCTGCCCGATCTCGTCAAGTCGCTACTTGTACCTGCCTCTACAGGGCATCTGCTACAGCACGAGTGGGTCGTAAAGCCCACGCCTATACGGCAAGTTGGTGGACGCTTGATGATCCTCTCAGCAGGCGAACTGCCTTACAACCCACCACGAGCAATGCCGGACATCGCCGGAGAAGTCTCCTACGCGATCATTAGTTCATCGACGCCGCTCTTCAGCGACAACAACCAAGCTGAACACATCCTCAGGCTGCGTATGGCGGAAGGCAAGAAGGAACAGATACACTACCTGCAGTCCGTTCTCCCTCGATGCATGACATGGATCGAGAGTCGCTTGTCCAAAGGAGACTCAGTCTGCATCTGCTGCGACAGTGGGAAAGACTCCAGCGTGGGCGTTGCCCTCGCCGCGCTGCAACTCTTCTTCGATGATACTGGTGTCATGGCTGACACGCCCGAAAAGCAGAATCATCTAAGTATGTCCTTATTATCTGCGGTTGTACAAAGGGATAGCTACACATTCTTTGTCAGGAACTACGGCGTCAAAACAGTCTATCAATACACGGCTTCAATGGATCATATCGAGCAGGCCTGAAGCCAATCCTTCTCGAGCCACTCTCAAACGCGTGAACGAGTACATCCTTACCTCGCCGTCCTTCCGACGACATCGCGGCGCAGAGTGATAAAATCAGGCAACGCTGATGGTATGTGGGGCGTCATCTTCGTGTGACAGTCGATATCTTGACCGGACGACTGCTGTAGAAGATCAATTTGAATGCACGGAGAAGCCCGGGGTTGTACGTCGAGGGCACGACGTGGTATGTGCCTGGCTGCAGCAGCATCTGCCGGGTGGCCACGCCAGCGACGCCGTCGGAATATGGCCCTGATGTCGTGATCAACTTGCGAGGGGCTTTCTGTTGGAAGATAGAGACGTTGATAGACGCAGGTGGGATTGCGTCGACGAGTTGTAGCCGTATCCTAAGGAAGAGATCAAAGCTGAACGGATTAGAGTATTATGTAAAGTCAACTGACATCAGCTGAGTCGCTGCATCGATTTGTATCTCATAGAGTGGATTTGTGGCATATCGGCTTGAGCTTGGGCCTCCACCTGCTGTCTCCGTAGTCCTGTCGAATTTGATGAGTATTCATGACACAGAACGAAGTCAGGAGCACGCACCATGCACCACGTATGACTTTGTTGAACATGCCGGCACCTTCCTGGGGTATAGGCGTGAGGTCAAATCGCAGTTGGCTTTCAATACGCAGCTTGAATGCGCCAATTTGTTGCGGCTCGAACGCAGACAAGATCAAGGTATAGTCGCCCACTACCTCGCTACGGTCAGATTAAAGCCGTCTGCCACTGCGAAGCACAAACCGGGCAATTGGCGCGTCACATGCGCGTACCCGAAGCTATATGGTCCAGAGGTCGCAGCCAATTCGTTGTCTCCCAACCTACGGAAAGGTCAGGGATATCGGAAGGATCCATTAACCCTTGTCACGTACTCTGTGACGCGCTCCCCTTTTGACCACACAAGGGCTACATTGACAGGTAGATGTCGGGAGCTGCGAAGTGTCATAGATGTTGTGGCTTTGTTGTTCGTGACAAATTGATGTCTTTGTGATGACGGTGCAGGGTATATTCGGAGGTGGTACTGAGGATTGTCCATAAAAGATGGGTGGCCATGATGACCTCCAGCATTCTTGAGGCTGAATGCTCCCTCCACCTGGAAGAGTGCGTGAGCTTCAGAATGGAGTAAGCTGTTTACGCTTACGGTTTGCGAGTACAATGGTTTGGGTGTTTCTTCTATCCATGATACACGTGAATTTGCATATACTGTGACGGTAAACCCGACTTCTTCTAGTTGACCCTCATACGCTGCCACGATGCGGAGAACTTGGTCGGCTCGGGTAACAGAGTACCGAACCTGATCACTGCGTGAGACACCAGTGACGGAGGACAGGAAAGGCTCTCACCAGCGTATGGATGCTGTTGGTGTATTCACACTTCGCAAAGTCAATGGAACCCACGTTGACGATCTCGGAGCGCGTACCTTAAGCCCATTCGGGTTAATATCTAGAGATGATTTGCTGGACTCCTCATCGCCAACCACAAGCAGAGAAATGTACTCTGAAGTTCGCTTAGTTTCAGACACATGGCGTGTTAACTGCACCCATATCTCCTCAGCGCCTTGGAGGGTCTGCTCAATTCCCGTACGTAGCTGGAGTTGTATGTGTGCCGCTAATTGAGGGGTCAATGTTTGTGCACTGACACTGATAATATTAGACATACAGTGGGTATCTTCGTCGCGCAAGGTCATCGAGCCGGCGGTCCACGTTCCGTGATGCGTCAACGTATACTCAAAAATCCCCGGGTCCCAGCTGAGATACACGCCGTCGAAGATGTTACACACGGCGTCCCAAGCCAATGTGAAGGAACCTGAGAGGCTCGGTGTCAATGTGCGCGTGCAGGATAGGAGGACGGACTCACGTGAAGTCTTGTCTTGGGCAGTTGACATGTGCTCTGAAGGCGGAGCATTGTCCACATCAGCCCAGGAGTCCAACATTGTCATCTCTCGTTCCCTAACACTCGAAACGACGTCTTCTTGACGTGTCACAAGCGGGAAAGGTATAAACAACGTGTAGACTCACTGACAACGGCGTAGCAGTGAACAGGTAGCAGACGTATACTCCCCGCTACATTATCCGGCCGCTCCCCAGTACCCAGCGTGAGCATGCAAGAGCCTAAACAATACGTGATAAAATTTGAGCATACTTTCGTGCGTCAACATACCGTTGTAAAATCCCTGCGCAATGCGGTTCCAAAGGCGCTCTCGCTGTGAACTCGCACTACGTGTATAGATTAGTTGCTGACTCGGCATCTCACGAGAGGCATGCTGACGATTTTAGATTGACATGTTCCGGAATCCATCCCGCAAGAGCGCTGCCAAGACGCCGTTAACCTCGATGAGATCAAAAGACCGCGCAGAGAACGCACTGAAGATCGGTGCATGAATCCCTGGGCACCCGGTGAGCATCGGCGATGAACCTTGTGTGTGAAGTACCACTCACGACCCGGGGAAATCGTACCCGCCCATAAGTTTCATGTACTATGCCGGAACTCATCGATGACTATACGAACAATGTCTGGGTGACTACTCACCGCCTTTTCTAGTAGGGACGGCCAAGTTTGCAGTTTATTGCCCGTGGACAAACACATAAGTTGACCGTTAGGATACGTTGGAAGCCGGTCGTCGATCGCTAGGTGCCATGTTGGTCAGAGTTTTGTACGGCACCATAAACAAGGAACTTGCGCACATATCTATTGTTAGTGAGCGGAGGATCATCAAGAATAGCAGTAAAGTGCCTACGCGGCGGTATGCTCCATTGAATAATAGACGGACATGGTATATAATGGAACTCGGTCCTTGTGCTGATTGGCCACCTTGTGCGACATGCAGATTTGACCGGCCGAGCTGAAGACGCCAGCGAAGTGAGAAGCCTTGCGCCAAGACATTGGAGCCTATACACACCTCCGTCTGAAAGCGCCTGTTGTGACATATGCAGACGGCTATTGAGCCGCAAACGGAGCAGTCAGTGACAATATGCTGAAGAATGTCTTGAGGTTCAAGAGGAGAGCTTGCGACAAAAAGGTGACCACCGTCCAGTCTCTGCCACGTCGCTGAATTCCGTAGCTGCTCGGGGGACAGCGACGGGTGCCTAGAGAAAAGCCGCCGGATCAGCGTACGACATCCCAAGCGGTGGCGTGACGGCACACCTTGTGTCATATTTGATAGCTACGTCTTCGTCCCATAGAGGGAAGCGGATGCCATTGACAAGCGCAGACTTCCTGAGTACATACAACTGTTCTTCTGCGAATGTACCCGAAGCTGAGTACCACATGGAGAACCCTCCAGACTAGACCTCACGCTCAGCAAATCGGTTTCTTGCCAAGGGACGCAGATCTGACCGAACCGACTTGATCTTCTCTGCTCGTTCTAGTGCCTTTGCAGCTTGTTCCTTATGACTGGCACGCTGCCGTGCATCATCACTGATTTGGCTCAAATGGAGGAAAGATTCCGCCGCCTCGATGTAGAGTCGAAAAGCTTGATTGAAGTCTCCCTGAAGCTCACTTGTAGCAGCCTTAGAGTACGTGACCTATACTGTGCAGTGGGCATCGACTGTGAAACGCAGATCCCTGGAGTGAGCACACCTCGGCTTCTGTCATGAATTCAGTTGCCGTGGAAGCTAAATAAAGGACGCATCAGCTGTAGTATAGCCAGCACAATATCTGGTATTGATGGTGAAGTCACCCAGGGCCAAGGGTCAAACATTACACCCCGAAATCCACGTTGTGAAGCACAGACCGAAGTTGGCGCTTACCATATACACATCGGCGAAACGAGTCGCTGTTCGGTACTGGTCCAGGAATTTCGGAGTATTGGACAGACAACTGACGTGATTTCACGACTCAGGGAGATTTGTCAACTATACGCCGGATTCTTCGTCGTGGTGTTGAAAGCAAGGAGGAAGAGGCTGTGCGTCGAGTGGCACGTGGTACTATACTGAAGAACTGACGACCGCATTTTGTTATTTCAAAATAACTATGTAGTTAATACGGCTGTCACGCCGTCATATTGCGGGGTTACACGGGTGAAGCGTCTTCTATGCCCCTCGCCATAGGCGTTGAGACTCTTGATGTGTTTGCAGTGATAATCGTTGCCAGCACGCCGTCTCGCAGAGAATCTTTTCGACGCTCTGAGTATATGGGCGCTACGGGGAGCTAACATATATAGTAGTAGCAACTACTGGGCTAGAGTCGCGCCTCGATCGACTCCGAGTCGGAAGCAACCTCGCAATATGCAGCGCGTTCAAAACGAATTCCCGGACTCGACTCGACTCACTTTCCCTCCACGGAAACGCTGTCAACGCAGCTACGATCATCGGAGCCTCAAACGGGTGGGTAGCTTTTGTAATGGCCCTTGAAAGCTGCACTAGCTGAGTCTGAATGTATGTTTAGCCGCAGTAGCTGTGGCGTCATCTCTCCACTTTGAACCCCGACATTCATAGTGCAACTCACTTGTACACTCTCCTCATACTCTCCCTACTCTGCTTCAAACGCATTCCACCAGAGCTCCACGTGTCTCGTTTGAACGAGGCCTCGACGTTGTGATGAAGACAGGTGTTGCTTGAACCATCATTCCCATTGGAGTCAGCTAGAAGTCAAGGGAGACACAGCACACAGTGTGAGAAAAGGCTCGCAGGTGAGCAGACTGTCAAACTACCTCTACGTGATGTCCAAGTAAAAGGGTCGACTCTGCACGACGAGCGTGGCATCCTTGCAACCATCTGAGCCCCCAAAGTGTTCGAAACCCGACGTGCTACTTCACGAGACCACCGTGGCACGCCTTAAGGCCGGACCTACATTGTTGTGAGGCTCCCATATTGGCTTGTCTGGTTGTAAGGTCCAATACCAGTGAGCAAAGGCCGAGTCTACAGAGTCCGCCATGTGGCCCTGCGCTACTTTGTCGGGCTCCTGCTCAAGGAGTCAAGCCCTCGCAGGCGCACTCACCTGTGACGGGTGGTCCTCAGATGTGGTTTACATGAGCGATATTTCATCGCCGTGTGGCGGATGTATCGCTATTAGCACCTGGGCTCGAGATCCATGCCTATGTGTGTGGTGCGATACGCAGAAGTGGCAGGCACGGATGTGTTGGCGGGGCGCGCTCGTTGGCGGAGGTAGGAGATCAACAGCATATGGACCATGTCCATCCTGAACCTTCTTGCGTTTCATAGTCACCAACACTGCATTGCTCAACTCATTATTCTCCCCCCTGCACAGACCCATACCATGCTCTCGTCGGTATTATCTTTCGTCGGTTGGTCTTACCTGCCCCATCTCGCCACTAGTAAACTGCTCCCTGTACTCCATCGTTTCTACCCCTCATTGACTGGCCGACCTGCTCCTCCTCCCAACACACCGCTCTATGCTCGCCACTACCGCTATGTGTACGCCATCACCGTCATCAGCTATCTCTTCTATAATTTCCGACAAGCTGCCTTGTCCATGCCTCCGAACTACTACGAGATGCTCGGCGTCGACCCAACTGCAGACGAAAATGCCCTTAAGTCGGCGTTCAAGCAATTCGCTCGGAGGTATCACCCTGACCGCGTCGGACCCCAAGGCGAAGCGCTCTTCATCAATGTACGGGACGCGTTTGAAGCGCTGAAGAACCCGACGACACGGTTCGCGTATGATAGGTCAGTAACAGTTGTTTCCACAACGTCCGCATGTAATGATCTAGCTTCAGGTTCGGGCCGGAGGCTCTGCAATGGTCAAATTGCACAACACTACGCGAATACGTTCGACAAGGCCTCATGCAATCTGCCGGCTTTTACATTGTCTCTGCTTGTGCCCTACTGCTTTTTTCGTCGATCGGTAAACCAAGTGATGTTGCCTTCGTACGTATCCTATTTCGCTGCGAGCACTATTCTTGCTGACATGGGGGTTTCGTAGTGGCGTTACCTGCTCTTCGCTGCTATGTTCGCGTACGAACTGCAATATGTCCTGGGTCCGTCCCCGTCGTCCCCCAATGAGTCTCTGACATCCGTATTCCTCTCCGAGCCTGGGTCAACTGGCCATGTTGGCATTCTCTCAGTTCTCTGGCCACGGCGCGTAGCGTGGCAGCACGTCCGCTTCCTCCACTCGCTCTTTGTCTTCTCGTCAGCTGCCCTCTCCCAGGTCACGCCAGTGCTCTTCCCTCCATCGCGCGATGAGCACATTTCTCCGAGGGTTCAGGCACTACTCCATCGTGCGGCCTATATAGCCACTGCTATCGACCGTGATGGTAAGATGCATTCGCGCGATGGAAACTGCCATGTAGCTGACTGTATGCATGCATTCAGTCACTCAGCAGATTCATACTGAGCTTCATTCGGTTCATGGCCCAGAAACGAACACCCAACCCACAGGCGGGTCGTTCACCGTCCCCACACCGTGCGAGAAGCCCGCAGATGAAGTCATTGACCTTCTCACTCGCGAAATGGAGCACATGGTGATCGAGTCGCATCTCGCAGACGGTGGCCCCCTCAAGAGTGCGGTCGATCACGCAGTTCAGCGCCGACGAGCCAAGAAGGAGCTCGAGCTGAAGCCGCCGATGAAGCGCACAGACACTGGTATGCTTTCCCCGACCCCGTCGCCGCCCCCCGAGGCTGGTCGAGCGGCGATGAGGCGGTTGCCTAGTTCCGCTCTCAAGACGGCGCGGACCGCTGTGGGTAATACCTTGAGTTACGTGCGTGCCCGGTCGCAGTCGCTTTGAAGACACCATCTGTATTTTTCTACTTTTGGCAGTCCACCAGTAATGTATCAGTATCGTGACTCTCAGTGCACCGAGTACCGATGTGACGGTCATCACTGCATGGAACGTAGTTGTGTGGAACATTTGGCCCTCGGAAAGAGTTATGTTAGCCAGATCACCGCTGACCCCCTCCTATGCTCAATCTTGAGCATAGATATGGTCGACTTCATCCGTAGTGTCGCTGACAGCGACACCATTGCCCCGTTCAGCCGACAGGCAAAGAACGACAAGCCGTGGCGGCCGAATTGTCAGGAAGGCGTACGGACTGAAGACCGAGTCTTCGTAGAAATGATAGATCCGTCAAGACACTAGTGAGACATCTTTGTCTGTCGCTTCTCATCACTCTGAACGCGGGCTAGGCGCGGACGTAAGCGATGTCCACAGGTCTGGACGGCAGTGGCACGGCAAATGAGATTGGTGTTTTCTGAATTCCTCGGTGTGACCACGAGGACTATGGGAAGGATCGGCGCTCGTACAGGAAGTACTCTTCCCTCTGCCCACTTACGGGGGGTTCGTGACCGCCTTACGTTTACCGTGGTCCGTCTTTCCGTTGGCATTTACACTTCATCGTACATCAACCAATGCAGCGGTCCGGTTCGGTCAAATTGAAAGTAGCCTATATATAGTTATCGCGGCGACAAGTACTATTACAGCGTGATGAACATGCAGCATGGGGGGAGGGGGACCAGTTCCAGGAGCCACGCCTATATACAACCTATAGGAAACAAGTGATGCACAGTGAACAATTGTCAGAAAGAAGGAATGGTTCCGCTACAAGGCCAAGTCTCGACACGTCAAGCCGCACGGCAGTTGTCAGCTCCAAAACGAGCATGAGCAAGGAACATTCTGCCCACCGTCACATATCCGCCTACGCCGGGAATCGTGAGGAGGGTTATCCACACATAATGGACCCACGTTGGTATCCACTCGTTTTTCTTCTTCCAAATGAGCCAACAGACGAGCACGAGAATGGAGGACAGCTGATCCGCTGCGAGCCATGCCATCATCCATGCTCTCTCCCAGAAGGTGCTCTGTCTTGGGTGGAAGCCTGTCATCGCGTATATGAACGCGTAAGGCACGACGAGTACAACGAGGAAGAGGAATGTGGTCGTTGCCACTTTGAGCCATGTTATATCCTGCCAGGGATTGATGAGTTTCTCCTTCGGGGGAGGTCCTCTATGGCTTAATGCCGACACCGTGAACTGGAACCGCTTGATAGCAGGCGAGGTCGGGGCCTGGTGTTGCTCTGAGAAGTCCACCAAGCGGTATGTCTTTGTCCAGTTTGATCCCTGGTCATTGACACCTTCCACGGTAAGCCGCTTCTGGCTCAGAGAGTCTGAGGTCGCCGACTCCGGTGCGAGGTTCGGCACGGTGTACGTCGACATTCTCACCGCTACGTACTGACCTCGACTGGAACTTAGATTCCCGGGATCCCCTATATTGGTCCGCCGCCACTCCGAAAGTGTGCCTATCAGGCCGTCATAAACTCCTTTTGAGCTTCCCTCGTGTCTTCCCGGATGGAGCGATTCCTCGAGGATCGGAGTCCTCAGGATCTGGCCGCATGCGTAACCACCGACAAACCCGGCGCAGAACAGGTTCATCACGGACATGAGCGCATAAGGGAAGGCCGATAGACCGTATGAGGCATATCCCCACCGATAGACTTGATCTTTCATCGAGAGCGCAAGACTGAAAGATGCAAAGATGATCTGAAAGACGGAAAGGAGCATGTTCATGATACCTGGTGGGTGATGAATCTTTGGGGCCGTGGACTCTCGGAGCTCCTCTTTGATGATCGCTTCGGTGTATTCCTTGTGGGCGTGCACAGCCAATGTGTATCCCGTAGGTATTTGTGCGACGCCGTGGATGAGTCTGTCCGCGGCATTCACTCGCCGGTATGCCTCCCTGGCTTCTACCTCATCGAATACAATGACAGCTTCCTCTTCCGTTGTCTGTGCAGACCTATACATAGAATTGTATGGTAGTCAGCTACATATATCACTTACGACAGTAGAGTTGACCCTGCGCACCGGTGGTCAAACTTTTCCGGTAACACGGTGAAGATAATTTCGCCTTCAGGGCAGGGCTTCCACTTCTCGAAGTCTCTGACGACAACCAGAAGGGCGCCGTGATGCAGAGCCGCGAGAATGTCATTGCCTGTGCACTCGATTTGTTCGGCGATGAGGATAATAGTCCTCGCGAGGGCGAAGAAAGGCATGAAAAGCGATGCAAGTGACACCAGTGCCTTGTGCCAGAATGCGTCCTTGTGCGTCACTCTTTCGGTATACCTGCCGATGTCTGCACCGACCGGGATGGATGCAGCATGAAGGAGGTAGTTGGTGCTGATGAAAACAAGGAGTTCCCACGCGATCCTCGCATTGTCAATACAAAAGAGCTGGGGAAAAGACGGTGCGGGTGTTACAAGTGGCGCAGACCACACTGTCGGCATTGCAATGAGAACTAGGAGGAGTGTCAACAGGACAGATGTTGGGCATCTTCCAAGTCCGTGGGTTGGCATTTGGCGTACTAGTAGGATGAGAAGATGGACACTAGTCAACATCGTCAATGGCTATAAGTAGGGGTAAGCACGCACCTGCCGCGACCCCGCCTGCATACCATCGCGACCACACGCTGATGGAGCTGTCGGTAGCAAGCACACACTTACTAATAGCATTCGAGGGGGATTTGAGTGTACTTCTTCATTACTCTGACGCATCGATTCCGGGGCGCTCAGCAGCTGCAAGAGTATGGTGCAATCGAGTTGCACCCTTGTCCAAGGGATGCTTGGCCGCCGCGACCAAGCACGCCGGAGGACCTGTTGACGTTGAGAACGGAGATGCTCACCTTGAAGGGGTCATGTTGACCCGAGAACAACGATCCTGAGAGAGGTTTCTTCACTAATACTCCCAAAGATCAACGAGTCTCGCTAGCCTACGCTTGAACAGTCACTCGGAGCCGCCGGCCCCCGGCTGCCTGCAATGCATTTCTGAAACCACACGACCTGTGTCCAGTCCCTGGATGACGGGTAAAAGCACCGTGATGGCAGGCCCGAGCCTGGCTATCTGGACCACAACCAAATGAACTTCATCTGTGGCGATCTTAGCCTCTGTGGTCCGTAGAAGCGAGTTCGTCACATTCGCCCCACTTTCGGCGAACACTCCAGTCAGCAATGCAGGGCATCCTACGCCAAGCCCACTCATAGTCGTCATAAATGGGGTTGCATAGTGGCGCTGACTACACCTGCCCGTCTGGCAGGCGTGCGTTCCGGGCCATTCTTACGATCTCGGTTCCATTTCGAGTCGATCCATGATCTGCATGCAACTTGAAGCTTTGCAGCAGCGATAGTGCCCGGGCCTCGGACCTCCTGGGCGTAGTTAACTAATGAAGAAACATCAGCTCGTATGCGTATGCGTGTCATCAAATGAGCAGCGATATTACCCAACTACTGGCACGATCATGGTGCCGGCCATAGAGGTGGCATAGCCCTAGGTTGGACAGATGCCTTTGTTGGGGAGCAAATACGACGTCTTCGTCTCGACTTATCCGCTGGTAGGTTCTGCCAGCTTTTACTGGGATCAGCTGCGGCGGACGGGGGAGGGGCTCCGAGCATTGTGGTTGTATTAGTTGCGGCTGACGGGAGCCAGGCTTCCTTGCGCAACAACTTGTCATGATCAGTCTGTTAAATTCGTTTACGCACGCAAACATGCCGTTCGGGACCAGCCGCAATGTCACGGTTCGGCTTCTGGGCGCTCCTCACTGCGGAGGGCTGAGGGTCAACGGCGCCCACGGATGTCGCCGCAGCACGTGAGACTGAATTCATTGCTTGAACATCGAAATTAACCCTAGACCGACCAAGTCTCAAAATGTATATGCAACGGAGGCACAGGGTCATGAGCGGGCACAAGAGCGTTAACCGGACGGCATAACAGTCAGTTGAATTTAACTGAGTGAATGAGGGTCTGCTTGCTTACTTGGCAGTGTGCAGCAGTCACCGAATTACCCAAAACAAACTTGATGCGTAAATCCACCATATAGTGGCTTTGCGGTGACGTATATGTTAGCGTAGGGTACCCCATATTATATCTAGTACACATGAGAGAGCACGACAAGACATTGACAAATGAGCCACACCAGCAGTCAAAAGACACCCGAGACGGAAATGCTACAAACACAGATCCCAAGTCCAAACGTACCAGCGCACCGCATGCATCAATACACAGTCGAGTCTTGCAACCGCCACCGCCGCAGCGGGCCCAACCACCAGATCGACCACGGTCTCGCCGCCGCCGAGGCTGTTTCTCCCGTCTTCGTCGCAGGCACTGTATCCTTGCTCAGATCGCCCCTCTCGTGCGACGCAGAATCGCCATCGAGGATGATCGCATGGGCTGTCACGTCCATCGTCTCTTTTGGGAGCGATGCTTTCGCCACGGCATCGGTATCCCGATCGGAGTCCGAGGCAACCACCGTCGCGTCGTCCCTCGCATCCGAGCTCCGTCTTTTCCTCACCCGCTGGATACCAAAGCTGCCCAGGCCCCAGCCCGCCAACGACCCTCTCCCTCCCCGACACTGCTGGCGCTGCTCGACGCGCTGCACGGCCTGCTCCCGGGCAGCCCGAAGATGCTCATGTCGCCAGTAGAGGAACCAGCCATACAATTGCTTGCCCGGGGCCCGACTGACCACGCTCGCGAACAGCGTCCCGCCCACAGTCGTCCCAGCAGTCGACGTCTCCGTATTCGTCCGCACCAGTGCCGCGCGCTCCTCGCTGGATGAGCCCCGTCGGAGGCCCAGCGCCCCGGTCACACCACGCAACATCGTCTCCGCGCGCTCGCGCTGCTGTCGTCTTCGCGTGCTGCGCTGCGCGCGCTTCTGCTTGCGCTTCTCCTCGCGAGAAAGCAATTCGTCCACTTCGCCCACGCCCATGCCCGCGCCGACCCACCACCACCAGCCGAGGAAGCTCTGCCACAGGATGATTGACCACATCAGCGACGGCATCCACGTGTACTGTTCCTTTGTAGGGACGTAGAGGAAGGCAACGGCTGTCGACATGGGTGCGAGCGTAAGCGCGCCAATGCCGAATGCAGCAGTTCCTCCATCTGTACGCCACGCGTTCCGCCGGTTCACGAGGAGGCCCCAGACAAAGAGCGAACCCGTGAAAAGCAGTGAGAGGGTGGCGTTGCATATATTTTGGACGGCGACGACGGATTCATATAGCTTGTGCCGGGCTGATACGCGCAGCAACTGCATGACGGCTGCCAGAATAGCGAGCGGCACGAGGGTGATATAAATAAGGCGCTTCTCCAGCTTGGACGGGAAGAGGAGAGTCAGGAATTGGATGTGCGTTATCTGTGAAGACACGTAAAGATGGCTATCAGGAAGCAAAGGACATTGACGGACCTGGATGAGCCCTGCACATGTGGCGTTCATGAGGAACCACGCTGCAAGGTCCGCGGTGGGCCAGCTCAGGTACACTGGTGGACTTGGTGGGATATCCACCGCGACGTAGTTGAGCATGTACGGCCAGGAGCGGCTCTCCGCGTCGACCGTCTTGAAGACTATATGTGTGGACACAGTGGCGTTGACTAACAGCGTGAACACAGCGGCGAGCTGCAGCACGAAGTTGACGGGTGCCAGTGGCCAGTGGTATTGCGCGGTGAAGAGGAGCTGGATGAACAGCACCGCTGAGAGGGTGAGCACGATCCCATTGAGGATGACTTGGACGGGCAGCGAACGGGGGAATGGAGGCCTCAGCTCGAGGATAGGATCATGCGGGAAGCTAAGGCAAGGCAGATTAGCGACGTGAGTGGCAGCGAGGAAGTTGTACGCACCCGGGGTCCGTGTATATGGTGTAGTCCGGCGGCAGCTGCGCCCAAGCGTAGCCAGCGAGCAAGAGGCATAGCGCGAGGGTGCAAATGCGTCTGGACATGGAGGTAGAGGACAAAGCATGTTTGGTACTGACGACGTCCGACTGAAGTCCGCCTGCCTTCCATTGCCGCTCGGGTGCTTCCAGTCCTATTTATAGGACAATCTCAATTTAGAGATGCGTGCTCGGTGACACGATGGATCTCGCCGGGCCCGAGCCAACTTCGTCAGGGATGCCAAGGTGGGGGCGGGGTAGCAGGGAGGCGGGGGAAGACAAGGAAGGACGAGGGGGACGCGCCTTGATTTGTCGGGCTTAAGTAGTTATCGCGAGCTGGGTCACGTGTGCGAGATGGACGCCGACGGGCCCCAGAAATGGAAATTACCGACGCCGACACGCCGATCGCCGTTCACGGATGATGCAACGACAAGTGAAGCGTTCGTAACTGCGGCAAAGCGAAACTTTAAGCTTCGGCGTGCACCTTATTGCCCAGCAGACACGGAGCTTAAATTTGAGTCTGAAGGTAACGGTCGTAGTCAGGCATGTTCGAGTGGTTGTGATAATCCAAGCAGGGGTTGCTGGTCGACAGCAACAGCAGTGTATAGTAAGTTATACATCATAGCTAATAGGGCTTGCAATGAGTAGACTACACGAAGAAGTCTGTTCGGAAGGGATTAGTACGTAACGCTAAAGGACAACATGGCACGCTAATTGGCTTACCGCACTGCTCATGACGATGAAAGTGCCTCGCACTCATGGAATGCATCACCGTACTTCTCCTTCGTTTCTGCCCACGCCTCTGCCCAGTCATTGAGCTCGTCAATAAAGATACCACCGTGCTTGCCCATCTTGCTCTGGATGTTCTTCTCTAGCTTGTTGATGGGCACCTCCGCGTAGTCACCTTGGAGGAACGGCTTCACGAGCGTGTAGTGCACGACATGCACGCTCTCCTTTAGGTCCTCCCACATCGCCTTCGTGCGCTTCTTGATCGCCAGATTCCCGTTATACGTGTACGGCAGGCGCAGCGCCTCCTTGCCGAAGTAGTGGTTCAGGAACGACTGCTCTGCGTCCTCCGCAGGATAATTCGCCGTCGCGATCTTCGACACCATATCCTTCAGCACATCGCGTGACGGACGGAGGAACAGTACACCGGCATTGAAACCGGATGAGAATCCGCGGTCGTCGAGGTACACGTCGGGTACGGCCGCGAAGCGGTACGGCAGGCTGAAGAGCTCGTCAAAGTTGCGGTACACCAGTGTATCCGCATCGAGGTACACGAGGCTCTTGATCCCTTGCCGCTCGAGGTCCCACAGCTGCAGCTTCGAGTACTGGTCGAGGAAGTGGCGATGCACGCCCGGGTGTGGCGGCGGGATGCGCGCGACGGGGTGCGGCGTAAACCCGCTCGCGCTCGCGATGCAGACCGCGCGCGGTGACGTCTTGTCGGGGAGGTAGATCATGACTTTGCTCGCGGAGCTGTTGACTTTGTTGATGGTGTGCCCGAGCGTGGCTACTGCGGTGGCGAATGCGTCTGTGTACAGACTCGTCACGATGGCGTTTTCTGAGCTCGCGGAGGGGATCTCAATATTTGGTGCAAGTAGAGAGTATTCATTCCTGTAAAAAAACTGCTCAGTGAGTGAGAGGTACTCCCGAGAACAGCAAGCAGGAAGAAGACGCTGGGTGCTGCGGTAGGCAGGTGTGCACCACAATGACTTTTGACCCGCATATAGTCTGGCAAATCATCACTCAAACTGAGACTCACAGATGCTGATAATTGTCCAACGCCGTCAGTGTCGGCCCAGTCCACCACCTCCACAGAAACAGTGCATTCAGAAGCACCGACACGCCCACCGCGATGCCACCTGGCGACCATCTTCGCTTCGGCTTCCCTGTCGCAGTCTTCTCGTTCCACAAAGGCATGTAGTCCCTATACCTCCGGAACATAGAGAATTGAACCATGACGGGTCGACGACGGAGGGAGAATAGAAAGGGAGTGTGAAGTGCTGCGGCGCTGCCAGTAAGTTGGGCGATGCGGTCACGGGCGCTCCCCTGCGAACGCCTAATGGTTGTATGTTACTCCTGCGCCATGTTTTGCGTGCGCTCTCCCGACACGGATGCGTGTAAAGTCACTGAATAGTCGGTAGGTGGATGCTCCGAGATGGGGAGGAATGCGAGTTGTATCACACCGTGCCAAGTGTTCGCTATAAGCAGGGCGGAGATCCAGAGCGATAGACACTGACTCCGACCTTCCCGGAGAAGCGATTATGCATAAGCGCCCCAGAGAGCACTTTCGCACAACTTTCCTAGTTGAAGTCGTCTTGCTTGGCACTCTGCATATTACCGCGAAACCTTCGCGAGTATCCACAACCGTCGGTTGTCTCTTCTCGATGGAACGTGAATTGTTGATGGATACACCATACTAATACATCAAGGCGTTCATGAGTCGTAATTCGATGCTCAAAGCCTTCAACGACATCCGTGAGGATAGTGACTCTCCCCAAAGTGCCCGCCGTCACCGGAACTCATAACATCAGCGACGCTCATTGCTGGCATCGGTCGACCACTGCCAGGAGCCCGAGGCGGATCCCCGCTGAGGCAGGCTCCCAGACGAGCTGGCCGTCGTATAGTACGTCGAAGGGGCAGCAGTGGCTACGACGAGCGCTCAGCTTCCAGCATTCAAGTTGCTATCATGAGCAATGAACTCACCATAGCCAGAGGTACCGCTCGACGACGAATACTGACTACCGGACAACCCTGAGCCATGACCTGCAGTCGAGGTACAGTCGAAACCGCTCGAAAGTGGATGGCCTGGACGTACTGGAGAGCGTGCCCGTAGACGTTCTGACTTGTCCACTGCCCTGAGCATACGGTGCATAGGCCGAAGGATTCGGTATAACTGATGAACGACCTCTGGGTTGCGTATAGTGCGGTGCTTTTACAAACAAGTCAAGTCATTTGTGACATGCCATAGAATATGTGCTCACGGGTGTGTGGCGGATACGCATAGGCGGAAGTCCCAACAGCCATATGACCGCTATAACCGCTTAGTGACGAGGCACCACCGACTCGGGTATGCGAATCTTTGGCTCGAGAACGTCAGTGATACCATGGTTCGGGATACAAGGGAGCTTACGGTTGTTCAAACGGCCGGTGGTAAAGGAACCCGTGTAAGAGCCTAGTAGCCAGTGACGTACATTAGCATTACTTATGAAACAGCGAAATGGTCACGTACTTGGGGGCTGCTGTATAAAGCTAGAGACAGTTGTCGCAGAGGTAGTTGGGGTGGGAACTTGTTGTATAAAGCTAGAATCCGTTGTGGCCGGAGTAAGGGCTTGGCGACGATGCTCCAGTGCATGAGTGGTCGATCGCTGATGGCGTCAGGGTCAGCAGAACTCTGTGCTGCACTTCCAGCAGCATGCAAGCTCGGATGACTTAATACCTGGACGGACTGGTGCAAATCCCTGCATTCGTCCAAGAGGACCTTGATACTTTGAGCAAGGTCTGTCCAAGGGAACTGGAGGGAGGAATGGGTTGCCCAAGACTCATTCACTGCGGCATGTTGAACCTGTGCCCTGCCAATGCCCAAAGCTATCAGATTCCATGGATAGGATGGCATATGCGGTGCATACCGAGATAGCTCTGATAACATTTGCTGTGTATTGAACAGACATCTAGTCTCTTGTTGGTTTACAGCCGAGACGTGAGCTATGTACGCATCGATTGCGGCCTTGTCGTCATCGGTCAATGAGTGTACAGTATGAGATATCTGCTCAATTAGCCTCCTTGCTTCGTTCAGTCGGGCGCTGTGTGCGAAATGCAGGTTCCACGCCGCAACCCCGGTGCCAAGGACAGATGCAAGTGCACCAATGAATATGCTTGCATTTTGTATGATTAGAGAACTGGAGTGAGGCATCACTGTGTAGTTGTAGAGACTATGAAGCAACTCCATGCAAGTTGCATCATTGAGATGGGACATCCTAGACACAAAGGACACTTACCAGTGAATGCCGCTTTAGAGAATGCCGGGGAGTACTGCTTCAGGCTGCCATGACAATCTTATATACGCATTGAGACCGCATGAGAGTGTCTGTTAGGATGACCTGCACTGTTTAGGGCTACATGCGCCATCCCATGGAAACGAACTGGATGCAGGAGGGATGACTCGGCGCGCCTTGGTCCCTGAGTATGAGAATACCATAGCCTTGGATCCGCTTAAACCATTCTCAAAGAATCAGTAGTAGCTTCAGGCCTCAGGCAGCCTGTGGGAGTGGAATGCGGTACTTGCAATTGAAGTTGTGGTTGTGTGTGCACAATGCAGTAATTATCGATGATGAACGATATCCGAAACGGCGTCGAGCGCTGTTGAACCACACGCTGCCACGCGGGCGGCCATCTCGTGTGCGCTGTTGCCACTGACGGTTGGATCCTAGTTATCGAGTCTCCGACTGGAAAAGGCAGGACCAGCCTAGCTGGTTATCTCCAACGCTTGACCTGCGGCCCCTGGTGCCCGCGGAGGACTGCTGCAACCAGAAACCGTCTCGACTGCTCCTGCACAGTCTACATGATGACGGTGCGAAGCAAGGAAGAAATAGACGCTCTTTTCTCCCAACTCGCGGACTATGAGCTCTCTTGGATACGCCGACAACCATGGCTGCAGTCTCGAGGCTACATGCTACGGCCAAGATATAGGCCAGGGTGGACCCCTTCCTGGAGAGCAACGGGTGCTCGCCCATGGGAATGCGAGGATTCCATTCAAATCGGTGTACGCAGCGCAGTGTACTCTTCAGGCAACGAGCGACTCAATACAGTTCTAGGTATATCCGCACGTCATTGATGCGACCCGCATATCCGACGGGAAGCTTGTCACCATTAAGTGCTTGCCGACCGACGGCCTAGAAATACGGATTGCGCTGATGTTGGGCACGCCTCCTCTATCCGAGAATCCTTCCAACCACTCCGTGCCGATCCTCGACACGTTCGAGGACGAGACAAATAGCACAGTATCTTATATTGTAATGCCCTTATTGCGCGATTTCGACAACCCCCCGTTCGAAAGTGTTGATGACGTCCTCCAGTTTGGCGAACAGCTACTAGAGGTTGGTACAATCAGTGATCATCAGCATACCGGATAGTCACGTCCTCATGAATTCATTGTAGGGCCTTTCTTTTCTTCATACGACTGGAGTAGCACACAGGTGCTTTATTCGTTCTATTAATTCCTTGATTCAGCTGACGGTACCCAGAGATTGTGCAGCCCCCAATATAATGATGGACGGCAACCCTTTGTACCCTGGAGGTTTCCATCCCATTCGTAAAAGTGCATCGCCAGATGGGCGTGGTATCGCCTGGCCAATGTCACGCTCGCTTTTCCACGTACAATACTATTACATCGACTTCAGCCTTTCAGTGTATATACCGCCAGACGTGCAGCCAAAACTGGCAGTAGGCATCTTCGGACGGGACCAGGAGCCTCCAGAGCTTTCTGATCATATCCCTTACAATCCCTTCAAACTCGACGTGTTCATACTGGGGAATGTCTTGCGCAAAAGCTTCTATGAGGTAGTCCGATAATTTCTCTTGCGTCGCTGTGATTGATATAATATACTACAGAAATATAACAACGTTGGATTCTTGGTACCGATTGTCGACGCAATGACACAACACGATCCGGCCAGACGTCCAGATGCAATCGAGGCTTTGCAGCAGTGGCGACTAGCCCGCAGGGATGTGCCATTCGTACAGCGTCGCTGGCGCCTTCGCCGACGTGACGAACCCTTTTTGCTCGGCTTGGGCAGCGATAACATTTATCTCATGACACGGGCTGTGCACTGGCTGACCGGGTCGAAGTACACCAACAATGTATTTCAGATCTGAGGCTGCATGAGCTCTTTCACATCTTGGAGTCTGTCTGGATTCGCTGACGGTGTAGGATAGTGTATATGATTCGCTGTATGGAGCTTCCCAAGTTTGAACGCTCAGAGTAGCTTCACACCTCCGCCCTGGATCCGGCAACCTACATCACAAACACGTCTGTCTCTTCGATCAGTTATCTCGCGTAAGTTCTTCAGGAACACCCTGGACTCACCCGCCTTTCCATAGCACGTCACTGCTACTAGTTTGATGCTGCATGCGGCATCCGACCAGGGGGAGATGAAGAGTCGACTGTATAGCTTCCCTGATAGCCATACGACGTGATTGGACGCTGCAGTTTCGCCAGCGAGCATAAAGCAAAGCGCAGCCTCGCTACGTGCAGGGCTAGACTTGTCAACGTCTGTTGCGTATTGAGCAGGCAAGCTGCCTCTTCCCGATCTCTGACTGAGACTTGTGTGATGTATCGATTGCTACCTTGTCTTCATCTGTCAGCTTGTCAAGTCTTCGATATTTCAATATCTGAGCGTTCAGCCTGTTGGCTGTATTTGCGTATTGACTCAGAGACACTGGCCGAAACGCTCAATTGCGGTTGCAAGTTGAGGAACTTGAGGTTTGCGGCAGTTCGGCGACCCGAAATCAGTCTCTATATTATCAAAGCCTTCCCAACAGTGCTTCTTCTATGCAGACAATTGCTGCCGATGCATCTGTGAAGTAGTGCTACTGAGAGTAACGCGCACACTAGGGCTTACGAATGGCCAAACCCGAACATGCTTCCCGAGCGACGTGCCTCGTCCCAGGTTGCGCAGAGCCTCCCCGAGGAGGATGGGATTGGCAACCTGACTTGCGATTGTTGGTCCATATCGAGTGATCGTCCGAGAAGCGCACGGTTCCACGGTGCAGTATCATGCGTGGGCGGTCATCTGTACTACAGTATAGCATACACTGGTGGGTTGAGTTTGAATATCAGGTCTCCGCCGCGAACAAACTCACACTGCTACCTCTCTGGGTTTTCACCAACGACCGCCACCCCTTCAAGCGTTCGTCGCTGCGATACGGGGCAGGTATGGCGACGTCGCACGGCCACCTAGACGTCCCATTTTGGCGCCCTAATTAGCCACGTCAAAGGGACCCATGTGACCTCTCTAATTAGGCCCGCTCCCAGCGTTTCCTGTGACTTCCCGTTATCTTCCAGGGACTTCCCGGACTTCCTATAGAGAGCCCTCGACCGTTGCCGCTGGGCCCGCCCACGTGCCTTCCTGCTCGCCGCCGGCTCGGTGCCACCAGCCACCAGCCCTTTCCTCAGCCACCGGCCTTCCTCTCAGCCACCCGCCTTGATGGCGCGCCCTCTCCCGCCTCTCCGACCATTCTCGTCCACTTGGCTGTGGGTCCGCACTGCCCAGCCACCTGATGTAATCCCTTCCCGTTATGGTATACGATCGTATGCCGCCCCTCGCGCTATTCTCAAGCTATTCTTAGCTCTTCCTCCCGCTTCCTCCCGCCCCAGCGTTTCCGCCGCCGCCGCCGCCGCCTCCCGCCTCCCCAGCGCTTCCGTCGTCACCGCCACCCGCGCCTCGTGGCGCTTCCGTTGCCACCGCCCCGCCCCGCCCCAGTGCTCCCCCCACCACTGCTCTTACCACCACCTCCCGCTCCCGCCTCGCTGGCGTACCCTCCGCCGCCCCGCGCGACCTCGTCCGGCTGGTCCCTTCACCCTGCCCTTCTCGTCGTTGCCTTGTGCCTTCGCCCTGCCGTCCCCGCTGCCCTCGTCGCCCTGCTGCCTCGTGCCACTGCCCCCTTCCTCCCCCCACGGGCCATGCTTTTGCTGCCGTCTCTGCAGCCTCACTCTTCTCTCCGATCTTCAACCTCGGTCACAAATGCCTGATATGGCAAGACATCCGGTGCCGGCTGCGGCTTTCCCATCGGAACTGTAGGCGCTCTGCCAGCATACCATTCCTCCCGGCTCCATCGCTGCGCTGGGCTTTGTGCACAGGACCTGGGGCTGAGAGCCCGAGGGACTCAAGCGAAGCTACAGTGCAAAGATTGCCTCGACCGCCCACTCGTCGATATCATGGTCAAGGGCAGCAGGTTGCGCAAGTCGAAGTATGGCGGTTCGGCCGGCGTGAAGATACGCTACTCGCAAGGCTACCACCAGCGCGTAGCGCAAGTCAGCCATACGCTCTCTAGCGCAACACGGCGTAGGGAAGAGACAGATAGGAAACACCGGGAAGAGCTTGCGAGTACATTGTCTGCTGCTCGATTTGTCATTGCTCACATCTTCTAGCTCTCACATTTGCTGAACGCGACACCCTCAACCATATGGCGGTTGATGACGACGCTTGGGAAGATGAAACACCCCCCATATTGCCCTACGGAGAGGAAGGGATGTTCTTCAGTGCTGCAGGTGGGGAACACGACATCTGGCAAGAGTTCTTCCAGGATGGGAAATCGTGCGTCTCAGCCAGCATCCATGACATGTATCACTCACTTCTCTCCATAGCACTTGCAAAGATACGCGAACACGTCGTGCAAGGACGCACATACGTACCCAGGAGTGGCAGCAGCAGATCGAAAGGCTTGTGGACGGATACCTTGCGTGGAAGTCCGGGGTCGTGCCGTCTATTGCTGAGGACATGTCGCCATGGGACGTCACCCTCGTCGACTTCTGGCGTACGCATGTTCTCTATGTACATATTCATTAATCTGACCATGTGCTAGAGTTGCAGATGGATGTGGTAACCCCGGCTTCACGAGATGAATATGCCAACGAAACCCTCGCTCGTCGTGGTTATCTGGGCACTGCACCTTTTAGGCCATCCGTAGCTATTGCCTTCCACACTCTTGAGGCCTACAGGCAGCTCCACTATGCTTGCCCGCGGCTGAGCATACAGGCACAGGTGCGAGCACTATGTCGTTTGCATGCGGTATGGAATAGCATTGCCTGCGCATTGCCTGTGTACTCATTCGCCCATCTAGGTTGCTTATAACCGCTCGCTGGAGACCCAATTCAGTATTGCCTATGACGTATACCTCGAGATCCTTCGACGCGTCGACTTTCGTGTCGACGCTGTGCTCGGACACGACACTCCGAACTGGCAGATGTTGAATGCATGCGCGCCCTGCCTATACAAGCTTCATGATGAACCTCTGCTCAAGTATTCAATGCTCGTCGCCATGGACGGCAACCAGTCACTAAAGCTCGTTGATGACGGCTTCAGGGCTGGAGCCCCCCGTCGTGATGATCGCCTCGGCCATTCTGAATATTGGCTGACGCCCGCGGAAGTTGATCGGTGGAAAGACGAGGTGGCACGCTCGGTATGTTTCATATCAAATGATCTGATTTGAATATTCCTTCACCGTCAGTGGTAGAACGTACCGATGGGCAGATCTAATACGACCGCCAATGGCGGTGACGTGCCGATGAATGACGCGCCGCCTACGTCTGCGCCTGCAGGCCCTTCTGCGTCGGCTAGTACTTCTGCGAACATTCTGACTGGTGGTGCTAATGCCGCGGCCGTGGAGCCCGCCGCAGCTGATGGGCAACCAAGCCCTGACTCTGACGACGAGGACACTCCCGCCGACGACTTCACCTGTGAAGATGCAGACGGCAGAGAGGGCCTGGACAGCAGTGACCTCAGACTCCAGGTGAACGTCTCCACCTGTGTTGAGCGATGGCGCAATGCCGGGCCGGAGTCTCGCAAAAAAATGTTCGCGCTATTCGCAATCACGGGCGTCTTTGTCTGCATCTGCCGGCACGGACATCCTCTCGTCATCTGTGATATGGTGCGCTCAGGCGAGCTGTGAGTCATCTTCTGTTCGACGGTGAACTCGCTAATGATAGTAATTCAGTATGAAGTACCCTTTGGCAGTCATCAATCGGCTAATGGACGTCTATGGGCCGGATTTACTCGTGGGTTACGACATCGCGTGTGCGTTCGCACGAACTGTTGCGAAAAGCTCGCTATCGCAGCGCGTGACGGACATGCGGCTCAGTGGCATTGTTCCTGCATTCCACGGCCATGGTCATAACCGCGGGTGCCAAGTCTACTGGCATCCCCGTTACTTTGAGGGCGCCGGGAAGGAGGATTTCGAAGGCTGTGAACGCCTCTTTTCGGCTTCAAACCACTTGGCGTCGGGTACGCGCCTTGCATCAGTGTTTCATCGCCGACAAGCCATTGAAGAGTTCCTTCGGCACTGGAGTGAATCGAAGCACGAAGAGTCGGGTAAGTCTATTCCGCGTCTAATGTATTGCAAGCTGTGTGACGTGTAATTCCGCAGGCAATTTCATTTACAACAACTACCGGCAGGCGCTTTCCATTCTTAGGGAAGGCACAGAGAAACTCGACAATCTCTGCGCGAAGCTCGGCACCACGACTGGTGACATTGAGCGCTACCTTGACCAGGAACGTGAATACCTCCGCAGTCGGAAGGTGGAACGCCCAGAGGTCGTTCGCAAGGCCGAGTACGTCGAGGCGTTGAAGCGTCTTGAGGCTGCTCAGTAAGTAGTGACTTGTACGTTGCACGTTGCAAGTTGAGGCTGAAATGTGACTGCAGTCTTCGCAAGCTTCAGGCCGAGCAAGAGCACAAGAATCTGGACTACTACATCATCACCAAGGGCTACATGAGGAAAGAGATCGCATCTGTTCACAGGAACCGTACTGCCACTGCGCGCAAGTATGCGATCGTTGACGACGAGTGTCATGCATTTGAAGTCGAGCTTGATCTCGAACATCGCTGGACGCGCGAAATGCCCGAATACAAGGAAGCAGAGAAGCAGTCGCTCATGCGCAAGTATTACAAGTCGGTAGACACCCTGGAGCGTTTGATCGTTCAACGGCTGTTTGAGCTGACGAAACTCGGGATGAGTGGCGTAGGTGAGTGTCAAGCCTAATTCCAGACCTGTATGTTAACTTTTGTTCGTAGGCTACAAACTGCGAGAGAAGATTACAAAAGCCCTGAGAGCCCGTGCGGAAGCAATCAAGAAAGCGCTTTCGAAGTACAACAAGTACGCAGCTGCGATGGACCCCCCGCGGCCATCCCTCTCGTGGCACGAGGTCATCGAGATGGCATCACTAGCGGAATTCGACCTGCTGCGTGATAGTCGCTCCGACATTCGTCAAGAACCCTGGGCGAAGCCGACAAATCGTGAGGCAATGAACATACTGTTCGACATGAAACGCGCACACGAAGAGATTGACCGACTTAACGTGGAGATTCCACGCTTACTGACATACATGTATGACGACCACATTGACTACTATGCTGCGGTGTCGCGGCTCCTTCTCATCGATCCCGCACTGGCACACGAGCTCTCGTCCCGCTGGGTTTTGCGCGATCGTACTCATGCGCAAATCGCTGCACGGCTTCGACAGGCAGCGCGGTTATCTGGGTTTTCTGGGACAGTTACGTCTGGCAAACGTATCGGGAGGCAGCCTGGTCGCAGTGACGTTCCGCCACCTTCATGGGCGAAGTACTGTTCTGAAGATGACAGCGGCGATCCCACCAGTGATGCCGCTGCTGACAATGGTTTACTTACTGTGGGTGCCCTTTCTGACCAGGAGTCGGACGCGCTGGTATCGTACGTGGATGATCTCGGTATCAGACATGGTGGCGAGAGGGAAGACGAGTAATTAGTTGGTTTCATTCGCATTTTTATGTATGCATATAGTCCTTGGGTATGAACTTCATGAGCGGATCACACACAGAATGAGTGCACTGCAGGATGAACTTAGTATCAAACGTCTGCCCAGTCGACACTTCATGAACTGCACATCGCAGCAGTCACGTAAGTGCCAACAAGACGCATACAGCGCCGTTTTGCACCCCATGCACGCCCATGTACTACTTAGGTATGTACTATGTGAGACGCGTACAACGTGTCGGTTGTGTTACATTTGCAGTTTACTGACACAATTTCCATCCATGTTGCCTGTACAAAGATACGCCTGTCTTCGAGCACAGTACCCTGGTACTCCGTCTACAGCTGCAAGGGCTCTTCGGTGGCGACGAGACAAGGGAGAAGGCTGATCGGGAGGGCTTCTTGCATTGAACAGATCATAGCTCGATTGAATCTCGATTCGAAGATCCCATAGTTGCGAACTTGACGGCGAAGCACAACCATTTCTTGCTCCGCTACGCGCCCACCTGGCCCTTAAGAAGGCCGCGCACCAAGCGAGATGCGCATCCCATTACTGCTATGGCTTTCACGACTCTTCCTCTCGAGAAATGCAAGCTGAACCCGGTCGGACGACGCTCGGTCACATCCCACTTTGCGAAGAGCGTGGACAACTCGTTCGCCTCTAAGCTTGACTCTGCCTCACTCGCTTTCCTCGTTTCTGGCTCTCACGCAGACAGAAAGCATGGCGTCCAGCGGAATCACTTCCATGAGGACTACCGCATTGGCCGAGCAGGCTGTACTTCACGGGAGAACTACAACCTGCGCATGGACATCTTCAGGCTTATCTGTGACGCTGTAAGTGTGCTCGTTTGTCTGGTCTCATCGCTGTGCTCATTGCGTGTAGGCCTGCTCTCTTGACCGCATGAGCGGAGGCTGCACCATTGCTATATCGCTTGCGGGTGGCCTCCGACCGGGCTCGCTGGTCACGCCCGAGAATATTCGGGCAGAAGTCTATGTACCTCCACACCTCATCGAAGAGCGGCCGCATTTCAAGCCGGTTTTTGCCACACTCGTGCAGTCCTTCATCGAGAAGATCGGGGTAGAGGTTTCTGAGCATTGGTTGCGTGGTGCAGAGGCCAGTAATATGGGCATCCAAAATGGTGAGAACATCACTGGACCGGGAACGCTCCCTGTCTTTCCCCCACCGTTCCACGGTTCTTGTCACTTCACCTTCTGGGGTCATGTGGCTGGTGAGCTTGAGGGGCTCATTGCTGCTGAGGAGCATGGCATGGGTGGGCGTGGTCGGCCTGAGGCTGAGGGTCCCAACCTGGAGGTCGTGCGTCTTACGGAAGAGGTCCGGCACCTCGAAGAGGAAGTCTCTCGTCTTCGGGAGGTTACAGAGAAACAGCGTGCCGAGATTGATACCATGCACGCGGCGGAAAAAAAGCGCATGGAGGAAGGTATGCGGTTGTGTTGTCTATGTCTTCGTGGCTTACATATTGAACAGTGTGCTTCATGTTCAACCCAAAGCCGCCATCTGCAAGCATGTCACAAGCTCCAACTCCTCGTGCTGCGACGCCTTCACCACAGGGTGGGGTGCCTGCATCCGTAGGTAGCTCCCCTGCAGTCGATCGAGCTGGCTTGAAGGCGAGCTCGACGCCTGCTCATGCTCACGGCAAGGGCAAGGCCAAGATGGCCACGCCAGACATCACTCGTACCCCGCCTGTGACCCCTTCTTCCTCACCCCAAAAAGCGTCACGATCAGTGCAGCCTCATGTCGGCACTGACCGATGTGGCTCAACTACGCCGTCGTCCAAGGTGTCACACGCCTCGGCTACCCGACGCTCTGAGATACCTGGCTATGCTAGGCCCCTTGGAAGTGCTTTTCCTACGCCGGTGAAGCGTGGTTCTACCCCGCTGCGTCAGCCGTCATCGCCAATTCCCATTGACTCAGATTCCGAGACGGAGTCCTCGGTAACTCCGTCGTCCCGGCACTCCCCCAGCCCTGTGCCACGCCCTGCTGCGCAGCCGTCATTCTTGCATATTCCCCCAGCCACTGTCAATGCCCCACTCCGCGGGCGGTCGCCAGTTGTCCCGGGCTTCGGCACTCACTCCGCGCGCTACCTTCGCTTGATTGGGCAGACGAAGTATGCGAGTAAGGCTGTGGAGCTTGTCTACAAGGAGTGCCCGTCTTCAATCTGGCCTGAGGAGTTTGTCAGGCTTCTGGACATCACTTGGGAACAGGCTGTTGACTTGTCCTACATGGTTATGACGGACTGTGATGAGCAGGGCCTGCTTCCTGTTGAGTAGATGTCGTACATGTCATGTATCATTGTATTGTCGCTTCGTATATGCATTGCGTAACATGTTGCTGCTGCGTATACGGGTGAGGACTTTCACGCAATGTTCTGGAAATCTCAGCTAGACCCTGAACGGACTTCAGGCCAGGCTCTGTTGAACCCGGATACGGTAGCGAGTACAGCTTCGTGAGCACCATTTCAGAAATTCCGAGTGTATTGTCTGCTGCCATTGTTACCCGATTCATCACCCGACGGGGCGGCCGTCCTCCTTCACAGCCGTAGGTGCGCGTATCTGATACTGAAACACTTTCCTGAATATTAGGCCCAGGGTCGAAGCCAGTGTTCCGCCCATGGGGCCTGCTGTTGGCAGCGGGGTATTGCAAGCGCAGCCGACCAGCGAAGTCCTCCGTTCCTTTAAGGACAAAGTGAGACGGCGAGGCGCGTTCCCTGTCGCGTTGTGTCTTGAGGACTAGGTTCTGCTGTCCGTCACATAAGCTTCTGTCAGGTGTGATGGGGGACGTATCTGAACCTTCGGTCACGCTCCAACTTGCTCCCCTCACTCCCGCTCCTACAGCCCCTCCTCGCCGCCCAACTCTTCCGGCGTCCCAGAAGGAAGCTGCAAAGGCCCAGCGTGAACAGGCTCAGGCAGCTATCGACGCAGAGGTCCAGGCATGGCTTGACCATACTGCCTCTGTTGCCGCAAAGCTGTCCATGGAGCACGACAAGCCGCAAGCACACTTCATGTCACTGTTGCTCCATATGGGATTGAAGATGTCGAACTCCCGTAAGCCGAACGCGCACAACGCGTGGCTACATCACCTGGCCAATGTCGTCAATGACGGTAAGCTCTGACCCCATTACTATTGCCCGTGCCACTCACCGATTTTGCCCCATGTGTGTTCCAGGTGTTCCGAAAGGAAGTAAGAAGAAGCTCAAAGACATACTTGCCGACCACGCAGGGGAGTACGAGCAGTTGACGCAGGAGGAGAAAGACGAGCTCGTCGCGGAACTCGCGAAGGACAGGGAGACGCCGTTCAACGGCGCGGAGCTGACCTCTCGCGGACGGCTCAAGGTGTTGTACTCGGTCCTGGGTAAGATCGAGAAATGGGTCAGTTCCCTTTTCACAACGCGTGATGATGTACTTACCTGACATTCAAAGTATGAATTCTTGAAAGCCTACGTAGGCATAGACGCCATGTCTCTCGTTGTACGCAATCAAGCAACATTCCATTGTGAACCCATCTGGTTCTACACGAACAAAGCACTCCCTCACTTCCTGGCTACACATATTCGGAAAGGATTTGACGAGACGCGGGTCGGGGCATTGGTCGAGGGGTTCGTTTTGGCAAATAGTGATCTTCGAAGTGAGTCATACGGGGACTTGGCCTACACACCAGGTACTTACTCTCACGAACAGCCATGGCAACCAGCTCTAAGGTGAAGGCGAAGGAGCTGAAGAGCCAGATCCAGGAGAAGATCCAGGAGGGCCTAGGTAAGTTCCGAAACATACCATCTTGGTGCCTGTGAAGCTGATTGCGTATAGCGGCGATCACAAAGAATGCGGACGCGAAGATGTCTTACGAGAACTACGAGGCCGATATTGTTGTAGGTTACGGCGTGGAGCTGAAGGGCTGGACTCATCCGACATAGAGGTGCCCGGCCAAACTCAGTACTAGCCTCCCCCCACTCCGAACTCTCCTCGACGCACTGATCTCGGGTGACTGTCGCTTTGTTCGCCTGTCGAAGACGGAGCACGCGGTGCGCAAGGCCGAATACGATCGCAAAGTCCGTGCTGGGGAGATCCGCCCGCGCAAGAAACGCAGCGACGCCGGCAAGTCTCGCGGCAAAAGGATGTCCAAGTCATCTTCGAAGGCCGACACGTCAAGTGAAGATGAAGAGGGTGACGGCGACGACGATGGCGACGACGACGACGACGACAACGTCCGTCCTCACAAGCGACGCAGAGGCGGTCTGGAGATCATTAATGACTTCGATTAGGGATTGTTACTCTAATTGTTCATCTCTAATGTGTCGCACATTCTTATCCTTACGTTATGAATAGTCTACTTGATGCTAATGCTACTACAGTCATATTACAATGCAGCTGATTGTTTTAACTATGCCACGACAATACCAATAGTAGCTACTGCTAAGTCAAATGCACTTGTTCCTGTGAATGTGTGACACGTGGCAGCAAACCGTGGAGACCAGCGAGACGGCAGCAAGGCGATGTACATGAGCCGGGGTAGCACAGGCAGGAGCACAGGTAGGAAGTGGTACTAACATGGCTACGACGAGAGCACTGAGGCAGCAAGCAGGGCAACCAGGGAGACAGCGAGGCGGGAGCAACAAGGGTGTGGCGAGAGTAACGTTGAGGGCGGACGAAGACACCGGGCTATGGCAAGAGCGGAGAAGAGAAGTACTTACAAGGCAGTGATCCCGAGCGCAGGCCGGGAGCAGGGAGGCGAAGCGAGGGCGCCAGTCGCGACGAGAGGAGTGGGAAGAGGAGCAGGCGGCGCGAGGGCAGCGAGGGCGGCATCGAGAAGAGCAAGGCAGGGCGAAGGCACAAGGCAACGACGAGAAGGGCAGGGTGAAGGGACCAGCCGGACGAGGTCGCGCGGGGCGGCGGAGGGTACGCCAGCGAGGCGGGAGCGGGAGGTGGTGGTAAGAGCAGTGGTGGGGGGAGCACTGGGGCGGGGCGGGGCGGTGGCAACGGAAGCGCCACGAGGCGCGGGTGGCGGTGACGACGGAAGCGCTGGGGAGGCGGGAGGCGGCGGCGGCGGCGGCGGAAACGCTGGGGCGGGAGGAAGCGGGAGGAAGAGCTAAGAATAGCTTGAGAATAGCGCGAGGGGCGGCATACGATCGTATACCATAACGGGAAGGGATTACATCAGGTGGCTGGGCAGTGCGGACCCACAGCCAAGTGGACGAGAATGGTCGGAGAGGCGGGAGAGGGCGCGCCATCAAGGCGGGTGGCTGAGAGGAAGGCCGGTGGCTGAGGAAAGGGCTGGTGGCTGGTGGCACCGAGCCGGCGGCGAGCAGGAAGGCACGTGGGCGGGCCCAGCGGCAACGGTCGAGGGCTCTCTATAGGAAGTCCGGGAAGTCCCTGGAAGATAACGGGAAGTCACAGGAAACGCTGGGAGCGGGCCTAATTAGAGAGGTCACATGGGTCCCTTTGACGTGGCTAATTAGGGCGCCAAAATGGGACGTCTAGGTGGCACGGCAAGGAAGTATCGAGTGGCGTGTTCCAAATAGATCCCAACATATCCGACGACGAGCGCTACTCTACTCTTGCACCCCACGAGCTTTCCTGGAGACGCCGACAGCCATGGTTGCAGTCTCGCGGTTACATGCTACGGCCAAGATACAGACCAGGATGGATCCCGTCCTGGAGAGCTACCGGTGCCAGGCCTATGGACTGCGAAGACTCTAACGGCATCGGTGTAAGTAGCGCAGTATTATTGCAAGCCATGGCCAGTGACCACGACCTCCGTCGGCTAACCGCACCACTAGGTGTACCCACATGTCATAGACGCGACTCGCGTATCCGATGGCAAGCTAGTTATCATCAAATGTCTCCCCACTGACGAACCGGAGCTACGGATCGCGACGATGTTGGGCACACCACCTTTGAGCGAAGACCCGGCCAACCATTGTGTGCCGATCCTCGACACATTCGAAGACGAGTCAAATGGCAACGTATCATGCATAGTCATGCCTTTGCTTCGAGACTTCGACCGTCCTCCCATGGAATCCGTTGAGGACGTACTGGAGTTTGGCGAGCAATTGCTCGAGGTCAGCGTCAGCATTGTATCAGACAGTCTCCGACACTCAACCTACTTATGCGACCGCCTTAGTTTCCTCCACAGCAACGGCGTCGCTCACAGGTACATTGCACCTTCGAATTATAATACTTAAACTCATCATAATCAGAGACTGTGCTTCACCTAACATAATGATGGACGGTGATCCATTGTTTCCTCAAGGCTTCCACCCCGTCTTCGACACTTCATTCCCGGATGGTCGTGGCGTTGCTTGGCCAATGTCGCGCTCACACTTTCCCGTCAGATACTACTATATCGACTTCAGCATCTCTGTGTACATCCCCCCGGAGGTGTACCCGAAGCTGACGGTCGGCGTCTTCGGGAGAGATCAGGAGCCTCCAGAACTTTCTGACCACATTCCTTATGATCCGTTCAAGCTAGACATATTTATCCTGGGCAATGTCCTCCGCAAAGACTTCTATGAAGTAGGTCACGCATATTGCTCTATGCCGATCCTACTCATTCTCACCAACGCTTCATAACGCTTCAGAAATATAACAACGTTGGCTTTCTGCTTCCAATCGTGAACGCAATGACACAGCACGAACCGCATAAACGACCAGATGCAGCGGAGGCCTTGCGGCAGTGGCGACGAGCCCGCAGGAATGTGTCGTTCGCACAGCGTCACTGGCGCCTCCGCCTTCGTGAGGAGCCCATCTTGCTTGGTTTGTGGAGCGACAATTTCTATTTCATGACACTAGCGGTTCACTGGCTAACCGGGTCGAAGTACACTAACAACGTATTCCAATTGTGAGCTGAATAGCCTGTCACATATCACTTTCTCGCCTGTATTTCTGTGAGTTTTGCTGTGAAGAGTCAATGTTCTGTGTTCCGCTGTGTTTGCCTTTCGAGTTTGAATGTTTGCAGTTGCGAAGCTTCTCCGCCACTCCGTCCCGACATCGGTGACATGCCTGTCTACCGGAAGCCAGCTTTTCCAATCGCACACAAAGATACTCCTGGTCTGGCCAAGGTCCACGGACGAGATTGTTCGGAACATTCCGAAGGCACAAAATACCATCGGAGTACACTGTCGCAGTGAGTCAATGCGAACACTTTTGGCCTCTCACCTCATACTGGGCGGTGAATTTACGTAGCCCCAGACACGTGTATCAAAATATCCTGGGCCATGATCCTAGTAGTCAAAACATTCGGATGGACCCTAGTCGTCCTACATCCGCGGTAGGCGTCCTCGATATGACGATCCCAACGATTCGGCACATTGTGCTCCCTATCAGGGGATCTGCCTTATGAACCTTATTGGGGAAGGAGGCCCCATCGCCTTGAACCGCCCTAATTGGGTGACCAGCCTGAGCTGCGAAATTCCCGGCGCTGTCCCAAACCACAGAAGTCATAAACAGTGGCGCTGATATTCTAGTACTAGGCGCTAGTCTGAGTGGCCTGGTGCTATGCCCTATGCCGCTGGAGCCGGTGTACTGGGCCCTAGGCTGCCCGGAAGTCCCAGGACGAGACTCGGAGTGGGCCTGTGCGTCGGCTCTCCGAGTCCGCCAAAGTGGGACCCGAACGCGCTGCAGCTGCACTCTATCCAACGCTACATAGGCATCCGGGTCGCTTCCCTTGACTATGGAGACAGTGCAACGCAAGAAGAGCGCACACTGCGATACATTGACACCTGGACAAAATGCCGAAGTATCTGATGACGAGCGCTTCTCTCGACTAGCCCCCTACGAGCTTGCCTGGCAGAGTAGGCAGCCATTTCTCCAGTCTCGTGGTTACATGTTACGGCCAAGATACAGACCGGGATGGATACCTTCCTGGAGGGGTACGGGCGTACACCCGTCGGATTGCGAAGACGGCACAGTATTTGGCGTACGTGTTGAACATGTTGAGCGTGGTCACAGTGGTATCGTCTCACTTCAGAGTACAAAGGCATATGCAAACGTCATAGACGCAACTCGCATTGCCGATGGGAAGCTGGTTTCCGTCAAAATTGTTCGAAGTGGCGGCCTAGAAGTGCAGATTGCGAGCATGTTGCGGACTTCACCCCTAAATGATGATCCTACCAATCATTGTGTGCCGATCCTTGACATATTCCAGGACGACAAAGATGTGACCGCCACTTACATGGTGATGCCTTTTCTCCGCGATTATGATAATCCGCGGTTCGAGTGCGTCGAAGACGTCCTCGACTTTGGCGAACAACTGCTAGAGGTGAGCATTAGGGTCGTCGGTATACGCTCCCGGCTTTCATGACTGATGATGACACATGCTTCAGGGCCTTGTCTTCATGCACAAGCATGGAGTTGCCCACAGGTATATGACACCACTCTTTCTAAGCTCAACATTGTTTATACACACATAGAGACTGTACTTCTGCCAACATCATGATGGATGCCAGCCCGTTATACCCTCAAGGCTTTCATCCCATCTACAAGTTGTCCTTACCGGATGCGCGCGGCCTTGCTTGGCCTTTGTCGCGCTCAACTCATCCGGTAAGGTACTACTTCATTGACTACAGCATCTCGGTGTACATCCCACCCAACGTGTACCCTAAACTCTGCGTGGGCATCTTCGGTCGAGACCCTGAGCCGCCAGAACTGTCCGATACCATCCCCTATGATCCATTTAAACTGGACATATTCATACTAGGTAACGTTTTCCGCCGTGAATTCTGCCATGTAAGAAGCTGCTACATCTCATTTTGTCCCTCTTTCTGATATACCTTCAGAAATTCGACAATCTCCGCTTCCTCACGCCGTTAGCTAATGCCATGACGAAAGGCGACCCAAACGAGCGGCCAAGCGCCGCAGAAGCCCTACAGCATTGGCGACAAGTCCGTCAGGAGGTCCCATACATGCAACGCCGTTGGCGCCTGCGTCGGCGCGACGAATCGTCGGCAGCTAGCTTGTGCAACGATTACTTCTTCCTGATGACATTAGCCGTTCATCGGTTGACCGGGTCACGATACACCGACAACGTATTCCAGGATTGAGGTATGGGACACTGTAATTCTCGCCTCTCTGTAGTGGGTTCGCTGTAGGAATCTTTTATGTATGGGTGAATGCATATCGTACACAGGTATGCATGAGACAGCACTTTAATTGAAGTGGTTTGTTGCGCGGGCGCTCACTGCAGCTCTGGTTGATTGGTCTCACCGGAGCCAATGCACGGTTGGGTCTCAATATCGAGTCTCCGATCCGGATGAACGATATCAACGGACGCGCATGTTGACTCCACGCCTACTCTCCGTTGCTCGCAGGTTATAGCGCTACTCGAGACTATATCGAAGGCAAACTCCTGCGCACAATCGGTGTGACGACCATGCAGAGCAAGGAGGAGTTAGACGCGCAAGGCTTCTCCCAACTCGCGGACTATGAGCTCTCCTGGCAACGCCGACAGCCATGGCTGCAGTCTCGGGGCTACATGCTAAGGCCAAGATATAGGCCTGGATGGATTCCATCCTGGCGAGCCACGGGTGCTCATCCATTGGACTGCGAGGACTCCATTCGCATTGGGGTATGTGACGCAATATCATTCCTCAGGATTATAAGCAATTAATTGCAGTTCAGGTGTACCCGCACGTCATTGACGCGACCCGCATATCTGACGGAAAACTCGTTACCATCAAGTGTTTACTCACCGACGGCTTAGAAATACGGATTGCGCTGATGCTGGGCACACCTCCTTTGTCCGAGGATCCCATCAACCACTCGGTTCCGATTCTCGACACTTTTGAGGACCTCACAAATCCCAACGTATCTTATATCGTGATGCCCTTGCTTCGCGATTTCGACGATCCTCCCTTCGAAAGTGTCGAGGACGTCTTTGAGTTCGGCGAACAATTACTAGAGGTGGGTATGCCAGTAGCCGATCATCATGAGTATCCCGGATGAATATGACCCAATGGATTTTGTAGGGTCTTGCGTTCCTGCACAAGAATGGAATTGCACATAGGTACATCATCGCCCCACCGGTTACTTCCACCTCGCTAACAGTATACAGAGACTGTGCGGCCGCTAATATCATGATGGACGGCAACCCATTGTACCCTGGAGGCTTCCACCCCGTTCATAAGTCTTGCACCCGAGACGGGTCCGGTGTTGTCTGGCCAATGTCACGCTCGTGTTTCTATATCAAATACTATTACATCGACTTCAGCCTTTCGGTATACATACCACCAGACGTGCACCCCAAACTGGTGGTCGGCATCTTTGGGAGAGACCAGGATCCCCCAGAGCTTTCCGACGACGTGCCTTACGATCCCTTCAAGCTGGACGTTTTCATACTGGGGAATGTGTTTCGCAAGAGCTTCTACGAGGTACTGCACTTAAGTCTCTTACTCGCATCGCCCTTTCTCACCTGCTATATCTTAGAAGTACAACAATGTTGGCTTCCTGGTTCCGTTTGTGGATTCAATGACGCAGCACGATCCGGCCAGGCGTCCGGATGCCACTGAGGTCTTGCAGCAGTGGCGACTCGCACGTAGGAATGTACCATTCGTACAGCGTCACTGGCGCCTGCGTCGACGTGACGAACCCTTTTTGCTCGGCTTGGGCAGTGACAACTTCTATCTCATGACACGGGTTGTGCATTGGCTGACCGGGTCGAAGTACACTAATAATGTGTTCGAGATCTAAGGTTGCGCGGGCTTTCTGTGGTCCCTCTCTGGCTTGTCTGTTTGGAGCCGCTATGTAGGATAGTGCATGTGATTTGCTGTACGGCGCTTTCCGACTTGAATTGTCAGAATAGCTTTGCATCTCCACCCTGCATCACGAGCACATCTATCCCTTTCTAGTAGATCGCTGTGATAAGTCGGTACAAGCACAGTTTCTGCCTACTCGTGATTCGTGGCAGTAGCCGTCATGCATCCTATTTGAAACTGTCCCAAACAGCGCACAAGGAGGTGGCGTTCTTGCCAGTGGGCGGCGGATCCAGGTAGCCTTACCTGGCATGCGGTGGGTGCTTCCGTACCACTACGCTGATTGATGTTCTCGTACGTACCCAACTCGGTCGATTCGAGCAGCGACCGTAGCGGCGATGTCCGGATCGCTACACACTGGTGCTTAGACAAGGTTCTAGGAACGAGGCCTACACTCGTGTATGGAAGCTGCGCCAAACGCCGGAAACAGCGCCGGCGAGGTTCCATACCACAGAAGCCACACACTACACCAACGCATATGTTACTGGCTCAGTCTTCCTCAGGCCATTGCTCCAGCGTATTGGCATGTTGTGAAAGGCAGGCGGGTAAGAGAACTAGCTCATATTTGCACTCTGAACGAGTCACATACGATACCTGTGCCACGACTCGGATATGAGTAAGCTCTTCTGCCGGAATGCACAGTCAGCTCGACTCTGCGGCAGGCATGCTACGCAGTTATTCTATACTGTGGATACTTGGATTGCGTTGAGATGCCTTGATACGAGATGAAAGCTACTTCAAAGTAACTCACTCACACACTGCAATCGAGATTGGGCATGCATATGACATTATTTGAAGACATTCCGCGCCTGTATCTCGCCAGCCTGCGATGATCACTCGGCTATGGAACTGAATATTCCCTGGAAGTATCGCTTCGCTCCGTCAGCCCCACGAACAATACCTCCAATGCCTCCATCTGGTCGGATGATGACAACCATGCACTCGCCCCTCTGCACCTGATAGCCTTCATGTGCATGCCCGTCGCGGTCCAAGACACTGAGGTCAATCCCATCAGGGACAGACAGAGGAGCCGAGGTGTCCTTGCGCACGAGAACGGTCTTCAGAAGCTCAGAGGGGTACGCACGAAGGGCGACTACGACTTCTTGAACCTTCTCCGACTCATCGGTGAAGATGACTACGGTGTGGTGAGACGCGCCAAACAGCCTGAATAGCGACGTGGTGGGGTGTGCTGCGTTGAAGCCTCCCCTCGCCGAAAGGACGACGAGGCCAGGCGCGTCGGGCGCACGCTCGCCCGCACGTACAACATCGGTGGGTGAGCGAGTGTACCCATAAGGGTCGATCGGCTTCTCCTCTCTCGGCGTACGCTCGTCCAGGACGATCGGGCTCCAGCGGTAGTTCACGCCAAACTGGTGCAAATCACCACCACGTTTCCACGCTTTCTCGCGGTCGTTGCTGCCGGCCTTGGCTTGCACAAAGTTGTTGAAGAGCGTCGAGGATAGCTTTAGCATCTCCGCAATGATGGGTGGGCGCTCAGCGTTGTAGCTGTCAAGAAGAGAGGGCGCTGCAACTCCTTTCGCAACGAGGGAAAGCTTCCAGCCTAGGTTCATCTGGACAGCCAAGATCAATTGATAATACAGCCGTGTAGATAGGCTGAACAGCGTACGGCATCCTGGACGCTAGTGTTGAGGCCTTGCCCGCCGAACGGGGTATGGACATGAGCCGCATCTGAGATGGAGCGTATAATGAGTCCGCCATTGTCACAGCATCTCTCAACCTACATACCTCCAGCAACGAGCACACGACCCTTGCGGAAGACCTCTGCCATGCGCGCCTGGGGCCTGTTGAAAGAGTTGTTGTCAGATCGAACCCGTTTTCATGCACGAGAAAGGAGCCATACCTGAAGGTGAAGAGTAGACGGATGTGCCCAACCTGAAGGTCCGCACGTCCCGTGCCAATCCGAATCATTCTCTCTAGCTCGTTGCGATCCGCGACTGCCTTGTCAAAGTCAACCTGGCCCCCTAACATCATTGTGTATATATCTTTTTCCCGAGTCGACCGCAAAATAACCCTGTCACATAGGCGTCGTACGCTCGGAGAGAAAGAAGTTGCTTACATAACTGTGCTCATATCGCCCCAGAAATGCCAGTACTACATAGACGTGCCAGGTGTAAGCATGAGTAGAGATCATGATAAAAGCTGCACACGCACGTCGCCCTCTATGCCCTTGACCTCGAGGTCGCCAATGACGAGCGGGTGCGGGAACGACTGACCCTCGAAGGCGAGACCCAGCTGCTTCCGGACAACACCTGCACATCGTGCATCAGCCAACACGTCGCAGTACCGGAATACGGTTCTCACTTCTGCCTCCGTCAGTGCCGACCAGCCAGCGGCACCGGATGGTCTCAGCGACCTCTTGGTCACCAACTCGTCTCGTGACATATGCCTCTACGTGGTCTTCTGTCTCCTGAATTCCAGACAAAGTCGTGCCCAGTTCGACCTTGCAGCCAGCGAGACTGAGATAGTCGCGTAGTATGCCCTCCTGGCGGGTCTGCCCAAGTAACATCACATTGCTCTATGAGAGGACCAGTCAGTCTCGCCTCCAGACCACAGTTTATCGGTGGCAACAGCGTACATAAGGCCTGGAATGCGTCGGTGTCATGAACGGATCAATGTCAAACGTCACGATTGGCTCGGTGCCGCCCGGGAGCTTGTAAATCCGCATTGGGTCCATGGTGGTAGACTTCGCACCGACGTCATCTAAGACGCCCAACAAGTTGTACACTTCTTGTGAGCGAGGCTAATTGCAGACATTGTGAGTGTCGCTCGAGACAGTGCGAACAATGCACAAGATAGCTGACCTGGATGGTGACACCGCGCTGGCCGACATCGCGTATCTGCTCTTCTTTCTCAATGATACATACAGGGACACCGTTCCTGCGCAGGGTGAGCGCGGCCGTGAGCCCCGCAGGACCTGCACCAACCTGTAAGTATAAACCATGGTCAGAGAGTCGCTCCAAGCACCAAAAGTTTCGCACTCACTACTAAGACTGGGATCGTGTCACTGGACATGATATGGATGCGCGTTTGAGGTGCTTACTATGTACCTGGAAATTACACTGGCCAGATACTACTCCTGTTGCGTGTATATATGAGCAAACTGTGCTGCGCTCTCAATAGTCACGCGAAGCTTAAGCGGGGCTAGCTCTCCTGACACGTTGAGAAGACATGTCATCTGTACCTGCTGTAACGTAACTGAGGCGATCCATGCTGGAGTAGCTCAACACTGACAGATGCCTTCCCGCTACTTCTCGGGGTCAGTCGGGTCCGACTATCGTGGTCAGCGATGCCGAGCGAGCGTTGCGCTCCGTGTACTCAGATAGTGGTGTGTCATGGCCGTACCACGAGCTTCTGAGAACCAAATCTGAATCAGCATAGCAAAGAGTAGGAGTAAGCATGCCCTACGCGGTACAGTTGCTCAAAGTCGTTTGCAAGGAGGCGCGCAGCAAGTGATGCCTTACATTCCAGCACAACAGCTTCCGGCGACCGCATGCGAGTCGAACTTTGCCACCTGACTTTGCGCCCGCAGACAAACGTGACATCTCACGAGGCGGAGCAGAGGGCTCCAATGAGTATTGTGAGGCATCAAGACGAGAGGACCTCTGAAACTTGGATGGTACCGAGACGACCCACGAGCTTTCTCTACAGAGAATGGCCTTGACCATAAACGTCATCCGACAAGCCGGTAAGCCTGACTTACGGCTAGACTCGCGCAGACCGCAGCTGCTCATTCAGCTACACAAGCGGGTATGAAGAAGGCGCATCGACTCGTAGTGCCGCCATGCCGGCGTGACGCGCGGTCCTTCGGCATGCTCGCTTTCTGTGCATTGTCACGTCGAATGCAAATGGTTGCTGACATTGAGCTCTATGCGTGCATCACGGCCTGTTCAATTTGCGGAACGAAAGGTGGGTCCATACTCACCGTGACCGTGGCACCACTTTGTTCGCAACACTGGGAGGAGCCATCACGAGTCATTGTTCTGGAGGAAATGCTACATGAGCATATGAGGGACACGCATGCAACCAGACGTCTACCTCCACTGCTGCATGCGAAAGCACCTGGACTAGTAGATACGAGTCAATACTGTACAACATTCATAGCAAGCGATACTGACCATGGGCTCGGCCTTTCCCTCGCTGTTAACGGAGGGGCACTCCATATAACCTGGGGCCTCCACGAAAGAAACATCTGTCGTACAAATACAATCAATAACACCATGTAGAGTTTGTAGCAAACAACATTCGCATGGACACATACGACGATATGCACACCTTTGACCGCACAAAACTGACACAATGAGACATGCTAGAGGAACGAACGAGAGGAAGCTCTGGGATTATGTATGATGGTGAGCTATGAGTGTTGTTACATCATGATGCAGGACAGCCAGCGCAGTGTGCGTAGAATAATAATGACAAGATGTAGGTGATGCACAAGGATGAACGAACCATGACCAGCGCGACAGAAAACACAGGTGAGAGAAGCAGGAGACGTACGACTGTTCTATGATACCAGCGTAATTATCTTATCAGGGTCCGAGAGCTGGCTCGCAAGTCGGGTCCGTCGCTCTTCATCAAGCTGCGCACCTTTCATCATCATAGCCATGAGGCGGAAGGCCATTGGTGCGTCGATGGCAATGTCGTCGAGCACCTCCATCGTAGGCGCGAAGCCCTTCTCGAAGTGGTCAGGTGAACACAAATTCTTCGAGACGGCTCGCGAGAAGAGGTCTCCGACAAGCTGCGCATCAGCCTCCTTCGACTCGATCGCGGAGGTGACAAGCTTGTCGACGAGCAACCACCTGTGCTCTGACGGCAGCTTTGTGAAGTAAACCTCTGCCTCGTCCAAGTCACGGACGCCGAAGAACTCCTTCGAATCCTCCTTCACCCGGGTCTTGGCCTCTTCCTCCGACATGGACGACGCACTGGGTTCCTCATCGTCCGAATGCCCCGCATCTGAGGGAGCAGGTGTCGAGCTCCTGGTCTCATCAGGCTTGGGTAGAGTTCGAGGGAGCAGGTTAAGCTTCCTGCGCTGAGGAGGTGCGTCAGGTGCACCGGCAGAGCCCAAATCGACGCTAGGTTTCCGGCTAGGCGGCCGACTTGATGTCGCGGTGGCAGCCTCGGCGGCGAGCTCGGGGTTCTCCATGAGCTTGGAGAACATATTCGACGAGCCACGGGACAAAGACGCTGACTCGCGCTTTCCCTTATCCTTCGCGAAGACTCCAGTCGGACCGAACGTCATTGAATTGGTCTTGCTGATCTTGCCGAAGTTGGACAGGTCGCCCGCCTTGGACGGTACGCGCGAAGGTGCATTCCCGGCAACGGCCCAACCATCCGGACCCACTTGATGCTCGTTACGGTCACCGCCACGCTTGGACCCACCACGCGACATGCTGAGAGTACGCTGATAGTCTTTCTCCTTCGCAGCGGTCTCCTTGGCGGCCTGCGCATGGACAGCAGAGATAGTTGTAGGGCCAGCAGCTGCATGTCGAGACACCCACTTGCGCTCGCGCAGTTCGAGGAGGTCCTGTACAACTATCAGCTGCGGCCGATACCCCGACAGAGTGAACACTTACGAGAAGCATGAACTGCATACGGGAGTTGACGTTCGGGTTCTTCACCAACTCTCTCATGCGAGAGAAGTAGACGTCCATATGCGCACGAGCCTTCGGCGTGTCGAGCAGCTGACCCACAGTCGTGAGCAGCTTGCACAAGCTCTCGATCTCCTCTTCCTCGGGGTTCTCGACGTTGCCCAGGAGCTTCTTCACACACTCGTGCATGATACGCTCGGTAAGCATCTGCAGCTTGAAGAGCTCGCCGATGAACTTGATGAGACCCAGACCCTGACGCTTAGCCTTCTGTGCGGCGTAGTACTCATCGGAGTAGAGCGCGGCCTCGCCAGACTCGTCCTTCTCGGCGGCGGCCTTTGCGGCTTGGTCTTCTGAGGCCTTTGTCGCGGCCGCGGCGGCAGTGTTCTCCTTTGCAGCCCATCCGCGCTCGAAATCCTCTTGACACCGGTTGAGGAGGTACTTGCGGAACAACTGGCCGCCTGCGATTGGCTTGCCCTCAGCGTTCTTGATACCCTCGTCCTGTACCTTAGGGCTGATCTGCTCCATCATCTTCCTGCACAGCCGCGCGTACATCTCACTCCACGCCGCCTCGTCAGTCGCCTTCTCGAAGACGAGTCGAATGACCTGAATGAGCGTGCGCCCGTCGTGCTCGTTCTCTGACTTGTTCGCCCACGCGATAATCTGATCCGAGATAGAGTCGAAGCGCTCCATGGTGAGCTTGTTGAGCAATGCGCGGACCTTGCGGTCGACGACCTCAGGCGAATCGGAGTCGGCCTGTGACTGGTGCTTCTTGCCGATGCTCTGGGGCTGCCACCGGTTCGCGGAATGTTCGAGTGGTGCCACAGGCTCGAGCGGCATGGCGCCCGGCTGTGACAACGACGACCCACCGAACGATGAACCAGCCTTGCCGGCTTCGCCACGGTCGACGCCACGCTTGCTTCGTGTGCGCTTGTTGCCCATGGCGCTAGGGCCACCTTGACTGGACGAGCGGACCATGGGAGACGGCCGCCCACCGCCAAACGGCACCATGCCGACACCAGGAGGACCACCAGTCATCGACGCCGAACGTCCCATCTGAGACTCCTTGAACCGATCCTCGCTGGTTTTCGAGGTCGTCGAGAAGCGCCCCATGGTGAAGTTGCCCGCTGGGCCGTTCAGGTTGGATAGACCGAGGCCAAGACCTTGCCGTGCAGGTCCTTGCGACGGAGGACCCATTGCAGCTGACGAGCGCCGTTGTGAACCTCCGCGGCTCATCGAATGCAAGGCAGCGCCTTGCTCAGAGGGTTCCAAACCAATGGCGTCGAGTGGTGGGAGGTTGTCGGGCTTGTCCTTGCAGATCTTCATGAATTGCATGAGGAAGTCACGATCGTACCTGAGACACACATGAGCGAGGTTTTCAGACAGAATACTCGCAAGCTATACCTGAACTTGCCGCGCTTGGCGTTGACATTGAGCTCAACCCTGGGGCTCTTGATACCCTCGGGGTACGAGACGCTGCCAAGGTCCTCGATAATCCGTGCGGTAGCCAGTGCAGAAGGAAGGGGCTGGGAGATAGGCTGATTGCGGGTAGAAGAGAGGTCGAGAGGACCTGGGTGCCGCTTCCGTGGTGCCTCTGGAGATGCCACTGCGGTATCAATTCTGAGGATACCTTTGTCCTGCGACTTCTCTTTGACCTCGTCCTTCTCGCTTGCCTTCTGCGCATTAGTTGCCGCGGCCTCTGACTCGTCGAGTTCGCCTTCCTCAGGCTCCGCAGCCGCCCGCGACGGCGACTCACCGGTGGTGGCAACCTTCTCTTCCTCGGCTTTCAGCCTCTGCTCTTCTTGGCGTAACCGCTCCTCCTCCCTGACCTTCTCCTCCTCCTTGCGTGCCCTCTCCTCTTCCTCCTCCTTCTTCCGTCTCTCCTCTTCCTGCCTCTCCTTCTCCTTGCGAAGTCGCTCTTCTTCCTCGGCCTTCTTCCGCTCCTCTTCCTCCTTCTCCTTTCTCGCCTTCTCCTCAGCTTCCCGCTTTGCCTTCTCCTCTGCCTCCTTCTTCGCCTTCTCCTCTGCCTCCTTCTTTGCCCTCTCACGCTGTTCCTCTGCCAATCGCCTCTCTTTATCCTCAGGTTTTTCTAGCCGTATCGGTGTCTTCCTGGCGGGTGACGCAGGCACAGGGCTCTTGTAACTGTCCTTGAAATTGTCAAGTTGCACTTCTTTGCCATCGGCTGAGGTGATCTTGACGACCTTGGATACTGGGCGGAATAAAGGCGCATTCTTATTGAGGCCGTTCCCCGGCGCAGCCGAGGACGGAGTTGGGGGCGGAGAGGAAACGGAGGAAAGGGAAGACGTATGGGTATGCGGAGACGGCGCGGGATGTGGTGGGTGTCCAGTACTGGGAATAGCAGGCGCCATCGTCGGAGTGCCAGGTGGGTGCAGCTGAGGCGGAGGATTGCGAGGAGACATAGGCATACCAGGCTGGGGGCCGCCAGGAAGGCCTTGAGGTTGTTGGTGTGGAGTGCCGATCATCTGCGGCTGCGCCCAAGGCGAGTACTGCATGTATTCCGGCTGCATACCAGGATATGAAGGATACTGGACAACCGGATGGGTCAGCATACGTCGATGGCTTAGTGCTGTTACACACGTTACTCACATAGTAGGAATACCATCCTGGCGGCGGGACAGGTTGAGGGGTCGGAGGTACTCCCACAGGGGGTTGACCGCCATGAGGAGGACCCATCCGCGGACTGGACATACCTGCTGAGACAGGCGCAGGTGCAGACACACCATTGGGTCGTCCACCCACGCCGTTCATCTGCCCATTGGGCATCTGCCGCGTGTAAACCGGAGAGCGCGGCGGCCCGCCTGGCGTCGGAGGTGCACCATTCTGCTGAGGTCTGAGGTTGCTACCACCCCCCGGAACAAAATGGGGATATGGTTGGTGGGCGCCCATCTGGGCAGGCTGTGCCTGGGCATGTGAGGGTAGAGGAGAGGCTTGCAGTAGCGGTGACGGGCGAGACGATGAAGAAGCGACGTCTGACGGCGCCTGCGAGGTTGCGCCCGACACTGCTGGCGCGCTGCTTGGATTTTGGAACAGCTTTTTGACGTCGAACTTCGGGTGGTTTGTAGCAGACGTGGGAGGGTGGCTAGACGGACCGGCTGACTTGCCGTTTGGGGAGGACGTAGATGTCGCTGGTACAGATCCAAATGAGGACACTGTCGCCGACTTTATGGCCGGGACAGACGCAGGCGAGGAAGAAATAGGGGCGGAGGCATCGTTAATCGAGCCGAATGTTACAGCGTTTGCTGCTGGCAGGCACCCTATCAGTACTGCCGCGCGTGATAACGAGTAGCAGCACGACCACCACACCCACCTGGCTTCGTATTCGTCGGGCTCCGTGCACCATCCTTGAAAGAGACACCCTGATTGAGTGCGCTCGGTCGTCTTGAATGTGTCGGTTGCGGAGCGCCCTGCTGATTCGGTGCGGGCGATGCGGAACGTGGCGATGGGGCTGAGGCAGTCGACTGCGGCGGGCCCTTTGCCCAAGCTGACTTTTGAGGTAGCTGGGTCAACGGTTTCGGTGCAGTTGTCGTTGAGGATTTGCTCATTCTGAGCGAGACATGGGCATGAGGTTGTCAGGAGAGAAGAGAGAGAACACACGTACCGTGACGATTGCGCGGAGATTCGAGGTGGATCTTTTTGATTTTTCTTCGCGTGAGGGTCGGTCGTGAAGGATGACCTGCCTGCAGGCGAACGAATGTCGCGATGGAGGATCGAAGAAAGCACACAGGAAGCGGACGCTGGTCGTGCAGCAGTCCGGAGTGTCTGTCCTGGTGGAAGACTGAGGCAACCGCCGCGAGACACCCAACCAAAAATCGCCTCAGCGAATCGGCAGACCCCGGGCACCAGTGCCACCCCTCCCCCACGCCTCCGCCTGCCGGTTCCGCGCAACGGCGATGACTTGACACATGCCTACTCCCTGATAGGATGAGTTGCGCGAAAAATACGTCTTTGAACATTGGTCGCGACTGCTTCGAGGTGTTATCTAGCACGATTGGCAGACTGGTAAGCATGTCGGAAGTAGCGCCTTGCAAACGAAGCTTGCTGTCGTTGCCGGCTCTCCCAGCGGCAGTGGACGCTCGTGAACGGGCAGTGGTGGAACGGGCAGTGGTGGTTTGAACGGTTTCGTGTTTCTTCGTTTCAATGCGACAGACGGTTGCCCTCTGATTCATCTCACATCGAGCACAGTTACAGCGACGACGCCGTGATATCGATTGGCGAGAGCCTTTCAAAGCAAGCATTCGGGGCTATTCGTATATATATCACTCACCCCAGGTGATCATAGGGCCACCTATGCGTGTCGACGGGCATATTCTCGAGCTTCTGATGAAAAACGGCATTGCATGTCATACACCGGATATATGCGTCTGGGTATTGACACTCATGCGCTACAGCAACGTATGCATTTGAGTAATGCCACTCCTATGGAAATGCATGAGTGTAAGTATAGATGTGGGCTACGAGCAGTCTATTTACTCCAATTGCGACTCGAATGCGCCGCCGGAAAGGCAGGAACTGTTGCGTGCAGACATGGAGGTAAGGAAGAGTTACAGGAGACGAAAAATACTACGCTCGGACCCACTTATATAGCCCTACAACCCTGATGACCTATATGCCTTACAACCTGATCTGTGCAGAATTATTCTACCCATCTGCCAGTGCTTGCGTAGTAGCCTGTGTTGAGAACGGTGGGCGTCTCTGGAGGTGCATGCTAAGGATCGAATCTGAGATCCCGATCATCTGGCAATACGTCATATTATACACTGTGTGCACCGTCAACACTGTCAATCAAGTGGCAGGTCATCACTACAGGCTCATAATGCATCGTAAGGTAGTAATATTGCACGTCTGAGCCTTGCAGTGGAGCATCGCCGCCAATTGGCTCATAGTCAACACCTTTCACATCTTTGACTTCGCATTCTTCAGGCGTGCCGATTGCAGGCTCTCATCTGAAAGATATTGGCATCACGACTATACAGCGACCATTGGTGAAACTTACAATTGGTATAATACATGGCGTCGTCAGGAACAGACACGATGTGTTGATGAATTGAGCCGGCGTCGACCATCTCTGGAACGACCTCCTTTATTGTACGCGCACCGAGCAGCCGCATGTTCATCTCGAACTCGTCCTATTCAACCTCATCAACCCACTGACGCAGCGAGTGTGCGCAAAGGTGCTTACATGAAGGATTTGGAGAGCACGCTCGACACCCTCTTGACCATATGCCGAGAAGGCGTACAAAAATGGCCGGCCAATACCAACTGTCGAACATGTCCGTCAACGTATTGTATGCTAGACGAAATCGCACGCACGCACCTGCCGTGGCACCGAGGGCGACCGCCTTGAGCACGTCTGTGGCGCGCCTCACGCCGCCATCGACGAACAGCTGGAACTTCTCGTTCGGGAACGTCAATCCGCGGCGCGCTTTCAATTCGCGTACAACCTCGACAAGCGTCTCCACTCCCGAGCGCGAGAACTCCAGTTGCCGCCCGCCATGGTTGGAAAGCACGACACCAGCAAGACCCCTGTCGTACGCCTCAAGAGCATCTTCCCAACACTGCACACCCTTCAGGATGAGAGGCACTGCACGAATCGGATGGTGATCATAAGTGGAATGGTGGTGAGTTCACCATAAGTAGACCTACTCTTCGTGATCGACTGGAACCACGGAATGTCCTTCCAATCAAGGCTGGTGTCGATGAAAGACTAAGGAGACATTCAGGCATGGTGAATGGGGCAACTTCGGCGGGAAGACATACACTGATGGCTCGTGCTGCGCCCTGGGATCGGTCGACCTTGTCCGATACCTTGTTATCAGTTACCTCTCGCGGATCCTCAGCCTCGAACTTCATGCGCATGTCCTGAGAGTGCTACTCAGTCATCTTCCTACAGCACAGGCTGACTGACGGCTTGCCTTTTCGCGTCGACCAAGTTGAGGGGCATCGACAGTGATGAACAGGCCCTTAATCCCGCGCTTCTCCGCGTGCTGAACGAATTTCTTCGTAATTTCCCGGTCCGAGTTGACGTACAGCTGAAGAAACTGGACCTGACCGGGTGCCGCATTGTCGACGATCTCGTCGAATGAACATGAGGCCAGGGTCGGGATCTGTGCAGATAAGGATAAGGATTTATTTGCACATAAACCATGTAGAGATGTCCGACCATTTGGATGACATTGTGTTTCGCAGCGGCTCTTGTGAGGTTGAGCTCGCCATCCGGGTGCCCCAATTTGCCCAATGCGGTTGCAGTCTGCGTATTGTCAGCACTCAAGTACAAGCATGCCCGGTCACCGAGACTACTTACTATGTATATTGGCATCTTGGTTGCGTGTCCCAGTATCTTCGTTGACCAATCCACGTTCGTAACATTACGCAGAATTCTCGGACGAAACCATATTCTGAGCATCCGCACGTCAGCAAACGTGCGTATACCCCTCTCAAGCGAGAAAATACCTGTGGTACGCTGCGTGGTTCTCACGGGTAGTAATTTCGTCATCGGCTGCCGAGCTGTAGTATGCCCATGCCTTCTCAGGCATTACTTGACGAGCAATAGCCTGCGTTGAACATTATTAAGTGAGTAGCGGTAATCATTGAATGGTAAACCCCCTACCTCGAAGTCATGCAAATTGAGGATCTCAGTAAGCGGAGGCCGCTGTGCCACCCGCTCTTGCCGTGCCTTCTCTTCGTCAGTGACCACCACATCAACCTTTACCACCGTGTCAGGGTCAATGGGCCCGAGGCTGGCAGTGGGAGGACTCAATGTCTGCAAAATATCTGCTTGGATGATAGACGTACTGTTTCTCGGGAGGCAGGTTGTCTGTGATGGCATTGGGAGGATGGATAGGGTCGTACTCCGCACTGGTACAGTTCTCAACCGCAGGGAAGCCATACAATGGATGAAGACTTACGTAGCATCCTTGCCAGCATACTTCAATATGATCTTACTTCCTCCTGTTCGATCATGAATTATACGTTGCTTCTACCGTATCTCACTGTACTTTACCTGGGTGCTCTGCAAGGGATGTGAGCTGGTGGGGATACGCTCGAAGGAAGTACTTGGCTGACCTGGGAGGAACTCCGTGACGTCGTAAACGTTGCCTATACAGTTGCGATATCAGTACACCAACCCGCAACCCAATGTCGCATATATGCGCCTCGAGACGTTGTGTCACGACGAGCAATCGTCGCCAGTACAGCGATACGTAGTCTATGAGCGAAACTCACCATGAACAATGATCCAACAACTCTCGGCGGAGTTGTGTTCCGCAACCTCCTTGCCTGACAGACCCTTTGCCATCGCGCTGATACCCAAGAAAAATGTGCAGTTCTAGATGGTTGTTGCTTTCAGGGGCCGAAACTCGTACGTCTGGAGGCAAGAGAGAGAGAGGATATGGTCAGCGACGGGTGTCCAACTCCATCCTACCCCGCATTTCTGCACACGCCTTCGGCGGCCCGAGGTCTCCGCTGCACGACGGGGCCCCGAATCCCCGAAAACAGTCCGCGTGTTCTGTTGTGGCTATCGGCTTGCCGTCGCCAACGTCGCCAGAGGTGCCCACAAAGCGGAAATGCGAGGGATGGGATTGGATGACAGTGGTCGGCGACGAGCAGGCACTTGAATCCGAAGAGTAATATGATCATTGAAAGTCGCGGATGAGCTTGAGTTCTGAAACGTCGACAAGCCCTCCACTTCATTATCGAAGGCGGCGGCATTTGCCGGCTCATCGACTGTAGGCTTGTAGCCACTCGCGCGACCGTGAGTGATGGCAACTTTAGTGTCTAATCATGTGCACTATAGATATTGTACTCACTAGTATCAATGGTCAATCGAAGCGTTAGCTATACATACTGTCAAGGTAGAGTTGACTTCAGACTGCCACAGCACTCACCTCATGTTTAAACTGATGTCAAACACTGCCATTTCCTACACCGAAGGTTTGGGCTGAGATCTGAGGGGGCGAAAAGCACGCTCAAATTCTAGTGATAGCATCGTTGAACAGACATGATATATGAGTGTATTTTACAATGGGTAGTCTATGTGCATGATGAGGCGGTACAGGTGATAGATATGATGTGAGAGATGTATGCGGCCCAACCTGCCCGCCGGCAAGCAACCGAGCAGGCTCCCCAATACTCGCGCGAAGCACCCGAGACAAATCAGACCTGAGCAAAGGCCTGTCCGCCTGCCTTGGCGTCGAGCTCGATCACCTCGTCCAGGCCGACCACCTTGAAGAACGCCTTGGGGTCCATTCCCCGCGCAGACGAGAAGTCCGTGCCGGTCTTCTTGAGGAGGTGCATGGCCTCCCGGACCGCGTGCACCATCGCAACGCAAGACACCAGGGAGAAGACTGTGCATGCACTCGTCAGCAACCCAGATGAGAGTCAGGTAGGCATGCTGAGACTCACTGATGATCTTAGCACCGAGCGCCTCGGCCTCCTGGCAGGTGAAGGAGGGGGTAAGGCCACCGGAGATGACGTTGACGAGGACAGGCTTCGGCGCGAGCGCCTGAACAGTCTGGGTGAGGAGCTCAGACGTCTTCACACCCTCGATGAAGCACACGTCCGCGCCCGCGTCGGCGGCGAGCTTCAGGCGGGTGACCGCCTCCTCCATGCCGAGGACCTGTGCCGAGTCCGTGCGGCCAATGATGACGAAGTCGGAGCCGCCGGGGATCGAGTCGCGGGCAATGACAGCGGCGCGGATGCGCTGGAGGAACTCCTCGCGAGAGACGACCTGCTTGCCCATCAAGTGGCCGCAGCGCTTGGTCTGGACCTGGTCCTCGATGTGGAGACCAGCGACACCTGCGCGCGCGTACTTGGTCACCGTGCGAGCGACCATGGCGGGGCCACCGAACCTGAGTAGCCCAGATGTCAGTAGTGTTTCAGAATATTGTATGTGCGCGGGCACTTACCCGGTGTCCGCGTCAGCGATGACTGGCATGGTAGGGTCGATGCCGCAGACCATCTCAGCAGCCTGGACGAAGTCATTCTGAGTGGCAATCGCAAGATCGGGCATGCCAAGCCTCGAAGCAGTGGTAGCAGCACCGCTGTTAAAATACATTTTAGCATTGGGATTCACCGGGAAGCGTCATGAATGGAGCCCACCTCTGGTACAAGCACTGGAAGCCAGCCTCGATGGCGCAGCGGGCGCTGATGCCGTCGCAAATTCCGGGTGCAACCTGCGGAAGTCGTGAGCCAGTAGAAGTGATGTCACGACGATATACTTACCACAATACCGGGGCGAGCGAGCATCTGGCGGAGACGAGTAGCGGGGTTGTGAGAGAGGGGGCCCTCGAGGTAGTTCTTGGGGTCGAGGCGCGGGTTGTAGTAAACATCGCGGCGGGGCGCATCTACGTTGATGGGGGACGCGGGTGCAGAGACAACCGGGGTATGGGTGGAGGGGATCTGCTCGGGCTGGACAGGCTGGGGCTGCTCAACCTCACGAGTGAATTCGAAACCCGGCATTTTGCTGAAGGGAGGTGGTAGAGGTGAAGGGTTAAGTGGTTCTAGGTGTGGGTGCAGGAGAGAGCTGATGCGTTGGACCGCTGCTGGTTGGGGAATGCCTGTCAACCCAGCTTGCTTTTATCCTCGCAGGAAAGCGTCCGCGGCGCAGGAATGCGCGTCTGCACTCGACTCCAATGACAAACATGGACAGTCCACGAAGCGCAGATACCATCACTAACAGCGCAGTGCATGTATGCCGAGACCAGAAGACACGCCACGAAGGGCGCCGCCGGAGGTACCGTCCTGTCCGATTTCTCCAGCGCTCTACAGAAGTTCTGGGCGGATTGTAGGGAGATAGAGTGGGCATAGACGAATTGAGCAGCCACGATCGCTCGGCCAGAGCACCTGCACCGCTCGTGCCTCCGGTCTGCCAAGGGCATCCGAGGAGCGTCTCGCTTAGGTGGGATTAAATGAAGTTCAAATTCCCTGTTCAACGTCTGAGCTGTCTTGGCGGTGGAGAAGGTCTGCAATACGTACGGAGCGTAGATCTTCTTTAGGCGATGTCGGGACGCCCTCGCGCCCTCCGTGCTTGGCAGCCAAGCACAATCCCGTCAAGTAAGGGTGTGGTCCGTTTATGGAACGCCATTGGAGTCGTGTTCGTGTATCCCCACCTAACTTGTCCTCGAGCTCTCTTCTCTTCGCCTCGCGCACCGTCAGGTTGTTAACCATGTGCCGATACACGCCTGCAATGCCAAGACTTGACCGTCGTGCCTCGGCCATTCCATACATAATTGGAGACAGATAATCATCTCAACGGAGCGGTGGAGTTGCGTGTAACTGACAATTCGTCGGCGGGGGCGGGGAACGGAACGAGTGGGTGGTAGCGCCCGACAGCGAGGGTGGCGCCGGTGGCTGCAGCGCTGGTGCTGATTTCCCCCGAACCATCTCCGTGTCGTTCAGCTTGCGCTCCGCTCTGCAGTCGGAATGGACCTTCATCCTCATTTCCTCCCCAGAGCTTGCATATCCATTCTTTCGGAATTGTATGGGCTGCGAAGATTGCGTGAAATGGCGGCCTAATCCACGCATGTCGTGATCTCACCATGCCCGCCGTCCAATGCCATCCTATCGTATTTGCAAGACTCGCGGCCGCCGGTGTCCCAACGGAATGCATGGCAATCCTTCGTATCGTTTCTATGTCATGCATCACATCAGCTTGACTGTTTCGCGATCTGACCACCTTCTCACCGCGGGCGAAGCAGCGAAAGCGCACGAGTAGCACGGCGTTAAAGAGGCGATTGTATGCGACTTGGAGTATGTCGCGGGTGCGCTCTGTTGTTCCTTTCCCATTGCATCTGACAAAGACTCACTTCCAGAAGAACACATCCAGTGTTAGAGACGCGTCTTCCACCCCTGCTCAGGAGAAACGGGCCTTAGACCAGGTTTGGTACCTGAATGGGGTGGAGAACTATGGTTCCAGACCGCATACGGGACCTCGGCCACGGTAGACGATAGCAGATATGGGTGGTGCATCTCTGCACCCAGTTCATGCGCTCAACGCAATCGCTGAACGATAGGCCACTCTTTCCGAGGATTATCGGACTAGTCGCACCAATGAGGACCGCCTTGTGCCCAAACTTGGATGCTGGGGCAGATAGTGGAGTTTCCTCCTCGTTTGGCAGGCAGATTGTCTAGGGTCCAGGGAAGCTACGCTTCCATGTCAGGACACGCCTCAAAGGAACCCATCAGCGGGTCAACCCGATCGCGGTCGGGGACGAGGATTCGCAAAATATCCGCGTAACTTGCGGTCCATGTTATCCACTGATCCACGCAGATGATGACCTCCTACTCACCAACTACGTACAAGATTCTATGTTTGGCGTCCGACCCGCGGTGCGTATCCCTGCCGTCCAATACAGATGACGGTACGGCTGGAGAAAGACGTCCTTCTAGCAGGGTACAATGGCGCATACCCCCTGATTACATTCATTCAGTCGAGTGCGCGAGTGGAAACCGCATGTCGAGAATCTGCGGCGTAGCGTCTGGACCGCAATCCGCACGCAGCGGAGCGAAGCCAGGGCGTAGCCGCCACCGGGGAGGCGCAGGTTGTCCGTCATCACCACCGTCGTACCTCGACGGTTTCACAAACGCCCTCCCGATCTATCCCCGCCCTCATTGGCTCTGCGGTCCCTCCGCCCTTCACCATGCACTATGTCCACAACCCCGCCTGCAGTCCGCGAACTCTATTCAGCGGTGCGAGGCACGACTGGCCGCTTGCCGACGCGGACTCCGCGCGTCCCGCGATGCCGCCTTGAAAAGAGACGGCCGCCTTGTCAGCGGCTGTCTCAAACAGTGCGCCGCCCAGTGCCTGCCTACACTCCCACGTGCCGCTCGAGATGTCTGATATTCGTGTCCTCACCGGTCCTGAAGTCGCCCAGCACGCCAGCAAGGATGATTGCTGGATCATCGTGCACGGTAAGGCGACCCCTCTCTGCAGTCTTTTGAATCTCATCGAGCCCTGGCACCCTCAGGCAAGGTGTACGACGTCACTGATTTCCTGCCTGGTACGATAAATAATCCCTCTATTGCGTGCGCAGTGATATTGAACTGGATCATTAGAACATCCGGGTGGCCAGGCTATCATCCTGAAGTACGCTGGGAAGGACGCGACGTGAGTTCGTCTGGCCACATCTGTATTGCACTCACTAATCAACACTATCCACCAGCGCCGCATACGAGCCTATCCACCCACCAGATGCGATCACAACCAACCTGCCGGTAGAGAAGCAGTAAGTCCTTCTACGGTATAGCCACGTCATACACTCAATCGTATCTCTACAGCTTGGGTGTTGTCGATGCGAGCACCGTCGCAAAGGTAGTCAAGGTGGTGACCGAGGAAGAGAAGCAACGCCAGAAATACATCGAAGCGCGCCCGCCACTTGACACCATCATCAACCTGCACGACTTCGAGGTTCGTGCAGCATACTTCCACAGCCTGTAGACAGCAAACGCTGACGCACATCGCTGGAAAATAGAACGTTGCACGGAAGGTCATCTCTGAGAAGGCATGGGTACGTTGGAATCCTAAGAATGATGTGTGGCGCGGTACCGACACTTGGGTTCCTTAGGCCTACTACTCGTCTGCATCGGACGATGAGATCACCCTGCGCGAAAACCGTATGGCCTACCAACGGTAAGACCGCTACGCAATCCCACTGAGGGGCGAACCGCTCACTATCGCGCTGCGCCTTGTAGAGTCTGGTTCCGGCCTCGCATCCTCCGTGACGTCACCAACGTAGACTGGTCTACGACAATCCTCGGCCAGAAGTCCTCGCTCCCGGTCTACATCGTGAGTGCCGACGCATTGTCTCATAGTAGTCAGTCTAATATCCCGCTCAGTCGGCGACTGCACTTGGCAAGCTCGGACACCCCGAGGGCGAACTGTGCCTCACACGAGCGGCGCAAAATCATGGCGTCATCCAGATGGTCAGTTGCGCGCCACTCGGTCGGCGTAGGTTTGTAGTGACTTGATTCCTCGTCACAGGTTGCTACCCTCGCGTCATGCTCGTTCGACGAGATCCTCGACGCTGCCAAGCCCGATCAGTCTCTCTTCCTTCAGCTGTCAGTCATCTTGCACCACCTCCATGCTGTTCGCTGATTCATTGCATATACGCAGGTACGTGAACCGTGACCGCGAGATCACCAGGAAATACGTCCAGCACGCGGAGGCGCGTGGCGTGAAGGCGCTCTTCATCACTGTCGATGCCCCACAGCTCGGCCGCCGCGAGAAGGACATGCGCATGAAGTTCGTCGGCGAGGAGGGTGTCGCGAAGGTGCAGGACGGCCAGTCCGGCATCAAGAAAGACGAGGGTGTCGCGCGCGCCATCAGCGTGAGTCCTGCCTTCCCCCAACACGAGCGCGGCGCTGATCATCTCCGGACATGCGCCAGTCATTCATTGATCCGAGTCTCTCCTGGAAGGACATCCCGTGGTTCAAGAGCATCACGAAGAGCAAGTGTATTCCCCGTCCGGACGCTCCGCATTTCATCTGACCTTTCCTTGGCAGTGCCTATTATCCTCAAGGGTATCTCGACGGCGGAGGACGCGATCTTGGCGTACGAAGCCGGCGTGCAGGGAATCGTTCTCTCGAACCACGGCGGCCGGCAACTCGATACGGCGCGCTCCGGCCTCGAGGTCCTCGTCGAGGTCGTCCCCGCACTCCGGGCGCGCGGCTACTTCCCGGACCCCAATTTCGAGATCTTCGTCGACGGTGGTGTGCGTCGCGCGAGCGATGTCCTCAAGGCGCTCGCACTCGGTGCGAAGGCGGTTGGCGTCGGGCGGCCCTTCCTCTACGCGTTCTGCAGCTACGGCCAGGAGGGTGTCGAGAAGGCCATCCAAATTTTCCGGGTGCGTGGATGTTCCCGTCATTGGGGTGTCGCTGGGACTTACCTGGCTGCAGGACGAGTTCGAGATGAACATGCGCTTACTCGGCGCACGCACGATCGACGAGCTTGTGCCGGAGATGGTGGACGCGAGCGCGCTGTCGTCGCATGTCGTTCTCACGCCGCAGGACAACCTCTTCCACAACACCTGTGAGTCTCACACTGCTATATCCATCCAGATGGCGGGCTAACTCCATGGGCAGACCAGCCTCTGTCCGGTGCGAAGTTCCAGGAGAGCAAGTTGTAAAAGTAGCACAGGGCGAGCTGGACTCATCGCGCACATCATCGTTCTCGCAGGCATCGTGTAGACTAGATGTATGTACTATACCATGGATCACTATTCCCACTCGTGATACAGTTGCACGACATGCACGACACATTGTGAGTTTGTGAGAGCAGTCGATAGAGTCAACGCTTATGAACAAGGATCACACCACACGAGCTAGCTGACCAGCATACGGCTAAACACACAGACGCCACAATGCTTGCGCTCTGCGGCAGACGTGCCCACGAGTAGCACAGGCCACCCACTAGCGCGAGCACAAACCCTATGAGTGAGAACCAGATGCACAGTGTATGACAGTACTCCAACAGGCGGGTCGGTGAGCCCCGGTGGAAGGGCCCGGTGCGTTCGATATGTGGATTCATCGTCCAGTTACCCGGGGTACCGGCGTTGCTGGGCGTCCGTGGTGCATCCCACGGGTCCTGAGCATATTCGGATTCTGCCGATGACCTTGGTCCGGCCTGCAGTTCCTCCTCCGAAGCTTCTCTCAGACGAAAGGTGATTAGACAGAACGACGTCAGAAAAGCGAGAATGGCTGGGTACCGCAACAAGACATGAGAACGACGGCCCCTGATAACCGCCAAGGCAACCCACCTGCGCTTATGTGTATGGCGAAGGCCCCGGAAAGGATGGCGTTTGCACATAACAGCAACGTCGACACTCCGTGCCCTTCCACCGGTATGACATACCCAAGGAGCTGGGCTTCCATTGTAGCGAAGAAAGTCGTCTGGAAGCCCAAGATCAATTTAGTGATGTTGCAACTTCTCTCGCTCTCGCTAATGAAGGGAAACACGACATACGATGACGCTGATGAGCTGCAGCCGCGCTTGCCAGGATTGGATGAGATCATGTTCTGCCTTCTGCCTTTGGTCATCGTGGGTGCACGAGTTGACTGCCGGATTCGCTGAAAGGGTATGAGCCTCGGTTCAAAGCGGGATGGTAGGTCACGTACTGTGACATCTCTGAACGCTGGTGCTCTTCTCTACTACGTTCTCGCGTAGAGTGGTGCTTGCCTTGATATCCGGCATTTCTTTGAACAAGGGTAGCTATATACAACTAAGCGAACGAAAATCTCACCACTCTGGCATCGGCCATACTCACCAGGACTCGCAGATTGGGAGACCGAGGATAACTCGTTTACGGAGGAGAGGCTTATTACTCCGTGGGCCACAAGATTCGGGGGCGGTTGCATGGGCTTCAGCAGCTATTATATCCGGGAGCTGAACCAGAGGAGACAACAGCTCGTGCGGTACACGGAACAGACCTGCATTTCCCGGTCTGACATCGGTGGGTGGCGGTGGCGTGATCCAAGTGTAACCCGCCTCCTCCCTACTCGGAACCATTCGTAGACAATCACCGGCATCAGCACCATTGCACCAGGTCAAGGCAAAATACATTGAAGGAACCTTCTGCACCTTTGACTATGGATCCGGAGAAGGCTGTCAATTCCATTCCATCCTTGTTCGGTAGAATGGACTCATACTATCCTCCGATGATGCCGCTAGAGGCACTCATATGACAGCCACAGCAGCAGAAGTGAGCTTCCGGTATCAGTACAGACAGCCATTTCTGTGATGCTAAGACGAGAGCAGACGAGGTGCTAGTCTGAGAGGATGGCAGCGTAGAGTGGCGTTCGAGTCCAACGCGCAAGGATTCCTAGTTTGGTCCGTCACTATTTTGATCGGTGATTGCCGCAGGTATCTTCCTCGTGACCGACTTCATATTCAAATTCTCGCAACCAATGCGCGCACATCCGAACTCCAGCTGCGACTCGTTGAGGCTCACTTGGCCTGCAACTATGGCAGCAGTGCACGCGACTCTTTATTCTCTTCAAACAATGCGACGACACCCGCGCTCGACAGAGTCTTTCGGCTGAATAGCTTGCACAGCCAGTCGTCTAGTACATGGTATCAATCTGCCAATCGGTGACTTCATCAAGGCATCATTCAAATAATGAAGCGTCGTGATGGCATGATTTCGATTATATAAAAGGACGCTCTCTTCATGGCGTAATGTTCAGCTCACCTTTCTTCTTTCGAGCTCATCGCGAGGGTGCTGGTTGGTGAGCAGATTCTCATTGCCCTCTCCTTTAGTGACAACTGATTCGCATGTCTTTGCTTAGCCCTTGGTTCTTACGACTTGACGATCACTTTGTAGCGCCTCTACTACACTATCAATTCACGACAATGCGGTCCACCACGATTTTCTCCGCCGCAGTCATCGCAGTCTCCGTAGCGCCTGCATTAGGATTTCAATTCGAGCGGTGAGTGCTCTCGCATAGCCGAGCAATCCCATGCACTGAATCGCATCCCTGCAAAGTCGTGTCCGCCGTCACGATGAAGGAGAGTTGTTCGCCCGTGACGAGCAGGATGGCCGTCACGGCCGGGGGCACAAGATTGATCGGCAACCCTTGCCTAGGCCCCCTGCGGGCCACGTTCGGCGACCTGCCCCTAATCATGGCGGCCCGCATCCCATGGGCAGAAGAGACGTTGACCACGAAGTTCTGCTCAGCCGCGATGAAGAGGACACACGTCACGGCCGGGGGAAGAAGATCGATCGTCAACCTATGCCTGCTCCCCCTGCTGGTCACGTACGGCGTCCGCCTCCCCGTGCAAGAGAGCTCGACGACGAAGGTCTGTTTGCTCGTGCCTACGAGGGCGTCGAGGTCTATGCCCGCGACTTCTGGAGTTGGATCAGCCCCAGGCTTGTCGGCGGCCAGGCGTCCACTTCAAGCCCACGGGAACTCGATGGAAACGTCTTCGCACGGTCGTTTGACGAAGATGACCTCTTTGCAAGGATGGACTGGGAGATGGATGAACTGGACTAGAGCGCCGAGAAGTAACATCGTCGTGTGCCTCACTCGCTGATCTTGTATTAGGCTTTACAAATGAGACGCGTCATGTCTTTCGAATCTCCGAGTGATGAGTGTGACGCCTGGCAAGGGCCTTGGGTTCTACTAGTCCTGTAAGGAGCGGGAAGTATAAGAACTACGCATGCGCATTCATTTCCAGTCTCGAGATCCTATCACGCATCTGGCTCTCACGCTCGTGCCATCGATTGCCTCATGGTGTACATATATATACTGGTAAGTTACTCACGTACGCCCCTCCCACCTGCGAGCACTCATTCTCCCTCTGCAAATCAGATCAGGACGTCTCACTCCTCCCTCAGCCCACAGAGCCTCTTTTACAACAAATCGTCCCACGTGGAGTCGCGCTTATTGCGAGTTGGACGATCTACAGCGCAGCATATACATCAACCATTGACCAGAGTCTGATTTTTCCAGCCAGGTGAGTTCTGCCGGATTGAGGGCTCTCTCTGCAGCAGCCAGTTCGGCGGCTTGTCTTCCATGCAATACGGGCACTCCTTCGACAAGCTAGGCACTGAATAGATTGACACAGGTGGAACGTCGACCCGGCAACATCACGGTCTCAACGGAGTCGTTACACTATGGACGTTAATGAACTACGCGCCAGAGCCGCGACCTTGGACCAATCGTTGTTGCGGAAAGAGGTCGTGAACGAGATCGCGAAGCACGTACAGCAGGTACAGGACCTCCGAACATACTTGAACACTCTGGCGCCGATCTCCGTACTCCCCTCAGAGCTTCTCAGCGAGATATTCATGGATATCGCCGCTGAATCGCACGCGGGCGAATCGACTTCTGGCAGGGGCCCATACCGTTGGATCGTCGTGTCTCACGTCTGCAAGGGCTGGCGCCAGGTAGCTCTGGGGTGCTTGGACCTCTGGCGCAACATCATAGTCACAAAACAGTGCGAATGGATGCGAACACTCCTGGAGCGATCCAAGGACACCCCCTTGATCGTTTCGATCAATCCGCTTCTATCGTATGCCTATCGGGAAGAGTCTGCTGCTGCGGCACGTTTGGTACTCTCACACTTACCGCGCATATGCGCATTATCGTTCGGTATATCATCACACATGGAAGGGTACCTTGAAGAGCCATTCACCGGGGATGCGCCGCTATTGGAGGAACTCCGCATTGACAACCGATACTCTGACTCTCTTATCACTTTGCGGCTGCTCCAGTGCTTCGACCGCTTGCTTCATCACCCTAGTGCCCAACGTCTAGAGCAACTTGTTGTTTACCATTGCAAGCTAGGGTGGGAAACTATATCGTTGCCCAACCTTACGGTGTTGGCTTTAACAGGCGGATGCTTAGAGATGACGGGCTTGCTGAATGTGCTTGCTGCCACCCCACTTCTTGAAACCCTCTGTCTCCATTACGCTTTTATTGCCAAGGGCATGGAACGCTCTGCGGTTCTCACTACCAAGCTACGCCCCCTAATCGCACTCACTCAACTGCAGACCATTGATCTGTATGATCGCCAGGACACTCTTTGCACTCTTCTCCTCTCTCACCTTGATTGTCGAACTCTCAAGTATCTGCATGTCAAGATTGATGCACATATGCAGCCAATAACATACAAGTCCCTCTTCTCTGCCATTGCGCAGACGGGTTACGCTCTAGGTCAACTGCAGACAGTAGCTGTGCATACAGTCAGTCCCTCTCCGCAGTTGGGCGGGTCTTGCGATGTCTGCGCCTTCAACGAAGTCATCGAGCGACGTGACGGCATACATGAAAACCTGTTTTCTCACAAAGGCGGGCCTAATCTGAGGATCTGGCTGAGGTCCATCACCAAGCACGTAGTCGCGCTCACCACGCTTTTCCAGCTCTTACCATTCAATAACGCCCGCAGCCTGTTTGTCACGGATAGTCCTTCACGACCATGGTTCTGGCGGGTGCTCAGCACGCGCATGGAGGCAGTAACACGACTACATTTTGCACAATCACGACAATTCAAGTCGGCGGACGTCTTCCCGGTGCAGGCCTTGTTGCCGAAGTGGGAGCCTGCGCTCTCCGCCGAGACGAGCGGCGAGCAGCTCCAGGATGTGAACAGCCAAATCTCCAGTGACTCGGACGCGTACCCCTTCCCTCAACTTCGTACCCTCACGCTCTATCATAGCGTGGTTCCGGGGCTGCCACTCGAACACAAAGAAACTGCCCAAATGCCCTTGGTGACCCAATTGCTGGATTGTTTCATCGAGCGATATGAAGGCGGAGCAGAAATTGAGACACTGCGTTTCCTGAGCGATCCTCCCATAGCGGTTCATGACCTTCGCCGATTACAAGAAGTCGTCCGCTTCGTGGAGTGCGAGTGAGCCTTGTGCATCAACGTGATCAGAAGGTGAGCCCTTCGCAAATGCAAGTTGAGCTCCAAAACGTCGTCCTAATGACCAATTTGACAGATTGGTTCTTCCTCCACGACAGCGGAACTCGAAGGTAGGGTAGACGTCGATCCAGCGCCCCATTATACAACAAGGTCATTTGAACCCCTGTGAGCTCATCGAGTGTAACAGGTATGAACACTGCTATATATTAGTAGAAATTGGGGCGGATGGGGTGAATTCACATCATTGAGGACCAGACACTATATTCATCGCGATTGACGTGTAATGATACAAGTAGGGGGTGGAGGAGACATCCAAATCGTCACCTGCACGCGTGACGAGCGGCGATTACAAATGTTCAGGAAACATTATAGGAAGTACGAGTAAGGATGGTACATCAATGGTCGGCAAAGGCTCGTGGATGGGTAACATGATCAGGACTGTATGGTATGATGGTCGTCAACAAGGTGATAAAAATCGGTCGTCAATGTCGTTGCAGCATTACTGGGCTTGGGGATTGTCTCTGGAAACCGCGCGTTCCTTGTCCGTAGGCCTCCATCTTCAGAGAGTGGCAAAGAACGCTACCAGCGCCGCAAGCCATGACACAGCCATGCACACGGTAGCGAAGATACTAGCACTTCGGGACAGGCGCGCCCATGCATAGCACAGCGCCCCTGCTAGTGCAAGCGCGAAGCCTACCAGAGCAAGCCACATGCACAGCGTGTGCAGATGCTCCAGCAACCGCGTCGGCGGCCCTCCACGGAACGGGCCTATCTCTTCGAGATGCGGATTGGTCGTGAAGATCCCTGTCTTGAGTTCGGGACTGGACGCTTCGGGCGTGTATCCTTGCTCGATCTTGATCTCTTGCTTGGTGGCTTCCTGGAGCCTATAGCGCACCAAAAAGAAGGCAGCGAGGAAGGAAATGATGGCTAACGGTGGGCAACATCAGCGAGACTACAACATGTGCTGGCGCCGGGATGGGAGACGGACCTGCACATAAGTGGATGACCAGAGCACCAGCGAGGATCCCGTTAGCGGCGGCGCGTATACGTGTCTCCGGTGCGTTGTCTTCCGCAGGCGTGGTGATGACTAACAGTTGCCCCTCTGTCGCCGCGAAGAAAGTCGTCTGTACCCATATGGCTCAGAGAGTGAGGAGGCGAGAGTGAAGTATGCTCACGATGACGCTGATCAGCTGCAGCCTGTCCATCCATGACTTCATCAAGTCCTTCATAACGTTCTTCCGCGCTTCTGCATCTGTTACGTCCTGATCGAACTGACTCCCTATATATAGGAGTGTCGCTGCGTGAGAGGAACGCAGATATCTCAAAGACTGGTTTGCCTTACAGTTCCGGACGGGTGGGACGGTGGTCTTGACCCGGACGTTGTTCTTGTCATCTCCATCTTGCAAGCCCGCTTGGTATGGGGCGTAGTTAGGATACCGTGAGGGTCCGATGTCTGTTGTACTGCGGGACGTCTTGAAGGTACGGAGAATGGTGGGGTCGACGAGCAAGAAGGATGAGCTGGTTGGGTTCAATGCACGCGGCTCCTCTGTCATTTGCTTTGTATCGCGAAGGATTGACTTCCCTGCTGAATGTGAGGTGTGAGTTTCCACCAGCATGACTCGAGGTTCTAGATACATACCATTGGGGTTGTGGGTCATGATGAAACAGACAAGGGGTAGAATGCACGTCCTCCCTACCGAGTGTGGGTACATATATGTGTTTGCGACCATGACGCGAAACAGCCGCCGACAGTGGTCCGCATCAGCGCTACCCCGGACAATACTAGTCATCGACGTGTGCTCCCAGATCCGACGAAGCTCGGTCGCACGGTCTCCATCTTCGCGAGCTAGCCGCACAGAAGCGCGTGTTTGAGGGTGCAAGCACTGCAGCTGTAAGGTACCTGCTGCAGAATGCCACTTCAGCGGTACTGCACTGCAGTAGAGACTCGCTGTCTTCACATACCTTGTCGCCATTGTAGTGCTCAGCAGGGGTAGCGCGTCACGCAGAGTTACGCCTAGTTGAACAAATAGTGCACTTGTCAAATGGACCGAAGAAGCGGTTGCCGGCTCGAACAGCCCTTGTTCTGGTGACAAGAGCCAAGTATGAGAAGCTGATGAACCGCTCCGCACACACAGCGCTCGCAGCCCGCGAATACTCCAAATCGGGGTAGCTTTCCCGCTCTCCTAGGACCGCTCGCAGAGTGGATAGCTCCCTAGTGTTCGAACACGCACTGTGACACAAAGGCTGTTCGTCAGAGAGAGTCAGAGAGAGTCATCTGTGAAGGCCAAGCAAAGTGCTCCATCTACTGCGACGCAGCTTCGGACTGCAGGGTGGATGTAACTGTTATGGATCCTCGTGTTCTCTGTCCATGCAGTGCCGCGCATACACCGCCCACTGACTCCGCCTCCTTTACAGCCAATCAGGGTGCGTAATAGCAGCTGTAATTGAAAGGTGAGCACAATAGCCATACCATCCATATACGCCCATAGTCACGTGGACAATGCTGTTCAGAGTGCAGACCTCGCGCATGGCAAGACCTCCAGCATTACATTGAGTAGTAGGGCTTGAGTAGTTCCGACAACAATGAATTACTTAGAAACGAATCACATGAGAATGTCTTGTGCGAACGACATAGCAAGTCGTCAGTCCTGGGAGGCAGCACCATAGCGTCGGGCCACTCACCACAGTACAGGGCAGCCCCGACAAGCAACAACCGCATCCGCAGGCGGGATCATATGGCGGGCTGCGACCAAACGCCGCTGCTTGCAATCACCCATGCCTCGTGTCGGAACGCCGCTGCCGCCTCCGGGTCGCTCTCTCGGTCAGGTCGCATTTCCCGCCGTTCGAGGTCCGCGGCGATGTCACTGAAGCCGATCGCGCATGTGCGGTGGCCGTCCGGGAAGGCGTGAAATGCCTCGCGGTGCGTGAAGATGATCTCGAGATAGTCCCCGCCCGTGGTCGCGTACCGCCCCTCCGCCAGCTGGTCGCGAAGCCACTGCAGAAGCGCGCAGCCGCAGGGCGGCGGCGCGTCGGCGGTCTTTGTGAAGTTTGAGGATCCCGACGGGCTTCTTGGCTGGAGAGCGATGAGGAGCTGATTGAAGGGCAAGAAGATGGAGGAACCATATACAACATACCTGGCATATCGAGTCTTCGGTGTCGGACGCGTCTGACATGGTCGCGTCTCGATGTTCCGCCATTTGTGACGTCGGCAGGTGCCCTTCGCTTGCCTTTCTCCATAACAGCCAACCAGAGTCAGCATGTACGAGGGCTGCTCCTTCGGCACAACTCACAATGCTCGCGCTGCCCCACCGGCTACCAATGGTCATGTTACTGAGCAGTTGCGTCAAGTGCATATCAATGTCCATGGTCTGCAAGCCCCATAAGCTACGATTCTAGGCCTCGAATGAAGCGAAGGACCTACCATCTCCATGTCTTCAGTGTTCGTAATTCGCAAACGTAGGCGAGGCGGTCGGTATAGAGTCCCTTGGAGAATGCAAGATGAGAGGGAGAAAACAGAGGATGCCTCAAGTAGTCCGGGAGACGATACACGCCCCTAGCTCCCACCTGCCTCGTTGCACAATGCAGGCTGCATGAGGGGAGTCATACACGATGTTATCGGATGACCCGCGCGGCGCTCTTCCGAAGTCAGCAGTCCTCCTGACATCGATCAACAGCTACAGTGCAAGGACGGGTCTGCTCAGTGCACGAAAGTCGTCCGATATCCCCGCCGATGTAGGATCTATCGACCCCGACAAGTCCATGCTTCCATTGCAAAGACGCAACATGAATGCAGACAATCGGAAATGAAAGTTGCAGACGAAGTGACGCAAGCAAATGAAGAGATCACCGTGTGCTGTGCACCAGCTCCTTCCCGCACCTTGCCCACGAGGCAATGGGAAGGGTACCCTATCGGGCCGTAGGAACCGTACGTTTACGCGTTCGTACACTTATCAACAGTACCCTCCTGACACAGTAACGATTTCCGGCGACTTGCAAATCGGTACACATGATTGGCTGGTCACGTACAGTGCAAGTTGGTCTTCTTGGTGCTCTCGACGATGATAATATGTTTCTTTCACTTCATTTCGTATGAACCTGGCAACGGGCAAGAATCAGCATTCGGAAGACAGCGGTACTATGCAAGTGCAATATCAGAGAGAAGATAACGCCCCCGCTATGAGTTAGCTAAGGACGTATCACGCAGGAGCTCCGCGCATCGAAGGATGCTCGGCCTCCCGTCAGATAGAACGTATCGATACATTGGTTATCAATCACGCAAGGGTCATAAAAGTTGAAAACTCACCTACAAAGGACCGGGTCGAGCACCGGAGGGGTGAGATATGGGTTGAGCTGCGCTGTGCCGTATAAGCACTTGCGGCTACGGCCCGCGAACATTATTGTCCATACAAACGTTACATCTCGACGCGAGGCCATGGCAGGCGTGAAGGTATGAAACATACTAAATGATAGCAATAACCATGACCGCAACGCAGACTCCCATGCAAACTGTCGAGAAGATGCTAACAGCTGCTGGGGTGGCTACCCAGGCGTACGCCAAGATGCCGATGACGCCGAGAAGGAAGCCGATCGCAGACATCCACACCGCCAGAGTGTGACAACGCGACAGCAGCTGTAATGGCGGATTTAAGATGGCGTCCGCAACATCAGCAGGGTGCGTAGGCTTAGAGATGCCCTTGGTATCCTTCTTCGGGAATGTGTACGACGAGAGCGGACGATAGCACCGCACAGTGATCCGTGCATAAACCGGATTGCTTGGCGCAGTGGAAGAGTCTGAGAGAGATGCAGCATCCGGGGCAGGAGCGGAGGAGGTTGAAGGGCGGTGTACATGCTTGTCCTTATCACCGACCTGCTCGAGGTCCCGGGTCAACACCTTAGCTTGGGACCCAGAGGAGGGTACGCCTGCCGCAGCCTTCTCCTCCTGGTCGTCCGCGTCTTCCAGCTGAAGCCGCACCAAGATGAAGGACGCGACAAACGCTAGAATCGCAGAGAAGACGTGGAAAATGAGGGCACCCGCGAAACTGGTAGTCGTCAGCTTGTCAGAGGCGCTCCACGATGCCTGTGGGTCACCGAGATGTGTGGCCGTGCTCGCGAGGGAGAACAAGAGCGAGTCTATGGATGAGAAGAAAGAGGCCTTGCAAGAGGTCGGTTGTGTACTGTGGTGACGAGATTGGATACGGTACTTACGATTCCGCTGACTAGCGACAACCGATTCAACCATATTGACACAACCTGCAGGATCGCCTCCCTTAGTGCGCTCTCGTCGTTCCCAGAGGCAGCTGCCACTGCATCTCAGGGCAGTCAACACGCATCTGGCGCAATGTCCCGACGACGACTCACGTTGTTGCACGGACACCGGTATCTTCTCAGTACGCGTCAGTCGTATGGGGTTCGGAAACATGGTGAGCCTGAGCAAGCAGCTGGAGACCTCAGCGGGGTCTCCCGGCGTCCTTGAACCACAGGCCTGAGGACTTGAGCTCGACGTTTGCGGCGCAAGGTTCTGATGAGGCGGGGTGTGAATTCGACCAGGACCATACGGAACGCCGGAGTTCGGGACCACCGAGTTTCCACGGTCGATTGGGCATCTCCATAAGTACAAAGGGGGAAGATGCGCCGCGCATAACGACCGTCGCGTTGTCGAGGAAAGAAGGCAGAAGAAAAGTGAGATGTGACTGGTCGACCTTCGACTACAGGACTGTGACTGCGTGACGTCGTGACGTCTGAGGCCATGTAACCAAAGTCATGCAGCGGAGGGTGCCAACATCTTGAACTTGAGCACTGCTACTTATTAGTCGACCACCATTTCAGCCAGCAAATCGTGACTACATTCATGGGTACATTGATAACGCAGTCATACTAGTCGGCCGCGGGCTTCCCTCTGTCACAGTGAGCACACGCTCACAACTGAATGGAGACGAAAGCTGAATCTATACCACAGCGAAGTACCCACTTGGGCTGGACCATACGCCGCCCTCAAAAGTCCACAAGAGGGTACGGTAGAGGATTACTGGGGTGAATGACGACAAGCCTCGCGTCAGTGAAAGCGTCGACAGTGAACTTGCCGTATCCCGATGCTCCACTAACGCCGGCCATAAGCACGGGTGGGGAATGACATGGTTCGTGCTCACCTCAAGCCGCCGTGCTCTCTAGTGTCCTCTACGTGTATTGTAGGGCCGTTGACGTTGACACATCCTTGACATTTAAAGAGATCATCATACCAGTCTCTCGAGAAAGGCCCGGCTGCTGCTTACCTGCGCGGATGCGACTGGAAACATCCAGAGCTGTATTCAAGTCCCTTGTCCATACGCTACCTACCAAAGAGTACTGCGTCGCATTGGATAGCTCGACCGCTTCATCCACCGAATCGACCTCCACAACCACCGTCACTGGTACAGGATGCGGGAAGGTGAGTGTCCAGTCCTGCTATTGGAACTTGGAGTACTTACGGGGCCCGAAGCTTTCTCTCTCCCATAGTCGCATCCCCGGTTTCACGTTGGTGATAATATGAGGCTGTATTACAGCTCCCTTCCTGTTGCCATCGCCGAGGAGAATATCGGCACCGCCTGCCTCTGCTTCACGCACCATGTTCTCAATATTCACTGCAGAGTCTTCCCGGAACAGTGCGGACAGTGGTTCGTCCGGACCACCCGACTTCAGCTTCTTGAATTCGCGGACGAGTGCCTCCTTCAGAGAATCTGCGACGCCGCGTTGGACGATAACACGCTCGGTAGACATGCATATTTGTCCAGAATGTACGAGCGCAGATGACGCGATAGCACGCGCAGCTCGGGGTACGTCCGCGTCGTTCAGTACCTGTGGAAAGCATCAGTCGGACGTGTTGCAAGAAGGGAAAGTTGTGCGCACTACGGCAGGCGCTTTCCCGCCAAGCTCTAGGACGCAGGGCTTGATGTACTTCCCAGCCTCAGACGCGATGATCGTGCCAACCCTGTCGCTCCCAGTGAACTGGGATGGCAGTCAATGCTTCGATACACAGATGGAAGGGTCGGATTGCCATCATGTACGTTGATCTTACGCACTGCTGGATGGGCAATGATCTCGGCCGTCCTTGCAGGGGCCGACTCACGCGACGTGTGAACAAAATTGAGGACGCCATTTGGCAGCCCCGCCTATCCGTGCGTGTACGGTGAGTGGGAGCAATGCTACGACGGCACTGATCACCTGCCTCATGGAATAGTTCAGCGATGACGTATTGAATGCGCGGGCTGACTTCGGAGGTCTTCAGGACTACAGTGTTTCCACAGACGATGGGATACCCAGCGGCGCGGATCGTCAGTATAAGCGGCGAGTTCCACGGTGCGATAGAGAACCTGACAGATTCCCTAGACTCAGCACCAGCGGGGGAAGGGCAAAGAACAAATCGTACACGACGCCCTGCGCCCGTCGCTGTACCAGCACTTGACCTCCAGGTATGTGCGACGGGAATGTCTCGCCCTTCAGTTCTATGACCAACGTAGCCAGTGTCCGCAGCATCTCTGCGGACATCTTCATGTTCAAGTCGACGATGAAGTCCGTTGCAGCGATCTCGGCCTTGATGGCCTCTTCCACTTTCGCCCTGTAGCGTTCCGTCTCGAGGAGAGCAGCGGCCCTCGTGAAGAAGTCGCGTCTCTCCGATAGTGACGACTTCTCCCAGGTGGGGAATGCGCGTGCTGCGGCGTCGACGGCATCCTTGCAGTCCTGGGCAGACGCATTCGCGGCGTAGGAGACGAGGGCTCCAGAGTACGGATTGTGCACCTCGTATCTGGCGTCGTCGCCGGCTGGACGTGCCTGTCCGTCAATGAACAGGGGTGCGAAGGCGGTACTTGTTGCGGTTGTGGACATGATGATGTGGTCTGCGAAGCAAGCTTGTGGAACAGTCGGTGAGTTGTGAGGTTAGGATGTCTTCTGAGGTAGTGGATGCTATTCAGTTCGGCCGTAATTGACCTATCGTGGTTCGTCGCACCTTTTCACAGCCAGTGCGTACGTGACGATGGAAGGCGTGGGTTGTTGTGGGGACTGGCAGCCTATAGCAGGCAAGGTCATTATTTATGCCCTTGGAGAGAGATGCAGTGAGGTGTATTGACAACGTTACTGCTCCCACAACTCAGTCCGAGCGATTGTAAGCTCTTGGTAAGCCTTTGAGGAGAAACGAACATAGGCAGGTATGCGACAACGGCCGCGATCAACATCCGACCCGCTCACGAAGTTTCATGACGCAGCGGAGCTGTAGCACAAACGCGCGTATACTTCGCCAATAATCTTTTCATTGTGATATCGAGGACTTGGTGACCTCGCACACAGTTCAATGTTTGCGTATAGGGTAGTCAATTCATCGGGCAATGCGAAGTGCCGCATTTCTGGCCTGCATGAGTCAGGGCTCCTTCATGATAGGCTCCAAACCATCCAGAATGTGTTGTCTCCCCATCCTCATTCTATCGCTCAGTCCTTGCCGTCTCGGCATATACGATTCAGGTGTGGGTTCGGAGATGTTCATCGACAACGACGACGGTAGTCGTACAAGGAGGTTATCCCGATTGCTCATTTCCCAGTCAGTAACATCTATGAACACTTCCAGTGCAGCCCCACAGCAACTATCGCTTCTAAACGCCCTTCAATGAAATCTGCTGTGTGCATGGGATGCAATCCAATAAGCCGGGTCACGTTCAACCGAGCTGTACTAGCTGGCCAAGCCCTACTTTGCACCTCATTCTTTGCACCTCATTCCTTGAAATGCAATGCGGGACGGTATTTGTTGGTTCTCGGAAGTGGTGCATATACCGTAACATCGACGCGAATATGTGCCGAATACGTTAGAAGCTCATGTGGACGATATATACACCATCATGAGTGAAATGCACCTAGCGGGCACGTGCGTCAGATCATGCATGCAGCAGCGCCTCTCTAACAGTACCCCGCCTGTCGATGACGCGTTCTCAATAGCGAAGATCTGCTGTGCGGTATGATGCCGTGTAGCACTGGGTAAACCGCAGAACAGACGTTGATGGGTATTTGCGAGATCGCAACTATAGACACGTCTACAACAATCTGAGGCCCAGGCTGACCAGTTCTTCATGAGTACCTGTGCTTGTTGTGCGGCATGGTACTAGTACCAGCAGACTAAGATACAGTCCCCAATTCTCTGCATACCAATATCTGTTGGTATCATGGCCAGATGCATGACGTCACACGGCGCACCTCGTGTCGATGTATACACAAGCAGCAGTAACAGCATTGGTACAGAGTCGGCGCTCGGCAGCTCGGTAGCAGTAGGCTGCTTGCGAATTCGAAGATGATGCAGTACCGCGCGCGTCCGTCTACGACAGTGCAGGCACAGCTTGTAGGATATTAACGGCGCATTGCCGACTGAGAGAGGCCCTCTGCATACCGAGTCTTAATACGTCAAAAGGCAGAGCCCACAGCCAGCAGGACGATGGCACATGTGATGCCTCCGACGGTGCGACGACAGCCACATGCCCAGCAAGCTGCGCGACGCCTCTCGAGTGACAGACAAGCAAGTTAGCGAATAGGAGACAAATGCTCTAGATATATGCATACCTGAGTTCCATGGAGGCAGGCCGCTAGCCTTGCGGATTGATCGCCTAGGTTCAATACAACGTATTATAGGTATTTGGCGATGAATCCCAATAGGAGGGCAGACAAAGAGACTGCATCGCTGCACTATGCGGTTGGATCTCTCCTATGTGAGAATCAAGCGTTCTTCTGTCGTGAATAACACCGCTGGCATCGCATACTAACAGCAGGTAGGTCGCTGAAGTTCTCGGATGAGCCCTTTACACCGCTTCGGGCATCGCCTCGTGCACGACGGAGCGCGATGTGGTGCCTTCGACCAGGGGTTGGCAAGATCCAGCAGTGTTCTGTCGATTGATGGACTTGCCCTTAGCCAAAACTGGAACACCTAGAGGAACTATGCTACTTGCCTCGAGGTGAACGCATTCTTCGAAGACACTGCACGATCAAGTTGGTCAACGAACCCCCCCCCCCCCACGAGGGGAGCAGAGTATAAAGAAGCTGTTGAAAGGCAGCATTCTCAGTATCTCAACAGCATTCCTCTGCGAGTTGAGACAGTACTCACCAACGACTAGTACTTTAGGCAGCCAGGCAGGCCGTACCCGAGAAGTCAGATGGCCCAGCTCGGACAGCGCGCTCCCGCATCCGACCATATATCGGTACGGTCGGGTGCGGTCTGCGCTCTGTACAGTTGCTCGTCGTGGCGAGAAGGTACGAGTCGGAGGTACCGCCGAACCACTGGCGTAAAACGACTGATGCTTATGTGTCGCACGAATGTCGCCTATGACCTACGGGATTCACTTGTAGCCTATATCGCGTGCAGCAGGTACATTCTGGGCCTCATACTATGCAAGGCGAGTCATATATCCCACGTCCCTGAAATGGCTCATGAGACAGCTCACCTATCATCGTTGGAGGGCGACGACAAGTGCATTCATGGTACGCGTACGTCTTCCACCGAAAGCACAAATCCATGCACTCCGATCAATTTCTGAGATATCAGTTGATAGATGAGGATTGAAGTTTGAAGCTGAAGATTGGGGTTGCTTGTTTCTGCGTCTTCTAGGAAGCTGGAGCAGCAATGCTGGAATATCTGTGTATGCATCAATACACCCTTATATGCATGTTATGTCAACCTGTAGTGTCGTGAAAGCTTTGAAAACAGCATCGTAGTGATACATTCTTCTGAGGCATACAATAAGGACCACGTCCGAATATTGTAGTTCATGACACACCTTCAAGCGCTGGCTCAGCGAGCAGCTCAGACAAGAGCGCAAGAGCGCCAGTCAACATTATTGGCTGTGCGCGCCTAAGTAAACGCTGCCCTCCTTTACCCCAAGTCCCAGTCCGACCTGGCACCTCTACTACTAGCTCAACACTGACGGTCTCCTCCTCTTTGGCCGCGTCGCTCTCTATCTTGGATCTCGTTACTTTATCATGTCAGGCAATCCACTCTTGACCCCAATCTTCCCTTCAGGAAAGGAGCCATTACCGCCAGGTGTAACGGAAGAGGAACGTGATGCATACAACCAAGGCAAGAAGTACCAGCAATACATGACTATGGGTATGGAGTCGTGCGTAGCGAAAACGATACTTGCGGGTGGCATGGGTATGTTGTACCCTTCTTCAGCCGTTCCGGTGTCGGCGACGTTTTAGTAGTTATCTGCAATGGCTAGGTTTCGGCATCGGCGCATTCTTCTCGCTCATGAGCACATCATTCGCGTACGAGGACCCTCTCCTCCGACAAACAACGGGAAACCTGAGCCGGACGCAGAAAGCGTCGGAGATTTTCAAGGACATGGGCAAGGGGATGTGGCGGAGTGGGAAGGGCTTTGGCAAGGTCGGTGCCTTGTTCGCGGGCATTGAATGCGTGATTGAGTCGGTGCGTCCTTTGTGGCATATACTCAGGCTTCCCATGCTGACATCTGTCTAGTATCGTGCAAAAAATGACATGGTTAATCCCGTCGCGGCCGGCTTTCTCGCTGGCGGCATTCTAGCAAGAAACGCTGGGCCAAAAGCTGCATTCGGAGGTGGCATTGCATTCGCCGCATTTTCCGCGGCTATAGATCTGTTCATGAGGCATGAATCATCAGAGTGAGTGCCGTTCCCCTGCTCTGCGCTGATGACGATGCTAAGTTCCCGTCAGCGAGGACTGAAGCTTGCTGTCGCCATATGCTTCCTGGAGTACTATATTACACCCTAATCTATCAATCCATTCTAGACTACCCCGACTTAATTCCCCGTTGTGCGTCTGTGCTGTCTGCCACAAGCTCCCATGGCGTTTAGTGAGGGTAGGGGTTGGTCTGTGGGCCTGTTCCGCTTCTCACATCCTCGTTAGAACCTAGATCCACTATGATGCTTCACCATGACAGGGCCTTGTGGTACCGCGACATCACACATGTCACAAGGAGTTATGCCGTCCATCCGTACCATCCAGGGAAACAGTGATTGCCTACCACCCTACGATTGGCCCAGAGTAGCGCACTTGGTCGTCGGCGCATACCAGTGGACACTAGTGCGTCTTTCGCGGAGCACCAACGAGTCATTATGGCACGGTCCCTCACCACATGTCTGAATATTGCGCGCCTCTGTTTGTTCCACTGACGTTGAGTTGCTACTAGCAACACCGGTTTCACCCGACTCTACTCCGTGTGACCCCTCTGCGATGTTGATGCACCGTATGTATTATCATATCGCCGCGCCGCGAACATATATGAGTTGCTGGATGCAAACGCACCAAAGCCCCGTCCCGTCGACTGCGTTGTATCCTTTCGGGCTATAGCTGAGCATATGAGCGTTTCACCAACTACTCAAATCGGCCTTGATATGGGTGCACATGATAGTGGACTTCCCGTCTTCGCTTTAAACGACGCTCATTCACATCGGTGAGCAGTAATTACTACATATCACCAAAGCATTCTAATACTCACACATTCGTGGTTATGTCTAGTGGGCACCACTGTCAGCCTACTTTGCTCGTGCCGGCGGGCATCGCCGGACTGTCCGCTGCTGTTCTTTTTCTCCAGGTCGTTGCACACGTCTTTGCGAAGCATGGCCAACGCGAGCAAGGATCTACAGCGCGGGTTCGGCCGGTCACGGTTGCGTCCAGCCTCGTCAGATTGTTATGCTGCGCCGCTCTTGTGAGCCTGGAAGTCGCTTCCGTAGTCAGCCAACAGGCAGGTAAGAAGTTCTGGACTCATGTTGGAATGTGCGCCACCATGGTCAGTGTTCCTCGCTTGATGACCTCGCGTGTAACTCAATTGAATGCTAGGCCTACGCATGTGTACTGTCGGTGTGCGACGCGTTCTTGACGCCACCTGTAATTGGGAAACCATCGCGTCACCTCACCGTTACTCTTTTCGCTATGTGGGCGGCATACATTCTCCGCGATATCTGGCCCCTTGTGGCTCATACGTTGGAGCCGCTTGATCAAGCTGAAGGTGGCATTTTGTGGGCTAAGGTGGTACTTCTCTCGGTCGCTGCGGTGCTAGTGCCCCTCTTAAAGCCACGCCCGTACGTGCCTATGGATCCTGACGTAAGACAGTTTCTTGGTTGCTCGTCAAAACATACTCATGTGCAAGGGCAGCATCCTGATGCAAATCCCAGTCCGGAACAGACCGCGTCCCTCCTCTCGAAGTGGCTGTTTGCATACCTGGACAAGGTCATTATCGAAGCTACGCGCGTGGAGCATTTGCCTATCGACCAGTTACCGAGTTTAGCTGATGACGATCGCGCAAGATATTTAGCCGGCATTGCTTTACCAGTAGGGCAGCTCTCATATATGCTGCAAATCCTCTCACAAAGCCTGCATGCCACAGATCCTTGAACCGCTACCGGGTGAGAAGCACAAACATGCGGCACTGGGTTTGCTCAAGGTTTTTCGTGAGTCAGTCATCGACTTCCCGCACGCAACAACTTGATTTGTCACGTATAGGTTACGACTTTCTCATAATGGGTACCTTGATGAGCGTGCATGTGAGTGTATTGTTGTACTCTCAAGCGATCGCCTCATCATCACTGTGTAAGACCTTGACGCTGCTCGCCAGTCCGTTTGGCCTTAAGATGTTGCTCGGCCACATTGAAGCGGGCGGCGAAGAGGCTACGGTAGAGCCATGGTTCTGGGTTCTGTGGTTGCTCTTCACTCCCATCATCGGGGTGACAATTGTAGGGCTTGCGATGTCACTCGCTGTGAGTATCCCGCCATGTCGTAATGAATCTCGCTGAAACTGTAGCAGATGCGAACTGTAGTCCGTACAGAAGCTATTGTTACGCAGCTGGTATTCAACCATGCACTTCGCATGAGACTGAAGGCGGAGACGAATAGCTCTACACGAACTGCGACGGCGAGCTCAGGCAAGGATGGCGAGGACGTCATCGGACGTATCAACAACCTGATCACAAGTGATCTGGCCAGTATCCACCAAGTGCGCAACGCATTGAACGTTTGTACGTGTTCATCGTCTCGGCGCCGTTTAGGCACTCAGCCCGATTGCGTACCGGCAGTCGTTCAGATACCTTTGATGCTCGGGTTGGGTTCGTGGTTCTTGTATTCAATATTGGGATGGAGGTGAGGAGATACATTCTGGTTTAAGGATTCAGGTATTCAAGCTCACGCCTTGTAGCGCGTTCGTTGGCTTGATCGTCATGGTCTCGCTCTTTCCAATGCCTGGATACATGGCGAAACTCATACGGGAAGTTCAGGTTGAGAAGATGAAGAAGGTATGTCGATATTGTTCATCATTCAGATTATTTGTTACACGATAACGATAGACCGACTCTCGAGTGCAAGTCGTGACTGAAAGTCTGTGCGCAGTTCGACCAAAGGACAGTGCACTGACGATAGCTCTCCCTTGTAGTTGTCAATGTGATTCGCATGATCAAGCTCTTCGGTTGGGAGTCGCGTGTATCTCGGCAGCTCTCGAAAAAACGTGAAGATGAACTGCGGGCGGTAAAAAAGTCCCGCTTGTGGGAGATGGTAAACAACAATGTCAAGTGAGTTGCTTGGTGTACACTTTGGAGCTCCGAAACGCAAAGACTGACCCGATCTAGCCTTGTTATACCCCTGCTAACGATGGTCGCAACATTCTCCACCTTCGTGCGTCCTCATTAATGACTCGTGTCCACCAACGTTCTCAGAATGCTCTGCAGACATTGGTTATGAAGCACGAGTTGACAGGTATGTGAACCAGATAGACATGAATACACCTCACCTGATCCACATTGTGAGCTTCCATTGTCTTCTCTTCAATGGCAGGTACGGCGTGAGCTTGCCACTTTTATTCCAGCCTAACTCGATATATCAGTCTTTGATATGCTAGGAATTCATCTCCGGATGGCATTCAACATGATTCCGGGTATCATGCAAGGTATAGGCTCTCCCGTGTTGATTATTCATCGTGGACTCAGTCCAGGTCTGCTCAGCTAGAGTGTCCCTTGACCGATTGGATGAGTTTCTGCGTAACGTGAGCACCTCCGGGTTCCATCCCGAGCTATTGCCGCTGATCAGCGTCGCTTAGACTGAACTTCTCGACCAGTACTCGGGTTCCACAGCAGCGAGCGGGCCATTGTCTTCAATGGATGCAAGCTCGGACATTCTTGGATTTCGTGATGCGTACTTCACTTGGACCGACGAAGGTGACAGCTCGCAGACCGCTGGAAATGATGCAAGGCGATTTTCTCTGCGCATAGACGGAGACTTACTCTTCGAGCGTGGCTGCATAAACCTCATTGTTGGGCCAACGGGCACTGGGAAGACGTCCATGCTCATGGCTCTGCTAGGTGCGACGTCCAAGCTCTTTTGATGGCAGTAACTTATGGCAGTGCGGATAGGGGAGATGCACTATACTCCCTTGAGTGCGGGCTCCTTCTTCAATCTCACTCGTTCCGGAGGCGTTGCATATGCTGCGCAAGAATCTTGGGTACAGAATGAAACAATCAGGGTTCGCACATTGTTGCATGTTTGTCAGAGAGATACTCAGAATCGCGTAGGACAACATTTTATTTGGGTCGACCTACGACAAAGAGCGATACGAGAAAGGTGTGACTCCTTCAATAGACTTTTGGAAGCCATTCTTACCCCCCTTTAGCTATATACCAATGCGGTCTCAACCAGGACATCGAACTACTTGAGGCCGGAGACATGACGGAGGTCGGCGAGAGAGGCACTACGCTGAGGTGACACCATCGCCAATCTGACTTTAGCCTTATAACTCACATACTTTCAGCGGTGGGCAGAAGGTGTGTTAGACGTTTGGACTCATCCAATTGGAGGTGTCTCTTACAGGAGAAATAGGCAAGAATTACTCTCGCTCGTGCCATTTATTCGTCCGCAGAGATACTCCTGCTTGATGATGTGAGATTGAGCAGTGATTGCTCACATGGACCCAGTCGTGTTCATTTCGTCTCGTATAGATCTTGGCTGCTCTCGATGTCCACACTGCCCGATGGATCATCAACAAGTGCCTACGAGGCGACCTGGTCAAGGGAAGGACCGTGCTTTTGGTAGTAAGCACAGGTATCCTCTGTATGAACATCACCCGTTCACCGAGACAATAGACGCATAACGCGACAATGGCGATCCACGTAGCCAGCCTTATGGTAACCCTGGGTGCAGATGGGCGCATCGCGAACAAGGAGAATATCGAGGTCAAGCGTCAAATCAATAAGAAAACCCAGACAGAGAATGTAGACGCGCAGAGCGAAGATAATGGACGTAGCGATCCTAGTATACAGGGGAAGCCAAGCGGAAAGCTTATAGTTGATGAAGAGATAGCGGTCGGAAGAGTCGGATGGAGTGCTTGTGCGTTGTCGTCAGGTTACTGACGTCCAACCCGATGTCTGACCGATGACACGTTAGTGCGAATGTTCTTGGCCAGCATTGGTGGGAAGTGCCAGGCCCTCTTCTGGTCCACCTGCCTTTCCGCTCTCCTGGCTTCCCAACTGCTGGTCAATTCACAAATATGGTTCCTTGGATATTGGGCACTGCAGTACGAGCAAGGACCTGCAAGTGAAGTGAACGCAGCGTAGTAAGTGCTCATGGCTCATCCATGATGCTATGTTGAATTTACATCATTCGTAGTTATCTCGGGATATACGCCGCCATGATCGTCGCATCTGTTGCTTTCTACTGCGCCGCTTTCTCCATGTACTGGTCCGGTACCATCAGAGGCGGTCGGTCTATTCACGAGGTCCTTATAACTTCGGTACTTGGTACGACACTCAGGTCAGGCACCTTGTCTATTGAATGGTCTCTCACTGACATAACATTTCTCATCAAGGTGGCTCGACCGAACCCCCACTTCTCGGGTCATCGCGCGGTGTACGCAGGACATACAAGCAGGCATGTTGGATGTAACCCCCGAACGGATCTCACTACTAACGCGTACCTGCGCCAGTCGACGGAGAAATCTCTCAAACATGGGGCACAATTATGGAGCTCAATCTCTCCATGCTGATCAAGGTCGTTGCTGTTGTCATTATGTCACCAGTCTTTCTCTTTGCAGCCCTCGCAATCGCACTTGCGGGTGGCTTCATCGGCCAAGTCTACCTGAAGGCGCAGCTTGCAGTCAAACGAGAGATGAGCGTCGCGAAGGCACCTGTTCTTGGGCACTTCGGGGCTGCGTTCGCAGGACTGGGTATGATTCTAGAGGTTGAACTTCTCTTACTTGAGAACTGAAACCTGTTCTCAGTATCTATACGAGCATACGGTGCCCAGGATGCATTCAAAGAGATCTCGTATCAACGCATCGACAGGTATACTCGTGCCGCGCGGACGTTCTGGGACCTTACGCGGTGGGTTGTCGTAGTCTTCATACCTTCGGATCGGCCGTTCACTAACATCAGCCGCAGATGGGTTGCCGTTCGACTAGAGTCACTCAGTGCGCTATTCGTCTCCGGCCTTGCAGCGTACCTCGTGTATGTACGCGGGACAACAGCATCGAACACCGGGTTTTCCCTCAACATGGCAGGTAAATCAGAGGTCTTCCTATGCAGTGCGCCGGCACTGAGTGTCCTGGGAAGTCGGTTTTAGCAGCTACATTCTGTATTGGGTACGAGTGTTGAATGACTTCGAGATCTCCGGTACGTGTGCTCTTCATTGCCCACGTCATGATTTAGGTGGTCACACAAGACAATAGGCAACAGGTAAGTCCGATACCATCTTGACGAAGTATGTGTCTGAAGTATCCCAGCCTTGAGCGTATCAAGCAGTACGCGGAGATCGAGCAGGAACCTCGGCCCACTAAAAAGGGAGTCCCTCCTGCCTACTGGCCCGCAAGCGGTGATTTGGAAGTCGAGGGGTTGTCCTGTCGGTACTCGATGGTACGTCAGACGTGCGCTGAATCGACATAGCGAGAACAAATCGATTCCACAGGATAGTCCTCTAGTTCTCAAGGATATTTCCTTCGAGGTCAGGTCAGGGGAACGAGTTGGCATCGGTTAGTGCGATTGTATCAGAATCCATCAGTGTATATTTAGCTACTCGATATCAGTAGGGCGAACTGGCAGCGGAAAGGTACGTTACAACGTGGCAAACATGCCCAATGAGCTCACCGCCAGGCGTAGAGCTCGCTTACACTCGCTCTTCTGCGTTGCATTGACACCGAAGGCCGCGTCCGCTACGATGGTATAGACACGAATAGCATCAACTTGGATGCCCTCCGGTCAAGTATAACCATCATACCTCAGATGGTGCGTAGCTATCTGTGGTTATTCGCACTTACGTTGTCAGACTTCCATTGCAGCCTGAATTACTCAGCGGAACTCTGCGGCACAACCTCGACCCATTCGGACAGTACGACGATTCCATTCTCAACGATGCGCTGCGTTCCGCAGGCCTCGTCGCTCTACAGGAAGGGTCGCAAGAGAATCGTATCACGCTCGATACGCAGATCGCGAGCGGAGGTAGCAATCTGTCGGCTGGCCAGAGGCAGATTCTAGCCTTGGCGAGAGCGATCGTGCGTCGGAGCAAGTTGTTAATTCTGGACGAAGGTGCGGTTTTGCATGAGAGTGCTTCGTCACCTAATACACGCTCACCGTTGACGCCCTGTAGCGACTTCTGCCATTGGTGCGTACGCTGATATTAACTACATGCACCGTCCGAGAACTCTTCTTTCCAGATTATGCCACGGATGCCGTTATTCAGCATTCACTTAGGCAGGAGCTTGACAAGAGCGTGACAATCCTCACCATAGCACACCGTTTGCACACGGTCATGGACGCTGACAAGCTTGTGAGTCTCTGACTGTCTTTGCGTGACATACGTAATAGGGGCGAGACATTAGCCGTGCCCAGACTTGTGTTAACCGCCGATGCTCCGCCCGACGAAATCCGATATGCCGTTGCAGTCAAACATGGATGGCATGACGGTACACTCTTCGAAAGATGGGAGAAAGTGATCATGAATTGCGAACAGTAATTGACAAACTGTCGTAAGGGTTACGACGCTCTGAGTCGCTAACAAGGATCCGCAGAGACCAAAACAGACAGTGATTGGGAAACTCTCCTACACGTCACCGCAGTCGGCATTGTCCTCTGAGTCATCCTCGTCGCTAAGAAGGTTGCGTGCACTGCGCATGGTAGCGATGGTAGGCCGTAATGGCAAGGGGACGGTGTGGGCGGCTTCCATATGAGCAGTGGCTAGCATATTCTAATTGCAGCGAAGGTAAATGTGAATGAATGATGTCTGCTGTAGCGACGTAGGCACGTACGTTCGCATCTCTCGCGGACCAAAGTCGAACGATCTCTTGGGGTGCGTATTGAACCTCTGCCCCAACTCTCTTCTGTTTTGAGTCCCAATAGCGAACGATTTCGGCCGTCACGGATACCTCAACGAAATCGCCTTTGTTGAACACGAGCTCTGACGCCTTGCCGATCTTCCCGTCCGGGAGTTGCATGCCGAGGGATAGACGATGCGCGACCGTCCAGTCGTGTTGGATGGTGCGAATAGCCTGCCTATCGGCGTAGGACAGCCTGACGCTCTTCACCGTGCGGGCTGACGATACACCGATCTACTGAAGTCAGCGGGAGTGGGGATGTAGGGGAGATAATAGACATACCCGGGTGAAAACGCGACGACGAAGATTAATCGCGGTCTCGCTTCGTTCGGGTAGCGTAGTTGTTGCCCGGACGCTACTATGGGCCAGTTCATCTAACGCACGTAGAACACCGATTTGCGGCCCAAACGCTTCGTCTTCCTCTTTGCCTACCAATGTTATATATTGCACAGCCTTCATGACGTTCTCCGCAGTTCTGCAGAGTGCATTAGCAAATAATACCACCATCTGCGAGTTAGGACTCACCCGTCCCAGTCGCCCAACGGGCGGACATTAAACCGGGCTAGGAACCCGTGGACGCGGAAGAGAACACGCTGAGGGCTGTCTGCTCGCTCGTCGTTGAAAAGCTTGGGTGACCATAGCAAAGCGTAGGGGGTTCGTTTACCATTGCTTGATCGGTACATAGGACTGTCGTCGTCGACAGTGACGGTGGCCCACTGTGTAAGTGCATCAAAGGTGGACGGCATCATCTCCCACGGAGAGAGGCGATCGTCGTTGCTAACGTCGCAACCAGCCTTGCCCAGATTAGCAGGCCAGGCGTCGCGCAACAGAGCACCGTTCCTTCCTACGTACGCTGTGAGATATGTGTAACAATAGGTCGAAGGAGAGTACATACCAACGATCAGCGACATGAGCGACAGTACGGGGATTAACGTTATTACATTCCTCCCTCGCAGTCGAGCAGCCTATTATACCGGAAGCCACCAAACAGGGGGGGTGAGCCGAGGTGTACAGTGGAGTGATGCGACGGATGACTACCCCGTACTGGGCGAGTGGAATCATTTGATTCGCTTTCGGAGCGCATTCAGGGTGTACGGAAGCAAAGGAGAGCCGGGTACATCTCCTAAAAGACTGCAAAGCCCGGTCCAGCACCAGGGGAGACATACAGGCGGGTGACGGCGATTATGGATGGCGAAGTGATCCCTGGCACTGTCGTACACGGTGGATGGCACGGTCAGATATGCAATGAGGCGGATACTAAACAGAGCCGCGCACACGTTCATGGCGACCACTCTGTGCTGAAGTTGTGATCTTCGGTCACACAGCCCCTTGTTGTCCTCCCTTGCTACCAGCAGAGATCCTTTAGCGAAGTAATTACTGTGATGGCCAACCTAAGGTGAGTAATTGCACAGTGACGGGGTTGGGTTTATGGCTGACGAGCGATCAGCAGTGAGCTGTCTATGACTCGCCGGCAGAAGACGGCAAACGACACCACACATAATGACTTTCAGCGGGCGCCACGCACGAGGAACGCAATGTATGTCGGAGTCGTTGATATTCGCCCTGCGTAGTGCCTCATGATGGCGGCTCAGGCAGTGCGTTACCTCAAGTGTGGAAGACCTGGATATGCGTAAATACACTGTCGGTGTACGATGACGGATTTGACATGATGGATGTGGACAACGACAACTGTCGCCGTAGAGGAGGTTGGAGAATGACCGAGGAAGAGGGCAATTATCTGGAGTAAGTGCGCACACCGCGCGGCTAGGAAGGAAGTCGGACTGACTCTTTGCGCCACGCAGTCACCTGTCTCGCGTTGTTACTTCATCAGATGAGCGCTCGGGGTTATACAACATTTTAAGGAGCAGGCCGACTGCAACTACCTGGATTTCACCAGGATCCGACGTCAGGCGGCAGTGAATGCATTGCGCCGGCAATGTTGTGAGGTTTTGGATTGTAGGAGAGGTAATGTGTGCCAGTTTTCAAACACCCGACGGTCAGTCGTACCCAACTGTCAGCGTGGAAATACTTCACTGTCGCACCGGAGAGCAGGATCAGTGGGCATCTTTTCTGGAAGTGTTTAGGGGCAGCCAATGTAAGCTTTGCCCGTATCTATTTGGCTTCAAATAATAGCGCCGTCTAGTATGGCAGGGGCCTACGAACATCGTGGTCGCTCGTCGTCAAATGCACTGGTGCCACACAACATCAACAGGTAACGTGGTGAGCAGTTTAGGGGCCGGGCCAACTACAGTGTTCCTGATGGGTTGCATATCGTGCCATTTCATCAGACGTTTGACGCTACGGACATGTTTGATTTCACTGTGCCAATGCGTCGGTGGCCGGTGGGTGAAATAAGAAATGATGACCTCATACTCGCCGAAGTGCACGTCGTGCGTGGCCGGAAGGCGAGAAGTTTGGGAGACAATGTATAGATGGAGTGACCTTTAATTACGGTCAAGAGATTACAATGGCCAGAAACCAACATATCACATATCAAAACTGAAAGTCGTCTTCATCATCGACCGCCAGGAGATTCGGGGGCGGAGCGTCAGGTCCCACAAACAGAAGTGTGACTGCACCTAACTCCAGTCCTACTCGATAACGGTCCCAATCCCCCTTGAATGCCATTTTCCCGTTCGGCTGGCACTTCCACCGGGAGATGCGGACCTCAACCAAGACGGTGTCATTCACGCCGAGGAGAGAGGGAGGATACTTCTCCATATTCTTGTAACCGACAACCTTCTTGCGACCGTCATAGCAGAGATCGAAGACAGCAGGCTGTGCAAGCCGTGAGGACAGATCAGAAAGGCGGGGAAGAACATACCGTCGCCACGGACTCTCCCTTGCTACGATATGCCATATTTTTGGATGCCATCAATGCACCATCCGTAAGTGGTTCAGACGCTGCACGTTGCATGTTAGTGAATCGAAGGGAACCATCGGCAAGACTCACCCTGCCAACCTCCATGAGAGAGAAGATACTCCCTCCACATGTGCAACTCTCCGATCACGACAGGTTCGACACGTAGGTTAACCAGCGGTATTGTGGGCCCGCCATCAGAGCGCATGAGCCACGCTCCGTCGGGCGTGATCTCGCCCACAATCCAAAAGCGGATGGCCTTGTTGGGGTTCGTCTTAAGGGTAAGATATTGGATGAAATTCTCTGTCGTCAACTTAGACCATTGCACATCATTTGGGGATGGCGGGCTTCGAATGTTGTACTGCAGGGAGGCCACACGGGTGGATGTTGCCAGTTCAACAATGCGCCTACAGATCATCATTCATCAGAAAACACGAAGCGTATATACCATACACTTACTGTCTCAGCGCAGTGGTCCAATTTGCGTTACACCGACTACGAAGTTGCACCAAATCTGCGGATAAATGAGCGGTGTAATGGACTTCCGTCAGTGGTGTACACACCAGTCAAATCATCCGGTGTCGCACACGCAGAGGGAGATGGCATTGTATGACCATCTTTCTCAGCATTGCCCTCCTTCGACACACTGCTCGAGCCTCCCGTACCATTGTGTTCGGCACCAATCTGGGCGGGTCCACTAATCACCGACATCAAAGACAACACCACTACCACAAGGCTATCACTTACGGTATGACGGCAGATTGCGGAGAGGACGGGGGCGGACTTAGCGGTAAGTCAGGAGATGTACCCCGTGTGCTGTCGGAGGACAAAGAGTCGCCCGGTGTCGTCACCTTCCCTCTAATAATATGTGGTTAGTTGTAAGCACACGGGGAGGATAGTAGTAGTGGACATACCTCTTTGCCCTTTCGTCTCCGTCAACGAGACTGCTTTCGGCCGAACGTTTGCTTCGGGTTTGCCGCTTTTTTTCAGTAGACATTGTGGGGCGGGTAGCGTTAACCCACGAAGAATTGGATACTTTATACGGGGACCGCTATACGCGTTGACAAACAACCGCTGCACAGGTGGGCACTGTTGGGTCATCTACCGAGAGTCTCGGCAACCCCTGAGGTGGATATCCCGGCTACTGACAAACTGCGGATCGGATGTGATCGAGGAGAAAATGGAGGATAGCCATGGTCCGTCCGGATACTCCTCGCATTACAAGAGCGCATAAACGGATGTGATCGAATGGAGAATGTAGAGGGAGTAAAGCGCCGTCCGCATACTCAGTGCGGGAGGACCGACAAAGCAGATGGGGGTAGGGTGGTAGGATGTAGAAGGTGATTTGAGTAACTAGGTATTACACGACATGTAAACGTACACTCCCGGCCTACAAGGTGCCATCGTCGAATAATCTGTAGAGGGCGGTCAAAACGGGCAAGTACTGAGGAGGGGAGCAGACGCACGATTGTATGGCAATGATCCCTCTCTCCTTATCACCATGGCGCATGTTGACGGTGCGTTGTCGAGAGCCTTGGGAACAACGCAGCACTGCTATCTCTCCATGCCATATGACCCCGGGAAGACATTCTGCAACGGCAAGGTTGGGAAGGAATTGATAGTCGTCAACAGCATAGTAAACCCTGTATGCCACTCGACGAGGATCTCCTGCGTGGAGGGGTACCTCGACAACGCGAGAGCAAACACTGCCCTGGGCGTTGTCGGAGATCCAGGGGGGGATGACAATATCCACGCCACCGTCGACCGTATACCGGTGAGTTCGCAAGTACGAGAAGGCCAACTTGGCTGTGGTGCGATTAAAATAGAGACCACGAACCGACCGACTCTGCGGAAGTGCTAGGTTGGATAGAAATGTAGGCAAACGAAGCATGCTTACCTGAAAAACGATGCACAACCGACTTCTTGGTCTGTAGGCCATCCGCACGTACATTGCGATTACAACGGTAAGAGTGATGATCTGACAACAGAGAGCAAGCGGGTCGTGCATGTTGTGTTGGTGATGGTTTAACGCACAGTTGGTGGACGCCCCTATAACGATGACACTGCGCAAAAAAGGGGAGTGACTCCATCACGCTCTTGAGTCCCGGGAACAGGGAGCGTGTGCCATTTCGACGGAAGCGGAGGTTGAGGCAGTTGTAGGCTAGGAAAGTGGACGGAGAAGGTGCGTCGAAAATGTGTTAACTGTAGGGGCGACTGGAGCCATGATCAGTATTTCCCACGACGTGAGTACAGCCTGCATGACACTATTCCGTACTGAGCGCGCAGTGACAGCCTGTTAGACGAGCGCAAGTATGGGCAGGAAAATGCATGCTGGTGTGTATATTATTCACAGAGCATGTAGATAGCATGAGCTATACATCGTCCCATGGCTCGTCTCAAATCAACGACTCCTGACTCCCTGAGACAAGCATATTGCGTAACTGCACCATCATGGTACCATGAAACATTATTGACGTCGATATACCTAGACGTAAAATGGGCCGAGCCAAAGTATATCACTCCAATGAGTGCCCACATTCGCAAAGAACCATCGACAAACCATGATATCCTGTTCAAGCATTGGGGGTTCACTTGGCTAGAGGGAACGGTGCGTGTGCCAGGTTGGAATTCAAATGTTATGTACAACGGCGGCTTATTCAATGTGCGGCGAAGCTCCAACTTACTGTTACAAGACGTGCATTGTCTGCCGGTGTACGAATGTTCAAAGTGTTCTGTGAGTGCTTGCTGGGTTGAACGTTGGTCTTCGAATTCAAACAGAAGAGATAGGTGAGAGAATGCTCGTATACTGCTAGAAAGGTTGCATTGAATGCAAAAGCGGTATGAATGTCCAATGTCAGTGGGCACGGAGAGGATCTTTTCCAGTACGGTAGACACTGATGTCAGTGTTCGTCCTTCAGGAAACACGTCAGGGTAATGAGCTTTCAGTTGGAGACGAACGTCGTCCCGCAGCTGCAGAATCTGCGCATCTGTCGGGTAGATCAGAGAGCGGGCAACACGTAATATACATTGCAGAGGCAGAGAGTGATCAACAGACAGAGTTGACATGGAGGCAATGCGTTCACGAGCGCTGTTGAACAGTACATTGACGACAGCGTCATAAGCACAACTCCAATTTATTGAATCCCATTTCGGTGCACGGACACATACAGCCCGAGCAGTCTCAACCGGAGGTGAGTGGGCATGTTGATCGGACTTGGATCGTTTGACACAGGCCGGGTGCTTCGTAGTCTCAGTGCCTATCATGTTCAATTTGCGCTTTATGCCAAGTTGCAAACCATCCGACAATGGGAATGTCGATCGTTCAGCAGAGAAATTACCCCGTATACCATCGCTGTCTTGTGTGAAAATCGCTGAGCATTGTGGGTTGTTCTTTAACAAGTCAAAAACATCACCGCGCGATTCACCGAGAATGGCAGGACTAAGCAACCCTTTCGCACGTGCAACAGTAACGTCATTGAGGATCGCAAGATGTCGGAACTCAGTCGCTAGGGAGCCTATGTTTCCCCCCGTTATCTTAGACTGGTCTAGTGCACCTATAATCAGTGTGCCATCTAGCGAAGAGCTCCGCGACAAGCACGTGTAAATAGACTGGTGCGTACGACAGTTTGTTAGATGGCACGGATTGAAAGGACGTGTTCGCCCCTGGGAGCCAAAATCAGTCATAGCGAAGTTCGGAAGCACCGAAATCTGCTCTCGATCCCACTTGACATCCCGCTCTTGCACGCCTAGAGAGACCTGAATACGCACTTTCCGTCGAGTCAAAGGTATTGTGTTCTCTGGTAGTGAATCTATACGTACGGTGCTTGCAGGGGACAGAAGACGCACGAAGAGGGTATCAAGGACTTGTTTTCCATTGACCACATGAGCGGTCCACGAAACAACTTCTGCCTCTGCTCCATTAGTAGCGCATAGTTCAGTGGCTTCGTTGTGTTTTAACAAAACCGGCATGCCCTCGCAAATTGGCAGTACACCAGCGTGGTTATCCGTGCAGTGAGGTGGAAGATTCCACAGAACATGTTGAGTGACTTCGTCAATACTCGCAGACATACTAGCATGACTGGTTGAAGCGATTTGTCTTTGCTCGGCACGTACTGAAGATACACTGTCAGACGTAGTGGGCCAGGAGTCTATGGAATAAAAATACTGTATGCGTCTAGCATGCTCTTGCGCGTATCTCTCAGCACCGACACAGTTCATGGCGTCTCGGTCCGCATTCAAGGCTGTGATTATGGATACGTTGCGAAATCTCAAGTCGTGGAGGGTAGGTGTATCTGGCCCATTTCCAATCACTCGAGTGGACAACAAGTCAATGTCGTGAGTGGTGCAAGCACGGTAACGCATGTTTTCTAATGCAGATCTAAATTGACAGTCCTGGGGAGACATACCGCGTTGGCGCATGTTTTTCTGCAACAAAATTACCGAGGTAAACTGGTGCCAAATATGTTTACCCATTGCAGAACGCGCACGGCTACCTTTACTGTTAGCGGAGGATGGTGAGACCGAGTTAGAATACAATGCATACTGCCCTCGGCCAGGGGGTGGCAGCTGTGCGAAATCACCGCATAATATTACACTTAGGCCACCGAAAATGTCTGCTGCCTTACCAAAAATCTTACAGAGCTGCGTACTAATTCTGTACAAGTCCGCACAGGAAACCATAGAAATCTCGTCGAGAAATATCAAGTCCACCCCGTTCAATTTACTCCGCAATTTGGCCAGTGCACTTTGTGACGAGGCACCCACACGTATTCCAAGTGCAGAGTGGTAAGTCTGGCCGTTGATGTTGCACGCGGCAGAGCCAGTAGGAGCGAGTATAAGAAATCGGTGGGCTTCATCTCTGGCCCGCAAGAAAAAGGTCACTGATTTGACAACGGTTGATTTTCCAGTGCCACCCATGCCTCCGATGTACAACCGCAACGGCTGATCATCGTGTGTGTGTAAGTGTCTAGCTATAATGCCAAATGCAAGCAGCTGTTCTTCATTGAGGGAAAATGTGTCAGCCGTTTTATGCATAAGTGCAATGGTAGGGTCTTGGGGTGAGCGGGAAGATGGGTAGAGACTGTAGCGCTGATACATGGTGTGAAAGTCTTCATTAGTAATAACTTTCACCAGATTCGCTGAAGGAAATGCCGTATCACAATCAGACGACAAGATTGGAAAGGTGCACCCATATGACACTGCATCTGCGCGTGTATCGAGTGCGTCTTTTTTGGCATGAAGCAAAATGTCACCCCATGCTTGAGCAGATCGGTAAGGAATGTCATGGGATATGAGTGGTTCCTGGTGAGTGGTCGTCAGTGTGTTTCCATAGAGGCGTCGTACAGCAGAACAAGCGACATTGACTTTAGACTGTACACGAGAAAGAAATGCAGTCAGTGAGCTAGATGGGTCATCAAGTACACTTGCGAGTGCATTGTCGTCGACATATGAATCAACATTCGTGGAAACTTGGGGCGCATACATGTCCGCAACACTATCATTGTCGCCATAACTGGTAGCGGGTGTTGTGGAAGCCATCTGCTGCCTACGCAACGCGGAGTAATCATCACGAGCGTCGAGGCACTCATAGAGTACATTCATGTTGCGCATGACAGAAACATGTGATGGGTTGAAGGTGACGGACCGGAAACATTCCTCCCAGCTGGTATGAGTCGTAAGAATGTCATCCCCAATGCGCCAGCCAAATGGATAAAAAAAAACGAGCATGGCTCTGCAGTACACCTCACGACTCCCGACATCTTTGCGAGGCAGAGAGGGGCCTATGAAATTGAGAATATACTTTGAATCTCCCGAAACCTCTGACACGTAGTGAGTGCCATGCAAAGGATGCTCACGCGAAAGAGTGTACGCTCCGTCAGGAATGGCGTGACCGTCTCGCTTCTTCACAAGGACAGTGGTCGTCAAGTAATCAAATAAACTGAGGTTATCGTAGTGCGCCGGACGGAAGATATAGTCGTTCACGCGGTAGTATGGTACCACCTGTTTGTCCTCCACACTGAACAGAATGTTGTCGTGAGATTCAGATAATTGTATGTCTTCACTCGTTCGCGGCAGGGACACATTTGTTGTGGTACTTTCTGCATATGACACGTAAGACGTCCAGTAGAAAGACTTAAACCGTTGGTCTGTGTAATGATCGGGCTGACCGAGTAGATATGCAGAAGCAGCAGGTCCACCAATTTGTTGCATGGCAGAGAGGGCATTAACAATCTTAACAATTACCAGCCGCGCAGCTGCGTGGTCACCGGACGTATTAGCAACTATGTCATCCCGAAGATCCAAGATGCTCCTCATAGCACCAAAGGTATTTTCCGGAGTATTTGAAGACTTTGTTATATAATCTGTCACATAGGCCATGACAGCCTTGACCTGTGTTCCAGACAATAAGCAGGTAACGTCACTGTTACAGCGAAGTACATAGGATAAGACAGTGTTATAAGTGTTGATCCAAGCCTCGGATTTCCGAAATCGTATTGCACCTGTGTCCGAATCGACAACGGTCTCTGAGAACAATTCACGAGGATATCTAGCACGACACGGATCAGTAGGCTTACGTTTGCAACCCTTGCTGTGACTTTCCGCGTGTCTGTTTGAATGGTATACGATGTGATCAGTAGTCTCCAGCATACTCCGATACCAAGAATCTACATGATGTTTCGCATCATGACCGTCGGAAGAGCCTGTGGGTGGACAAACTGGCTGCTGCATTATGGGATCATGGTTCTGCACATCAACTTGGGATGCATTAGGCATGTCTGCAGCAGTTGGAGGGTGCGAAGGGTATGGGTGTGCCAATTTGATTCGATCCTCGACATCCTGCATGGAACCGGTAGCGAAATCTCCAGTGTGGCATTGCTCAAGCCAGGCTATGAGAGACGTTCTAAAGAAAGGATCGTCCAGAACGCGTTCCCTGATTTCTTGGGGAGACAATGAGCATGAAATCCACAACAGCAGATGTAGGTGAAGCCGAAGCCGAAGCTGCTCTTCAACCGTTCCGTAGTAGGCTCTGGTGTGGCCAAATAATCCCGGTCGGCCTGAGCCACTTCGCAAAATGTGAGAGAGGAACAACGTGACAATTAAATGGAAGAAGCGAGCGCACGCAACTGGATTAGCAGCGACTGCACGCAAACGTTCTTGCGAACCGGGCATAGATGGACGGTGGGACAGTAAATCTATCGCCTCCCCACAGTAGTACAGGCACAAAGGGTTTTTAAAATCAACGGGAGCGAAGGTAATAAAAAACACCGGCACTCCAATGGTCATAATTAGAGACTTCAGTTCGTTCCGTTGTCTTTTTTTTTGGGTACTCGAAAGTGGAACATGTCCGCCAACATGGTCTATAACTGACAGCAACTCGAAGCAAGATTTCTCGGAGGCAGTCTGGGGCCGAAGATAGGTGCCGTCTTTGGCACGGTTAGTAATTGTCTCCAACACATCCCGATCGAGCGAGAGAATCTTGTCAGCAATGGCGGGAAAATTGCGACGCTCCGTTAATAAGTAACCACCTCGCGTGCTACTGCGAATCTGCTCTTGATTGAAAGCGAGTAGCGTGAAGTATTCATCAGTCTGAAATCGACGGTCTGCATACATCAACAGATGGCGAATATGCTGAGAGCGCGATATGTGTGTTCTAATGTCCCCGTTCTCAAACCCTCCCTTGCCATAAGGAAATAACCAAGGAAATAGCCCAGGGTATAGCTCAGGATTGTGATACATTGAGACCGGCTTCTCACCGTGGCCATATGCAAGCATACCTCCCCCGGTGTCGAAATGTCTCAGCGCCTCTGCGACTCGTCCCTCATATGACATGGTGATGAGGTCATCTGCGGAGAGTCCATGGATACTAAATTCACACTGACCTGTCGTTGTACCGTCTTCAGTGTCATTGTCATACACAGCCATCCCCTCTGGAGGGCGCATACCATCGGCAGTTTTATGCATCACACACACAGGCGGCTCGTGCTCCGGATAGTGAGCAAGATTGTCCAAAGAAATAGTGGTGTCAACATAATCTTTATGATGCTCTTTTAGCCAACTCAATGCAGCAATAACGACGCGATGTCGAACCAAAAGGGGTGTGCGACGGAAATCTTTTTCGACAGGAATACATGGTCCGACGAACACAACTGCTAGAACGGCATCCAAATCGGATCGAGGAGGTGGTAACACAGAGTACATTTTACCTACAGGTTGGGGAAAGATAATGGCATTGGCACGAAGCCTGCGCTGTCCCGGTAAGCCGCTCCCAAGGCGAACCTCTACTGTGCACGGGTTATGTCTGTATCGAGAGATTATCATTTTCTCCACGAAAGTGAGAGAACTAAGTACGGGGGGAACGTCTCCAATCCATAGGCCGTTAGCCAACGCGGCCATAGGTAGGCGATTCCGTTTGATGCCATTCAGACATGTTGAACAAACATCAGCCGTACGCACCCCCTCAACATAGTGAACGGCGGGAGCATACAGTACAGGACGTGACAGTGTAGCGTCTGGCTCATCGTGGCCGGAAGGACAGGTCAGAATCGATAAGTCGGCAGAATCAAGGCGAATTGTAGTCACATCACAAACCGACGACAGTTCGGCACAAACAGCACATGCTGTTTCAGATACAGAACTAGCATCAATCGCATGACACCAGTCAGCAACTATAGATGCCATATCTTCAACACCCAAAGGGGGAGGAGGAAACACATGATCACTGGAGCCATCCGTAGGATGTACAGAGGCGGGAAATGACAAGGAGGAATGAGAGGCCGTTGACTGTGGGGAGGGCAGGTGAACGGCAAGGATTCGAAACATTGCATAGCGTGTTCCACAACCCGCTGTACATATATGAGCAATCAGTAACTCAGCAACATCGCGATGTTGTCGTTGTCCCGCCGGGAGGTGCACCTTATGAGTGGTAGCGAGAGCAACACACTGGCGGTAATTCAGCAAGGGAGTTAAATTGCCGACCGATATTTGAAGAACAACTCTGTCCACGCAGGAGAGCGAGGCCGAAACATCCGCCCAGCGCAAGTGAGCCATAAATTCTAAATCGCCTGACGGCGGAAGGGGACAACTCCCAGGGACAAGTTGAAACATGCGGAGAGAGGTCACGTCGACATGCGTCGCATTGTGCAACGTAAATGAATCCACCATATCCGTGTCACCGGGGGTAGCGACGGGATTAGCAACAAAAGAAAAGCTGTCAGAGAGAAAGCAGCTAACGGAAACAGTGCAGTCATCAACACACACGTGTGCTGTTAAAGCTTGGACAACATCCGAAAGTCGACGAACATTACGAGGTAGCGCTATTCCATGAGCACGAGCGACTTGTAACAACGACCGGTACGGTAGGCGAGCAGTCAATACGGGAAGGGGGACAAAGACACAGACGTTGCGCTGCGGTATAGATGGATCTACAGTGCGCAAAGCATGTACTGATTGATACGCTGTGATAAACCGTGCCATACCTGCAGTTGGCAATGTACGGCTGTCCGACAGCAATGTAAATTGAGCGAGCTCTGCGACATCGAAGTCCACTGTCCGCCGGGTTGCACATGTACTCATGTCCACACTTAAAAGCTGTCCACTCAGTCCACACAACGGATAATCCACGCGCAAAGCGATGTACAAAACAGGCTGAGGAATTTTGCTGGCGTGCACGAAAACAGAGGGCAAACGAAAGCAAGAGCGCATACGCGCGAAACGGGGCGGCGAGTATCGCATCCAAGACAATAAAACGCACGATCGAAATGATCGTTGATCGGCGGAGCGCAGTCACGGCGGCCGCAACAGGGGGAGGCCGGAACGAAGGGCGGGTCACAGCGAGGCGTGACGGGGGCGAGGGCGGTGCTGCATCTGGCCACTGTTAGGTTTGGACTGCCGGCAGTGCGGAGGTCGACGCTGATGAGTACCTGGATGGCAATAGGTAACGTCGATATTTCAAAGATGAACGGCATGCAACGGCGAAGTGAAGTGTAGTTATGCATAGGCATACAGTTTGAACGCAGTCGTAGTGACTGGCAATACTAGACTGACGTCCGGACCCGCGTAGATGACTGGCAATACTAGACTGACGTCCGGACCCGATATCTTTTAGCGTCAGGTCAGGAGGCACGGGCGGTGGCAAAGGGATGGTATAGTCCGCGTTGAACGGAGATCGACCCGATAAGGGTGATTACATAACACGCACCCAACGCAAACCCGTCCAGACCCGATATTTAGCATATACGTAATAGGGGCGAGACATTAGCCGTGCCCAGACGAGATCGCCAGTGAGTACTTCGAGGTATGCATGGTAATTATCATCCAGACCTGTGTGCACCTCGGTCGTCGTTGGGCAAGCCACCATTCCACGTCTGAATATCAGCTAACATGATGGCTGCCCGGCTTGACCACACACTGCGTCCAGAAGCGGCGTCTACCGTGGGCCACTCGTCCGAACATGCATGAACTCCGCATCCCTGTACCTGAGCGCATTCGGGACGTTGCTATTTAGCATTTCGGATGCTACAGGTCTGCGTGTCATGCACACATATGAACGGCATGTTTTGGGCGGGGATGACAGACTTACTCTGTGGGCCTGTACCAAGGCCTCTGGGTTGGCTGGTTACGCCTGAAATGCATGCTGGAACCCCAAGGTGCAAGATGTGGCAGCGTGTTCATGACCCCGACTCTCTGTTGTTGCCCACCGAGGACATTGTAGGGGACCAGGCAGCAACTCGAGCTAGAGGTCAGGCTTTTGGGGTATTACTCCAGGGCCTAGCTATCTCAATGGTGCTACACTGGAGGCATTCGACCGCGTTTCCGATGGACGTACTGTGTTCTGCCAGTGTTCTGTTCTATCTGCTCTCATCCAGAAGCTGACACACGTCCAAGATGGTCCTCGACGGAGGCCGTATGGTGAGTCCATTTTCTCTCCCGCTTCTCGTCATATGGTCCTGATCCTCCCGCCACTCAGGTTGAATACGGCAAGCCTTCCGACCTGCTCAACAATCACGAGGGGATGCTACGAGCGTTAGTTGAAGAAAGTGGTGACGCGAAGACGCTCTTAGCGATGGCGGGATTGGAGACTCCCAACTAACCGATCATGGTATGCAATCCATATCCGATGTAGATCAACCTTCTAGGAGTTCCGTTACAGAATAGCTTGGATCCGAGTGTTCATAGCATGTTCTGGCAAAACGCATAGAGCCGCCGGTGGCTGACATGATATTGATCCTTCAATCGGCGCCTAAATTATATTGATGGTTTTGTGATTTAGCTTGTCAGTGCCGTTGAATGGACTGATGGCTTCACTCCCTCGGAGTCTAAAGTTCGGCAAACTCCTGTGGCTATCCGCGCCCCCGTTACGGACCAGGTCCCTCGAGTCTCCACGATCCAGGATTTGGAGTTTCACCCACTGCGCCCGAGCCCGTATATCATCTTCAACACCTCCACCACGTTGCACTCTGCCACATGAGCCTCCTCAGCTAACATTGTCTGGAGACCTCTGGCCTCAACCTACTTCGTTGCAACAGGCCGACAGCCATGCCCTCGATCTACTCCAGGCCTCTCCGTGCGTCTTGGGCTAACCGACTCAAGGACACCTGGTCGTTCGTAATCGCCCACCTGAACTTCTTCCGGATACATCTACTGGTATTGTACGTCACCGTTTGTTCGCGATCTTCGGTTACCGTTTCGGACGGAATGTCAAGGGGGAGGCATTTACGCTACTCACTGTGGTGGGCGTTCTCCTACCACAGGATGATGGGTAGGCGCTCCAGCGGTTCGAAACGTGCGTGTCACGGCCACCCTGGGTTTGTGGGGGTTTGTGGGGGCTGGTTTGGTGGAAGGGAGTCGAGAGAGGGTGCGTAGAGGGTGCACAGGTCGGAAGAACGCTGTCGGGACCGGCGAGGACAGTGACCACCTTCGCTAGAGGCCCACGTTCATTTCAGTTGACGTCGAAGCCTTCGCCCACACTAGCAGAGTTGTTTCTGCTCGCTGATCACACTTCAGCCATACTGAGACGCCGCAGATCTCGTCTACCGGTGGGAGACGTCGGCCGCCGGCTACGCGTACCGTACCAGCCGCTCGTCGGACTTGCCTTATTCTTGAGAATGGCATAGGGACCACTCTCAGACGCGGCATTACGCCTTGCACATGCGAGGTTGTGAGGACGCGATGTACAGGTGTCTACAACGGAGCTCGTATCGTAGGCCTGCATCTTTGTATGACGGCATTCGTAGAGCAGTGCTGTCATATGACGATACCTGGGGCAGGTCCCTGTGTACCACGCATATTCCAGGTCTTCAATTTATCGCCGTTTATATGGATACTGACCGCTGTGCCTAACAGTACATTTACACCTCTGGTGTTCTCTGGGATCCTTTACGCCTGCAATGGCCGATACCACATTGCATACATCGACTGTCTGTTTCTCTGCGTCACTTCTATGACCGTGTGCGGCCTCGCTACGGTCAATCTCAGCACCTTGACACCGTTACAACAGTTCTTGCTCTTTGCACAGATGTGTCTAGGAAGCCCCGTACGTACCTCCGTGTACTGCCAATTGCGACTCTCCTCTTATCATTCACAGGTGGCTGTCTCCTGGGTCATGGTCTATATCCGAAGGTGGGGACACCGTGCTCTGTCTGCGTGCTGCTCCAACACTTCCACAGGCAATATTTCGCGAAGAAGTTCCAGCATATACTAGAATCAGAGATGTCGCGCAGAGCCTCTCAGAAGGCGCATCAGAGGGTGGTCGTCCGGGTGGTACCTTTCTGGCGGCGTGTTCTGGAGTACTTCCTGCCAAACACCACATCCGAGAAAGATATCGATCAGTCATCGGACGAGTCTAGCGAAGACCATCGCAGCTCACGGCTCAGAGTGGACATGATCCGTCGGACAGACAACGCGCCGCAGCTTGTGAACCCGAGCGGGTGGATCAGCGCAGGCCGTACGGATTTCTTCGCGAGTCGCCAAGAGATGCAGCAAAAGACGCAACAGAAGAACTCGGACGAGTACGAGCTCCAGTCGCCACAGCGCTACCTCGCATTCGCAGACATCGACAACCCATCTCTAGTGGAGAATGCCATTCGCACCGTGGACAAAAAGCTGGATCGGGGTGAACCACTGTCTCCTGTGGGCGAAGCCCCGGATTCCGCAGGTCTAAGTGATGTGCAGTCATTTCAGACTGCTCAGTCCAATGACATGCGATCTGTGCAGTCGGACGGCAGAGAGAGGTGAGGTAGCCGTCTTCCGTATTCAGCTATAAGCTGATGTCCGTAGACCTATGAGGATGGCATCGGAACCGCCCGGTCGAATGACTGATTCACCGGAACCGGGTGTGTATACATGTCCTAGCGCCTTTCTCTCGGTCTGATGATTTGTCTGCAGAACTGAGCCCGTTGCCCCGCTCCGTCACCATCACGCTGGCTTCGCAAGGCAGGTCTGAGACCTTCTCTCGAACGCAAACGATCGAGTTCGCGAATTCTCCCCGCCCTGCTCGTGAAGCGCGCTCGGACCGTAGCTTCGCTCAGCCACGCGAAACAAATTATAGTATCGGGGATGACTATGGCTCTTCCCGGGACAGACGTGGGTTCTTGTGCTCTTCGTTACGAACGGCAGGCTGAGACGATGCACGACAGGTTCCATGCGTCGCCCAACGCTCTCGTACCCGCAGTCCTACCCGCAGTCCTACCCACAGTCAACGACAACCTACCACAGTAAGCGGACGCATACTCTGCACAGCGGCTTTGGAGGGTTCCCGATGCCTCATGAGATCTTCACGAGTCTCATGCACAGACTCTTTCCGAAGCTGGAACGCAAGCTCACGCGCACGATGACAATGCCGCGGACACGGACGATAGTCTCACAGCACTCCGGTGCTCCAAGCGGTCGGCCAGTGACGTACATCAGTTTCGACGCGGTCGTTGGACGCAACTCTGAGTTCAAGGCGCTCACGACCGAACAACTTGAAGAGCTGGGCGGCGTCGAGTATCGCGCGCTTGGAGCGCTACTTTGGATTGTTGGCGGGGTAAGTATGCAGTGCCATCTATTGTTTGGCGCAGGCTCACGCTGGGGCAGTATCACATATTGATACAGTTGTTGGCTTGGGTGGTGATCGCACCGTACATGTCGATGTCGCGATGGCAAGATGACTTCCGCGCACCGCCGCTTTACAGAGATGTGTCATCCGTGTGGTATGTACAATAATGGCTGTTCGTAGCAACACTTCCTAATCACAGTCACAGGTTCTCTGCTTTCCAAGTCGTATCGGCTTATACGAACACCGGAACATCGCTTCAGGATCAGTCTATGGTACCCTTCCAAAGAGCGTATCTCATGATCTTTATCATTATTTTCCTGATATTGGCCGGGAATACAGCATTCGTGAGTTCATCAGTTAGTTCTTCAGGTTGTTGGGCTAACTTCGTGTCTCTAGCCTATATTGTGAGTAATTTATGTAGACGTCCGCTTCACAGAGCTCATACCCGTATCCTGTGTTTGCACAGCTTGCGGTTTGTCATGTACGTGGTTTGCTTCATTGATGGATGCTGTACTCAGATAGGCCGCAGATGGGTGCTTAGCCTCGTCGTACCCCAAGGATCCCGGTTCAAGGAAACTTTGCACTTCTTGCTCGACCACCCTAGACGCTGTTTCGTCTATCTTTTCCCGTCACACCAAACATGGTTCTTGTTCACGGTCTTACTCTCGCTGAAGTAGGTGACCTGCATCGCTCTCTTGCACTGCATCGCTAATGCTACATGTAGTCTCACGGATTGGTTCTGTTTCTTGGTTCTTGATCTTGGTAACCCCGAAATCATGTCGATCCCTCCGGGGGTGCGCGTCGTCATCGGAACACTACAGGCGTGTGCTGTCAGAGCAGCTGGATTCGCAACAGTGAACCTGGCATCTTTGGCCCCAGCTGTCAAGTATGCACTCGAACACCGGTATTTTTCCAATAACCACTAACATGGTGCCGCATCTTCCAGGGTTCTGTATGTCATCATGATGTACATCAGCGTATGTGAGTATACGTATATTTTACTGCATTCGCAATGGCTCAGATCAAATCTCAGATCCTATCGCCATGAGGTATTGTCTTCTCCGGCTGTCGTGATGCTCTTCCTAACGTGGGTTCAGCGTGCGGTCTACGAACGTCTACGAAGAGAAATCTCTTGGTGTGTACGAAGATGATGACGAGTCGTTCAACGACGAAGAGTTCAATCCCACGGGTAATCGTGTCACTGTCTGGAGTCGTTATCTTGCTATGCATATGCGCAAACAGTTGTCATTCGGTTGGTGCTCCTAGTTGGTGGAGTCATAGCGTGCTGACACTGCCTCGCAGACATGTGGTGGCTGGGTTTGGCGTTGGTTCTCGTTTGCATCATCGAGGTGAGTTGTATGAAGTCTTCTAGCTATGCAGACACGCTACTGATTACACCGCACAACAGAAGGACGGCCTGGAAGATGACTCGACTGCTACGTGGTTTAACATTTTCCGCATGCGTTCGTTTCTTCCTTCATAGCAGCTCCCTCCTGTTTTCTGACAACCCAGTAGTATTCGAAGTTGTCTCTGCATACGGCACTGTTGGCTTGAGCTTGGGCGTCCCTTACGTGAGTCGTTTCTCCACGCTTCGCTCCGGCTAGCACTCATTGGCTCTGCGTCAGGACAACTTCTCGTTCTCCGGCGCACTGAGACCACTGTCAAAGTTGATTATCTGTGCAGTCATGCTTCGCGGAAGACATCGTGGACTGCCAGTCGCTATCGATCGTGCCGTCATGCTACCTGTGGAGTTCTCCCAAGCGTCTCAAGACCGGCTGGACGAGATCGCTTCCAACAACGTTCGCCGCTCATCTATGTCAATGCAGCTTGACGGTATGAATAGCGAGGCGGACGAGCGGAGTCAGTTCCGAAGAGCACCAGTCCGGTCGCCATCTACCATCTTGACCAACGGACCGGAATCCCCCCAGTCCCCTCCAAACCCGTCGTCGCCACAGTCCCTGTTGCAGCAGCAGCAGCAACAGCGAAATGAGCACGTGGAAACCCAATGACACACATCTTGCATTCTCCGTTCACATAGAATTTGCATCAACGGACCTATGCACACATGCGTTAGCCCTATACGCCTCATTGTCACTTTCTAACATTATTCGTCGGATTGCTTTGTCGATTATTGTATCGCTTGTACAGTTAGTATGTTGCATTTCTCTACGAGTACTACAGGACCATTTCTACGTTATTGCACTACCATCCAAGCTCCAGGAGGGCGAGAACTCTAGGCTCGCCTTCACAATATAGAATCCTGAGCTACAAAACCTTTGATCTTGCTACAAACTAAGGGCACACATGGTGCATACGCTGGGGTAGTAGGTTTCGCATAGAGAGCGTCCAAGCATAGAGGAGTTCCGTCGTGAAGCATTATGAATGCTGAATAACCTCTTCGTAAGAGGGTGGCGCTTCGCCAAGCTCACTCTCCTGTCCCGCGACGAGACGCTCGAACTGAGCACCATGCTCGAAGATGGAATCTTGACGCGAGGGCAGCGGTGGACGTATAGTGGGGGGATGGATCTCAGTGGATGTCGAATTTACGAGCCGTTCGCCTGTTCTTGATCCGCCACTCACAGGCATGAAGGCAGTGTTTGGGAAGAGATCGCGGTTGGCAGGTGAATGACTGCCCTTCGTGTGCCGAACGTAATTGCAGGAGGCGTGGTGACGGGGTTCAACCTCGACTGCCCCGGAATAGGGAGGGAGAGAAAGGTTGTCGGCATTGCACAGGCACTATCATAGATCGTCAGCACGATACCTTCGAGTCAAAAGTGAAGAGCGCACCGAAAGAATGTGAATGGGTGTCTGCACGACGATGTCGAACAGCTTGCGTTTGCCCGTGGTCGGGTCGACTGCCTGGTCGTCGCCCCGCTCGACACGGAAGATGATCTTGAGCATGTGCGTCACGAAGATGTTGCTCCGCCGATTGCGGTTCGTGAAGTGCAGCACGTTGCATGCCTCGGGAAGCTGCAGCTCCTTTTGGATCCGCCACGGCCCAGGACCCATGAGACTCGACGCGTAGTCGCCGATGTCCTCGCCGGGCGGCACGCAGTCCGCGAACGGTGAGTGCGCGAATGCTTGGGGATCGTCGGAGTCGAGGGGGAGGATGTGCGGGCCGTCTTTCTGAGGGTTCTTCATGGCCAGGAGGGCGATGCGCGTAAGGGGATCGGTCCGGGCGACACGTTTGAAGTCCGTCCAGTAGTCTACTCGCTCTGTCGAAGTCTGAGTATACGGATATACCGACAAGTCAAGTTCATAGCAGAGCCTCACCTTCGATAAGGATGGAAACGCGGTATATTTTCATCTTCGTCCACGGCATGAAAGTGATGCTGACGGGCATGCTACCGCCAATCGGGAAGCTCCTGCCAGAGACGGTGATAAGATACTGCATCTGTGTATCCCATTGGCGCTCAACGATGATGCTGTCCGTCTCCTCGAGGTCGTCCTCTGATGGACACGCCACGACGGTGATGTCCTGCGATGCGGACATCTTCGTCGTGAACGTGCCAGGCCGATGCGCATACGCTTTTAGCTTCCAAGCGACGTGCCCGAAGTCGCAGTGTAACGTGGGCGGCGAGGTTGCAGGGATGGCGAACGAGATAGGCCAGGTATACGTGCCTGCGCGACTGAGCATGGTGCTTGCTCAGGAAAGACGCGGTCCTCACCTTTCTTAAACTCCTTCCATCCATCTCCCCACTCCTTCCCGTCCTCACCATCCAGCCCCAGTACCTCGCTCACCCGCCCCAGAGTAGAGCGCTCGCGCTCCCTCACAGGCGTACCCTCCCCGTCATTGTCGAACACGTCCTCGTCGATAGCCCGTTCTCGTGTTCTGCCTCGCGGGGGCGTCGCATCGCCAGCCAGCCCATCCGCGAACGATGAGCGCGATCGCGATCGTACGCGGTCCATGACGACGTCCAGCAGCGCATTCGAGACGTTTGCGAACGTGAACCGCTTGTGTTTCCGCCCCCGTGCGTCCTCGGCATGTTCCCGCAGGTCCGATGAACCCTCGCGGTGATGACGATGGTCGGTCGAACGCGACAGCGAGCGTTGCGTAGCTGTCGTCGAGGGCGGAGGAGTCGGCAGTGGGCTGCGGCTGCTCCCCACGAGGAACTCGGGACGCTCTTCCTCAAAGGACGGGCGAGACGAGTGTGGCTGCGAGCTCGGTGTGAGGCGCAGGCTGGACGCAGAGGAGCCGGGGAAGCGCGGTCGTGACGAGGGGCGCGATGAAGGGCGTTGTTCCGATGCGAGGCCTGTCATGACATGAGAGTTCGAACTCGGGGACGGGTGAGGGGTACGTACTGCTCCGCTCCGTATCGGGCTCTGAGCGGCTGCGTTGCCCAAACTCAGAGACAGACGATGCAGCTTCCTGAATGGGCATTTCGTCCACGGTGTGCATCCGGTGCGAGATCGACGCCGCGGGACTCAGCGTCGTCGGACTGAAGGTGTGCGGTGGTCCCGACTCCGCTACGGGGGTGTACGGCGGGGAGGATGTGGTGGCCGGGGAGAAGCCATTGTCGTAGTGAGCGATGTAGTCGCGCTGAAAGTGCGTCTGGTCGACGCTCATGTTCCTCCTCGATGCGTACGCCATGTTCAGCAGTGCGGGAGGCGGTCCCCGCTCACGGCCCCGCTCGCGTCCTCTCCGCTCCTCGCCCAATGTCCCGGTAGCCGAGCTGTGCAGGTCCTCGCTCGATGACTCGGAGCGATCGTCGTCATCGTGATCGAGAGATAGCCCGGGGCCAACGGAGAGGGTGCGACGGCTGTTCCTGTAGGGTGTCTCGGAGCCCGCGCGGAAGAGGATGTAGGACTGCGCGTAGATCTCATGCTCCTCGGTGACCTCAATCCGGCGCGCGCCCACACCTTTGGAAAAGTGCAGTGAGTAACCCCTGCCGAGGAGCATGACTTCGCCACGCACCTTCAGGCCACGCCGTGCTCGTCTTTCCCACCAACTCAATTTCAATGCTAGAGATCTTCGTTGGCTTGATCAGTGTGAGTGTGAGCAGCCCGCGAAGCATGCCGGGGGGAGCATCGGCCTGCATGTTGCGGTGCCTTCCAGTCGCATCTCCGGCGCGCAGGAAGACGACAGACTCAGCGAGGCGGATATCGAGCGCATTTTTCTGGGGCTGTTTGGTGACTGCGGGCATGTATACCAGGCACGAAGGACGATGAGCAAGAGCGGATGTTCGCCGCCTGTGGTTGTCTTAAAATACGGGGACTGGGGTTCCGCCCGTGCCTGTCTGCACGGCCGATCAAGATCCGGGTACGCAGAAAATGTCAGAAAATTGTGAAAAAAAGTGAGGTGTTGCATATGGACTCACCAACGTGTTACGCCGTTGTTCGACAAGGCGGCGAGGCAACGTTTCTAGGAAGACCATGAAGGAAAGCGATGAGAAAACATGGCCCAGACAGGGGCGAGTCACGGCCCGGCAGTCACGAGTGACACACCGCTGAGGTCCTCTTCCGCGAAATGTGTTCTGACCAGAATATTTGTGCGGAATCTGTGCGAAACACGGATATACGCCGAGATGCCAACAGATGCGTGGTACGAGGTCAACAAGGCCTAGAGACGGACGTAGCTACACTCACGAGGTTGCGTCTCAGACCAGATGTAGCAAACTCGACAGACTCACAGCGCTCAGATCAGACTCACCATAAAGCCTGGGCCTGAGGTTCCATGAACAGACAGTCTTCAAGTTCAATATAGTCTTGGGTACTTGTCTGTGTCCTTACGCCTACGAGGTCATAATCTAGCTCATCTGCAGCATCGCGCGCGAGAAGGTACGACTATTTGGAAGCGTTTATCGAGGTTCACTCAACGTTAACTCACATCACCACAGTCGCCATTCAGTCAAACAAGCTATGTTCAATCAACTATCGGACAGGACCATCCTTATACATCCTCAGATGAGTTCCACCTCCCAGGACCGCATTCGTACTCCTCATCATTTATCGATCCAAATCGAACGGCTGCATGCCCTACCCTTCCTCGGAGGCTGGGGTAACGAAGCTGGCCCTTCACATGCTTCCGGATGCCTATATCATCGAGGTACTCAACAGGCGGGAGATAGCGTGGCCTCTGCGTACAGATTGCCCTGAACTGCATGAGGAACGGCCGATCGTACCTATGAGTGCCGTCCGGTCACTTCACGCTATCTTTGGAGAGAAGGCAGAGAGTTCATCACACCTATATTTGCCTCGCTGGAGGCCAGCGTTGACTGCAGCGTCGGGTGGTTTGATACCTTCAGGATACGATATGCACCTGAGATCCGTGATAGGTCGGGCTCTGTCCAGAGCAGATGAGCAGAGCAGAACAGTGGGCTGAACACAGCCGTGCGGCGGCTCTGCCGGCAGAGGCCCATGTCGCACACCTCCACTGTCAAGTGACGATGCTATTGTTGTGGCTTCCGGAGGGGCACGCTGAGCATCCGCACTCGAACACCCTGTCTTCAGCTCCGTATACACAGGTCGATTTGCGCTAGATGTGCCACTGGTCAGCTTGGACATGGCCCCCGATGGTGGCATTTCGTCCAACGGCAATAGTAGAGCTATGAATAGCTCTGCATCGCACCCAATGGCTCTATCCACCAACCGGTGAAGGTGTCCCCCATCCAGTGTCGCACCCCTTAGCATGACGACAATGAGAAGCAAGGGATTGTTTGCACGAGACGCGACTATGTCGAGCGTGTCCAGGACAGGGAGGAACCCAGAGACGAACTCCTCCTGCGACACGAGGCCACCTGATGCCGCACGCGTGAAAAGGCTGCAGACGAGGCACGCATCTGCGAGTCCATTGTCGGACCAAACAACCGCAGTGACGAGGCGGTTGACCAGACGCCACCGATCTCCAGGCGGAAGTATCTGAAGGTATGTTTCGCCTATGTTCAGGTTACGCAGCTTGAAGAAGCTCTCAACGTCTGCTCTCAGTCGGCATTTGTCCTGCTGTTCCACCAGGCTTTCGCGCCCCGCGGCACTGACCTCGGTCGCAGCATCCGCGCTAAACATACGAGGATTAGAGCTATTGGCGTCGGTCAAATGCACCGGTGCTGGCGCAGTGGTGTCACGTTGCTCACGGCCTAGGGGCTGCGTCCCCGCTACGACAGCAGGATTACTGGCATCCGAGTTTGCACCATGACAAGCCGGATGCCGTGACTCCGCGGTCGTAGCATGCTCGTAAGCCCCCGCAACGTCGAATGAAGCTACGGAAACATTGGAGTTGCCTCGCTGCAACATTGTGAATACCTGTTCCGGGGCAACGCGACCCCGTATGGGGGCAGAGTTGGATGCGGACGTGTCAAATGCACTCCGAGGTGAGCTTGAGAGGGTCTCTGCTGGTGGGGAGGGGAAGTCTACGTGAATGGAGGCGCGAGTATCTTCGCTAGGCTCCGGGCACTCGCGAGCAAGGCCTTCAGGCGACAGTGGGCCTGTCCCCGACTTGGAACCTGCGGCGGTTTCGGTCGCAGCAGCTAGTGGTGGCTTATGTTGGCAAGCCACATCGACGGCGGCGCTAGAAGCGGCGCCGGCCACAGTCCACACACTCTCGGGTCCCAATTCATCGGCCGCATGTCCCCAGTCCTGTTCTGCACGCGTCAGTGCCAGCTTCCTTGCCTTTTGCCTAGCCTTCTTTTCCTTCTTCTTCTGGCGTGTGGGAGAGACATCTCCTGCTGCTTGCGCCTCATCTGTGAGGCGTAGAGGATCCAGCCCCCAGTATGCATCGGCAATTGAGGCGAATGTCATGTGAGACGCTGTCGCTACATCTGAGCGATGACTCTTGTAAAGAAGAACATTCGCTCACGTACCTGATTCTGCGATTGAAGTTGGCAGTGACATATTTGTGTCTGACGACCATGCGAGACTCGGAGGTGTAGCCTGAAGACGTGTTGTGTCCTTCGACTCACTGATGGGGTCGGTCGCTAGGCTAGCTGGACCTTTTCGAGTCGCCCATGCCGACCGAGAGGAGGCTAGCTGCGCCCACTGCATCAGGATTCACAGTATAGTCTGGGCGGGGGTTGCGGACCGAGTTCAACTATAGTATAGGTCGAGAAACAAAGGTCAGGGTGCAGGACCTGGACGTCAACTCTAGCGTCGTCAGTACAACAGAGAGGCACCCATTGAGCAAAGGTTTGCAGTACTTATATATGTTTCACGGACCATGTCGTGATTGCTTACCTCGTGGTGGAAGCCTGTCTACCTCGTTGTAGGCCTCGTGTTTGCAACTCCTCATCCACAACTCTATCCTAGCTTCCGTCGCTATTGGACAACACCCGTTTTCTGGTACTGCTTATTGGGCAACGCGGAGCCGAGTCAGTTGAGAGGTATCACAAGAAAGGTCGATTTCCAATACTGAGCACTCTGCAAGGTTGTCCGAATCGGCTCTGGCTCATTCAAGCGTTGGGTGGACTTGAATTGACTTGAACAGATTCTGAATCATGTGAATGAGCTGGCTGAGGTCGGTCATCAAACGATGTCTGCACGGCAAGTCAAACCAGTCAATGCTCTCCACTCACATTGTCCGTAGATGTGGATCATCCATTCTCGAGTTCCTTACTTATGCATGGGAGCCGATCGTCACTTCCACAGATACCGCCGGAATGCGAGCCCTCCCTTCTTGTGATCCGCAGCGATGCGCTCCTCTCGGACGAACAAGAGGTTGACAGATGTCTTCACGAAAGAAGTATGCCGTGGGCAAGCGATCTATAGCTCATGCTGTGGCCGGCGGCGAAGTGATGAGTTTCCAACCTCTAGAAGAACACTGCCTTGCGTGCTAGGTTGATCTCAATGATCACGTACATTGGCCTGGCGCATCTCTACTATCTAGCAGTACAGCTCGGAGCCCAAGTGCCAGCTGGTCGTGTTACTGTACGTCGTTGAGCATCGGAGCACCTGGATGCCGTGTGCCCATCTGCTTCGTCATGCTTACCCCATCCGCAGTGCTCCCAACAATGCATTTGATGAGGAAGCTAAATTTCGACCCGTCCAGTGCTTGCAGGCTACGTTCCGAAGCTCGAAGATCTACAGCAACGCAACTTCCCGGGATGTCCTCCGTACACTGAGCGTAAGCAATTAGATGGTGGGCAGCACCGTCCGACGGACGCGCATCTGTTTGAGGATTGGAAAAACCTGCTGCGTAACAAGACGAACATTCGACGAAAGTTCAAAAGCTAGAGGTTGCAAGCGATAGTCCATATCGACTGCAGCACCAGCCGTACACGACATACCAGTACTGTTGAACACATGACTTCTTCGCAAACGCCTGGCATACTCATTGTGAGTACTCTGCCATACATAGCGATGTGCTCTGTTGAACTCCCTCACCTCAGGTAGGCGCAGGGCCAACGGGGCTCACCGCTGCCCTAACCCTCGCAAAGAACGGCGTCCCCGTGCGCATCATCGACAAGAATGCCACCTTCAGTATGGAACAGCGTGGTTCGGGAATCCATGTACGTTCACCTCCATGGTGGCCAACCGTGATCTGTGATCAAACCGAATATCTGTAGCCCCGCACGCTTGAGCTGTTCAACTATCTCGAAGTGCTACCGGAAGTGTGGAAGATGGGTATCCCCTTCAAACCGTTCCGGCACTACAAGTTGCCTGGTGGCGTGGAGACCCTCGCGACGTACTATGCCGTCGAACCAGGCGAGCCGACGCCGTCCATTCCATTCGTGAGTCCCCTTCTGCGCGCACGCGCTTGACACGATGCTAGAAAGGACGAACACAGATCAACCCCTGGATGATCGGTCAATGCCATACCCAAGCGATCCTGCGCAAGCATCTTGCGTCATATGGTACAGAAGTCGAGCTGAGCACAGAGTGTCGCAACATCGAGCAGCACCCGGACCACGTTGTGGTGACCACCGCAAAGACGGAAGGCGGCAAGGAGACCATGGCATCCGCGTCGTATCGGTGGGTGATAGCCGCGGATGGAGGGAAGAGTGAGCGACATCTCCTATGGGAGCACATAGTGACATACTGATACCTCCGCTCGCATCCCAGGCGAAATCAGGAAACAGCTGGGCATATCATTCGATGGTCAGCGCCTGCCAGAGCGTATGATTCTCGGAGAGATGGAGATCAAGGGGCTCGACGGGGAGGCAAGTGATCGCTCCTCGTACCCAGTATGCCTCGTGACGCTGAAGAGGGTCTGAGTAGCACTGGCATAGGTGGAACGACTGGAGTGAGAAACAAAAGTCAACGTAGGTCGCCGTAGTCGAGCAGCATGAACGCGCACCTAACCCTTCGATGCTAGTGTCCTCTTCCGCCCCACAGAAACCCCTGGGAGGTTCTGGTTCATGGTCGGAGGCAACATCGATTATGACGGCGTCCTGGCAGGCGGGCGCGACGTCGTGCTGAAGACGATTCGCGACTGCATCGAGCGAACCGACCTAGAGTTCGGGGAGCTCTTTTACATGTCTGACTTCCAGTATGCGCTGTGACATTCATCACCTTTGAGAGCGCGACACTGATCATACATTGGTAGGCCGAGCGTCAGGATGGTAGACAAGCTTGCTGATGGGCGCATTTTCCTTGCCGGTGGTACGTGCCCTACTCTGCAGCCTGAGCAAGATGGTCTCAGCTAATGACACCGATCCTCAGATGCCGCCCATATACACAGTCCACTCGGTGGGCAGGGCTTGAACACCAGCGTGCAGGACGCAGTCAGTACCGATCGACTGGGACTAGCACCCTCCTACTCACTAGTACACCCCAGTTCAATCTCTCCTGGAAGCTTGCCCTAGTCGAGCGCGGAGTGGCACCGCCTTCTCTGTTGTCTAGTTATTCTGAAGAACGTCTCCCCGTGATTCAACGCATGATCGAAGAGACAAAGACGATCTTCAAGATCGCGATGCAGGCAGCCCAGCCCCGGAAGCCCGCCGCGAAGACGAACGACACCAAGGCGCCCTGGAGCGACTGGTCTGAGGAACTCAAGCAACTCGGTGTCAACTACCGCTGGAGCTCTATCCTCGTCGACGAACGCCACGGTGACGACAAGGAAGCGAAGCGGGGCACCATAGATGCGTACGGGGCCCTGGGCGGCGACGGCTTGCACGCTGGCGACCGGGCCCCAAATGCGCCTGGCTTAGTTGACGTGAAGACGTCGGGAACTACTGCGCTCTTTGACATCTTCCGCCCGGTCCGCCACACAGTCCTCATCTTCAGCCAGGATCCCAATGTCGTCAAGGACGTCCTTGAGGCGGTAAAGGCATATCCTGCGGGTCTCGTGCGCTCCGTAGTCGTCATCCCGAAGGACGGAACCGCGATACAAGCTGACGCGGACTTGGTTCTCATAGACGGAGACGGGCATGCCTACACAGGGTATGGCTGCTCGCCGGGTGCTTCAACTATCATGGTCGTTAGGCCGGACGGCGTGGTGGGAGCTATCGCAGCTGGCGTGGCGGGAGTGAAGCAGTACTTTAGCTCCATCTTCAGCGGCCATTAGAGAGAACGACAGAGCTTGTTCTAGTGTCTTGTCGGATGTATAGGTCATTCAGCGGCTGCAGTGAAATTGATGGACGAATAAGGACGATAATAATACATACATTGGATGCGGCGTGCGGGTCCTATGCTTCCACCCAGCCCGACACAACTGAGCCTTTGGCCTTGCCGTTCACTATAAACTGTGCTATTGGAACTATTGGCGCACGTGGGATCCATGCATGACGGCCGTACTTGGTTGGAGAGCTGTGTATTAAAAGTGCTTGTCTCCTGGACAGTTGTTATAAGGGAGACGGGCAAGTTGAGTTTGCGGAGTGTAACACAGAGCAAGAGACTCAGAGTAGTAGTAGATGGTAGCAAGTACCGCCTGTGGCCACGGTTCCGCCGAATTTGTAGGCCGCAGTCAAATTCGCTCCTGTACCTCGACCTCCCATCTGCGGCAAATCCGCCCGTTGTTCGCACTACCTACCCATCGACTTCTGTGCTTCCTCAATGTACCCAGGTAATAATGTCATTATTCATTGACCTACGAATTGAGTGCATATGCCTTTCTTTCCAGCACAGGCACATATCATCAAGACCTTCAACAAGCTCATCGAGCTGCTCCCGGAGCCAGACAAGGCTAAGGTGAGTCTACGCTACAAACAGTATCAACCCAACATCTAAGACCCTACCCCATAGCCCCAAATCTTACTCCTTGCCGGCGCAGTGACGCCCTTCAGGAATGACACCGACCGCGAGATGAGCTTCCGGCAGGTCTGACTGCTCCTCCTCTTCACACCCTACCATTCAACGACCCATAGGAGTCCAACTTCTACTACCTCTCCGGGTGCACCGTGCCCTCCTCCTTCCTCCTCCTCACCTTCCAAGCCGGCACCTCGCTCGCATCGCAGCCGCTCGCGCAGCTCTTCATCCCCAAAGCCGAGCTCGCCGACCTGCTGTGGTCCGTCCCGCCGCCGAGTGCAGAGGAGGCCGCGCAGTGCTACCAGATGACGCGCGTGCAGTACCTCGGCGCGCTGCCCGACGCGATCAAGGAGCAGATGAAGGCGTACCCCGGTGCGACGTTCCACGTGCTCCCCAAGGGCTCGCCGCTCTTCCCCGCCCTCCCCGCGCAGTACACCGCCCTCGTCCTCCCGCCGCACGCACCCGCGACGGACGCGTTCCTTCTCCCTGCGCTGCACCGCGCACGTCTCATCAAGGACGCAGACGAGATCGACGCGATCCGCCGTGCGAATGCGATCAGCTCCCGTGCGCATGAGGTCGTCATGCGTGTGCTGGGCCAGGGTGTCCGTGGGGCAATCAAGCGAGGCAAGGGTGCTGGCACCGAGAGACCATTACTCCCGGGAGAGTGGCTAATTGAGAAGGAGGCTGAGGCCGAGGCCCTCTTCGTAGCGTCATGCAGGAGGGAAGGGTACGTGTGTCCTAGGTCATGGGAACGGCGCATAGGAGGACTCATTCGTCGACAGCGCTGTGCACCAAGCATACCTACCGATTGTCGCCGCATCAACACGGGCATCGACGCTGCACTACTGCTGCAACGACCGCGAGTTCGCATGGGGACCCGTGGGGGCGCATGACCATCAGAACGGCGACTGTCTCGCACATGATGAAGCACGACAGCTGAACCCGCAAGTACTCCTTATCGACGCTGGCTGCGAGTGGGATTGCTATGCATCTGACAGTACGTCTCCCCTCCACGAAGTCTCAGGCTGCATGCTGACCAAAGTCAGTCACCCGCACGATGCCCGTTGGAAATGGTGGCAAGTTCACTCCAGAAGCACGGGCGATCTACGAGCTCGTCCTCGAGATGCAGAAGGTGTGCCCATCCCCGCAGCCTAACCAGCAGCGTGTCTGACGTCCCACAAGCTCTCCATGGAAGCGCTGAAACCGGGCATCCACTGGGACGCGATCCAGCTGCTCTGCCACCGGACGCTCGTGCGGGGCTTCCAGCGGCTGGGGATCTTCAAGACGCCCGACGCGCTAGGCTCGGGCTCGTGGAACGCGGAGGAGGCGATCCTCGCGAGCGGCGTCAGCGCGGCGTTCTTCCCGCACGGCCTCGGCCACTCGCTTGGGCTCGACGTGCACGACGTCCCGAGCGCGAGCAAGCCGGAGCGGAACGAGACGATTGGGAAGGGCGTCGAGCTCGGGCATGAGTCTTTCTACACGTATTTGAGGCTGAGGCTGCCGCTGGAGGAGGGCATGGTCGTTGTGAGTGCTGAATGTCCTATGCTTCGTTGGGTTGGGCTGAGCGACGTGATAGACGGTTGAGCCCGGCATCTACTTCTCGCCGCACCTCCTCGCACCCGTCCGCGACTCGAAGCATATCGATCATGAAGTGCTCAAGCGGTACGAGAGCGTTGGCGGCGTGCGTATCGAGGATGTCGTCGTGATCACGAAGGACGGGTACGAGAACTTGACGACAGTACGGAGCGACACGGCGTGGGTTGAGGGTGTGTGTTCTGGTGCATTGTAAGATGAGGTGGGCGGTACTGTTGATTATGACAGCCAGTAGCTAGTGCTGGCGTCTGTACGGAACATCGTGAAGCAAGCCCAGTCAGTGTATCAGTTGTAGGTGTACTCGTACTACCACCACGTGTGTACTCCGATGTTTGTAAACTTATGCTGTGATTGCCTGACCCGAACAAAAAAGTTTTCTTCGCGGTCACTGGGAACCGGAGAGGTACATGAATGCCAAGGTTGAACGTTGTTTCATAGTGACCAAGATTGATCTTCAACTTACACAAGAGAAGGCTCCATTGAATCTGCGTTTCAGCCATGTGACCAGAGTTTGCCGTGCCGCTAACCCGCGCGGTCTGTGGCGTGCGTGTCTGAACGGCACGCCACCACCCAAGTAGACAGTTTGAACTGCAGCCATGAGGCTGTCCAGATGCTGGCAGCTCGCACCAGTCGTCTCAGGCTACTGCCGAGTGGAAATGTCACTAGCCGGAAGCAGGGATGGGCAATGACGTGCATGCTGCCTTGGGTATATATGTAGCGCGTGCATGCCAGTGTAGTCGTACCGTACAGAGCCAGTGGATACTAACGTCTCGTCCTCTCAGCTCGAATTCGGTTCCCCTCTGCACAGGTCACCCAACAACTAGCTGCCTCACCTAGTAGTCTAGCGAACTGAGCATGGCGTCCCAACCTGGTGTACTCGTTGTGAGTGATCTTGTCCTTGGACCCTTCACCTGAGCCTGTAATGACCCTCATCTCAGGTCGGAGCGGGCCCCACTGGGCTAACACTCGCGCTCACGCTTCGCAAGAATGGCGTTCCCGTCCGCATCATCGACCGACAGGCAGACTTCCCGCTAGTACAGCGAGGGTCCGGCATCATGGTGAGCGAACGTCTGTTCACCTTCAGCATGTAAGCTGACGTGGGCCGCAAACAGCCCCGGACGCTCGAGGTCTTTCACTACCTCGGTGTCCTCCCTGACATGCAGGCGTTATACAGACCCCTGCAACCCGAGAATCATTACAAGCCAGGGAGCATGACAGCGGAGAAGACCACCCACATGCACCAGCCCATCGACCCGACGCCCGATGTGCCCTACGTGAGTCCGCTCCACTTCCTCGTGGGGATAGAGCAAGATACTTATACCCTGAATCCTGCAGCCAAACCCAGTGCTCTTGGGTCAGGGTTTCACCCAGAAGATCCTCCGCGAGCACCTAGGGAGGCTCGGTACCACCGTCGAGACTGAGACTGAGCTCCGCGAGTTCAACCAAGACTCCGAAGGCGTAACGGCTACTCTGGTCAAGCATAGGGGCGGTGAAGAAAGCACGGAGACCGTACGACTGAACTACCTTGTCGGCACCGACGGCGGAAGAGGTGAGTTATGACCTTCTGTCCCACTGGCTGTCCGCGGCTGAGATGTATCTCGACTAGGTATCATCCGCAAGTCGCTGGGACTCTCGTTTGAGGGGAAGGCACTCGACCAGGGTGTCATCCTGGGCGAACTCGAGCTAGAGGGCCTGGACACAAATGTGCGTACCATCCAGTGCGTCTCGCCCAATACCTCACGCTCATCTTTATCACAGCATTGGCACCGCTGGTCCGACTGGCAGAACCCAACCATGGTCACGTACGTCTCATCTTACCATCCCAGTCCCTCCCCTTCCTCACGATGAGACTTCGCAGGGTCATGTTCCGCCCGACGGAGATCCCGGGCCAGTTCTTCTTCCTCGCCGGGGGCCACGTCGACTACAGCGCGCTCGTCGCGGATCACGAGAAGCTGCTCGCGGCCATGCGCGACTTCGTCGCGCGCCCAGAAATCAAGCTGGGCAAGATCTTGTACGCAACGGAGTACCTCCCGCATGCGCGCGTGGCGGACAAGTTCTCCGTTGGGAGGGTGTTCATCGCAGGAGGTGAGCTAGTACCTGAGTTCCGAGGGCGGCATTGGTGGTTGACCCTGAGCATAGATGCAGGTCATGTACACGGCCCGCAGGGCGGACAAGGCCTGAACACGAGCGTGCAAGACGCTGTAAGTCACGATTATCCTTACCTCTCCCTGACAACATCCGCTCACCACGACATCCTACGCACAGTTCAACCTCGGCTGGAAACTCGCCCTCGTCGAGCGCCACCTCGCTGCTCCCTCGCTCCTCGACACCTACACTCTCGAGCGCCAGCCGATCGCGAAGCGCATGGTCCAAGAGACGCTCGGGATCTACAAAGACGTCGTCGCCGCGATAGCGACGGGCACCGAGACACACAAGGCGCGCGCGGCGCACCTCAAGCAGCTCGGGATCAACTACCGCTGGAGCCCGCTCGTGCGCGACGAACGCCAGCCCGTCGACAAGCAGCAGACGCTTGATGAGCTCGACGTCTACGGCGTGCGCGGCGGCGACGTGCTCCGCGCGGGCGACCGCGCCCCCGACGCGACTGGTCTCGTCGAGGTGGTTGAGGACGGAGGCAGGACGACCCGCCTCTTTGACGTACTGCAGGTGACCAACCACACCGTGCTCGTCTTCACTAGCGACCCGGAGAAGGCGCGGCCGGTCATCGAGGCTGTGGGCACACTCCCGAGGGGTGCTGTGGCTGCGGCAGTCGTGTACCCACAGGGTGCATCGGCAGTGCCACCCGCCACGGACGCGTATCGAGTCTTCGTGGACGGCGAGGGTTATGCATACAGATTCCTGAGCGTATCGGCGAACGAGACAACGGTCTTCATCGTCAGGCCTGACGGAGTCATTGGGGGAATCGTGTTCGGGGAAGAGGGCGTGACGAAGTATTTCGAGAACATTTTCTCTGCAGCTTGATGGTGTCGGGATTGGATGTGCAGATGATTGCACAGCAGGTTGCTGAAGGATGATCTGTGGACGCTGTAATTACTGTAGGGAGGTCAGGGTAGATACAGGGTATAAGACACGTGTAGGCGACACGGAATACAAGGTAGGTAGCACATAGGTAGGCACACACTCAGCAGAATAGAACAACATACCCATGAACTCAGCGCAATTGTATCTGTATGCACCGCACTGACCTGTCGCAGTGACAGTGTCCGCGTCTAACCTGACACCTTGTCCAAAGCGATCGCGTTCTATTATGACTTCCTTTGTTCACCCAATTGTATGGCCAAAGCATTGTAAGAGGAAAGACAGTACAAGTATCGAGCGGCAGGCTCCAGCACGGCCACATAGTACGATGTCCAGCTCTCATGGTGTTATGGTGAGACAGCACGCTGTATGTTTGTATCGCTCAGAGAGTGACCCACGGACAGATATGATGATGCCACTGAGATCGCCACTGACGCCGCTGGACGAAGGCGGCCACACACGCGGTCCCGTGGCGCGACGCGAGCTACAAAGCTGTGGCTCCAGCCCGGACTGCTGCCACAACCACATATACCCTCGCTTCCACCTCAACCCCTGTATACGCTGCCACAACACAAGGCACCCTTTCGGACCAAGACTAGTAATGCCATATACAATTGCGGCGGACCCATACTACGAGGAAACGGCGAAGACCCGAACTCCCGAGGAACTCGAGGCGGCCGTTCTGCTCCTCGAGTTCCACAGCCACGGCAGGCCTGCGGCTGCACCCGGCCGCAGACGATGGCTAAGGAACGCACCGAACACACGCGAGGTCCTGGAGACCGACACGCAGATGAATTCTAAGCATGAGAGCCGGCCACTTGGCCCCCGTGTTGTTGCGAGGCTTAGAACTCGATACGACCGACGGAGGCAGGCGACGCAAGACTCTACCGAGCCGAAACTGGAGGCGAAAAGTGACTCGGTCGACCCGGAGGCCGTGGCCATTCCAGCTGCCACAGGCCACAGCCCCAGCGCGCAGGCGTGCCCGGGCCGACCGAGTGGGGCTGAGGCAGAAGGAAACCCGAGACGAAGTGCAAGATTGGATGCGAAGGCAAAACAGGCGATTCAAGGGCAAAGGTGAGTATCTGCGCAGCGAGCGAGTCACAGAGACCCGCAATAGCGACTGGTCTGATCCCTGCGAGCAGTTCGCCGGCTGCCGCAACGACCCAGATGGGGAAAACACAGAAGAGAAAACGAACATCGCCATCGGTGACCTCGGCTGGAGAGCCGCAGGCGAAACGCCCCCGGGGTCGGGCTGCCAGCACCACAAGGGCGAGTGCACCTGAGAGCGAAGATGTATCACCCGCAAAGACGGTGCGACGGAAGAAGGCAACGCGCTCAAGAAATACCAAGGACACCGGAAGCACAAGGCAATGATGGTATACAACCAAAGCAAACGAGCACAACGCGGTCCACCGCTTCCGACTGGACGACAGTGCCAGTCATCGTGAGGCACGAAGGCGAGCCCACGAGGACGCAACTATGCTGCGACAGAACACGAAAGTGTAATAGCGGCGGTTCCTCTTCCACGCAACCTGGAAGCAAGAATAACGGCATGCGAAACGGCGAATGCACAATGGTAGACGCACCGGGTACGATTGTGTTTGCCACTGCAACGCTCGCAGTCTAGAGAAGTCTCACTTTCGGGGTGCTCGAGACTGTTGGACCAGGTGTAACATGTATGCGCGCTCCCCGAGAAGGCAGCGGTTTCGCCGTTGTGTATGCTCGAGTACTGGCTGCCTACGTGTCAGCGCGGCCTGTGTTTCTGCACCAAAATGCATGCAAGTGGTATCTATATGCGTTGCCTTGCGCCCAAATCCAGATAATGCCAGATGCTGGTGCTTCTCGTAGTCAGAAAACATATCAATGAGTATAGAGATGTCGGTAGACGGCGCACCAGATCGAAAACGGCGACAGCAAGCTGGAGGTAGGAGGGTGGCTGAGTGATGGTATCCTCTGAGCGTTTCCCGAAGCGGTAGTCGTTGTAGTTCAGCTGTCCTGGCGCCTGTTGCCAGCGGCCCTTCGCAATAACCCCCATCTCGCCATAAAGCGACTTCCCGTTATGAGCACGACGTATGCTACTGCGCGTCCTTTTATAATTTTGTTTGTATATCCGCAAGGTGCGTGTACGTAGGGCAGTGCTGCGGATCTCCTACGCTGCGATGCATGCGGTATAAGGATGCTCCTTGGTCTTGACGGTGGCCCCATAGGTCCAGATCCAACAACACCCGTCGCAGTGCGCAGGGGTCGTATTCTGAGCTACGGTGTAGTCTCGAGACTATCCTTCGTCTAGCTGACTGCCTGTATATATTCTCCGTCGCTCTTTCAATTTCGCCATGCTGGGCATGCTCCTTCTCTATCGTACTTTCGCTATATGTGCATTTGGCATCATCCTTGGTGCGTCAACACAGAGTTTCTTACACCTGTATGAGCATTCTCAGTATATCAACAGGTGTTAGCCTTTCTGCGCGCGCCGCACCTATCAGCGCCGTCTCCTCTCTTCCAGACATAGATCAGCGCAACTGTCGCATCCTGGGGTGTTTGAGATTCGTCACAGTGGTACCCAAGGTAATCTCAGATATTGATCAATGTCACACTTTGGTGTCCTGATTTCTTTGGGACTCTGATTCTGAACTGCACAGGACGTCATTTCCCCTGCTATCGTGACCCGAGAGGTCCCTGAAAGCACTCGTTCAGGGACGTCTTTCACGGATGGCGCGAGCAATCGCCTCAACAAGCGACCCAAAATGCACACAGAAGAGCTGGACTCTGCATATGCTGAGTTGCTTCCCGATGTACGTCCAAGATGCTGTTGTGGTGGCCTACATATAGTGACATCCCTTAGATTGGCTCGATGGAAGCATAAACATTGCGCCGGATCGCTCTCAGCCGATACTTCCCTTCAGGAAACCCGGTTCCTCGCGTGGGTGGAGACAGCCTGTCAGCTTTCGGCTGCTTGTAGCTCTATACTCCTTCCACTCTCTTCTCCTCGCATTCTATCCCGAAACCATGCCCTAGACCTCTCGCCCTTTCCGCTGGATCGTCTACCCTCTTCTGCGACAGGTTGCGCGATCACTTCCCTTCGGCCTACACCTCAACTCTCGCTCTCACCTTTCAGATCGCTACACCTACAATGATTGCCATTGTGTTACTAGAACGTCCAAGGAGAATACGGCCTCATCCTCATGTATCATCGTCCCCATGTACTCTTACACTGATAGTGCCACAAATCGCGAGTCAATACACTTATGTATATCTGATAAGGACCGCGACGCAATTGTTGTCATTGTCTCAAAGGGGCGCCCGTGGCCACATTGGCCACCCTTTGTTCCTTCATCCTCAACCACCAGGACCTCTGCATCAACCAGGCTGCCCACAAATGCTACCCGCTCGTTTCGAAGAAGAACCACGGCCAGATGACAATGCTATCCGACTCACCGACACCGACGCTGCACTTGCCCGCCTCTCCGCCGTGCAGAAGCACTACCTGAACGACCCCTGGATCAGACACTTTGTCCCCCGCGCACGCCTTCAGCAGCCGCGCCCTCCGCTGATCAACATCGGCACCTACGTCCGCTCGGAGGGCATCGACAAGCTCGTCGACCGCTGGTGCGCGCTCACCGCGCAGGAGGGCACCCAGTTCCAGGTCGTCAGCCTCGGTGCGGGCAGCGACACGCGATTCTGGCGCATCGCGGTACGTGGTCATGCGTGGGCTGCTGAGAATGCATTGCTGATGAGGCACTCAGGCAGACGGGCCCGTGGAAGGACCTGCTCCGGGCGTACTTTGAGGTCGACTTTGCGGAGATCACGACCAAGAAGGCCATGGCCATTCGCAAGAGCAGAGACCTCAGTGCGGTGCTCGGGAACTCTCCGCAAGAGATTACAATCGGTAAGTGCGAGTATTGACCTCTGCGCGACCCCTTGCTGAGCGCGCGCAGCTAACGGTGGCACCGGCCTACATGCGCCCAAGTACCACCTCGTCGCGGGCGACCTCCGCGAGTCACCCCCGGAACTCATCGCGTCGCTCGAGCCTTATCTCTCCCCACACCACCCCACGCTGCTCCTGTTCGAGTGCGTCCTCGTGTACATGACTCCAGACGCGTCCTCCGCCCTCATCCAGGCGTTCGTGGACTACTACGACAACGCAGCGCGCACGCAGGCCGGGCACGGCGTGCTGGGCGGGATCGTCTACGAGATGTACGGGCTCGAGGACGCGTTCGGGCGGGTGATGAAGTCTAACCTCATGGTGCGTGTGGCGTCGCTCTTCTCGAGCCTTGTCTGATTGTCAACCAAGGCACGGAACGTGTTGCTCCCTGGCGCGGAGCCATACCCGACGAAGGCGTCCCTCCCGACGCGCTTTCTGAAGCACGGTTTCACCGCGGCGAAGGCGCTCACGCTACGCGAGATCCGTAGGTCGTACGTCCACCCCGCCGAGCAAGAGAGGTCAGTGGCCGTTCTGTGCTCGCTCGGCTATCTGCTCATGAAGTATCCCCTGCAGGGTCTCCCATCTGGAGATGCTGGACGAACTCGAGGAACTCGAGCTCGTCCTGGAGCACTATGCCATCACATGGGGCGTCAAGGTCCCAGCGAAGGATGACGCGATCGAGGCCAACTGGGCCAGCTGGGACCTCGAAGCATTCACAGGTCATCGCAGCGAGGACTAGACGAAGGGAAGATGGAAGAAAGTGTATGATAGATGATGCAGTCTCGTGCGGTGGACCGTGTACGATACAATGCTAGACTCGACGAAGGCTCTACACAATCTACGCCCCTGGCACTCTCAACTCGAACTCGAGAGGGCTGCGGAGCCCTTCCACGCGTCCCCGGCGTTCCGATGTTCGCGGAAATTGACGGCGTTCTCTATATCTTCGCGCCTGGTCTAACAGTGAGATGCAGGGGTTAGCGGCAAGAAGCGCAACGCACTGGATCAAGCCCTTTGCTATTTGCCGCTCCGTGAGCTCGTGAAGGTACGGGAGGAGCTTGTGCTGATACTTTGCGACGTTCTTGTACTGTTCATAGGTCAGCGCCGCCCATCTGTATCTGCGACCAGATCCTGACCTTCATCAACGTCTCGTCCGAGTCGGTGTGGATCTTTGCGAGGAGGGCGGGCACGAGCGGGTTGTCTGCCAGGTCCTCCATGCGCTTGAGCACCGGGTGCCTGTATCAGCAGCCTGCGATGAGCCAAAGCACAGACGGAGGGGGAAAGAGCGTACACGCCGAAGATGATGGCACGGGTGCGGGGGAGCTTGCGGAAGGTCTGGTGGTCGAAGCGGAGGAAGAGGTCCTTTGGGTGCATGTCGGGGCGGACGTCGTGCGAGATGATGTTATCTAGCACACGTCCTCCGTCAGCGACGCAAGGAGGAGGGGACGGTCAGTGAAAGGACGCACGCCAGAAGAGCTCGCGGTCGTCGGCGACCCACCAGCTGCAGCGCTCAAAGGGGCGGTCGGGGGCGAAGCGGAGCATGGTGCGCTCGACGCTGGCGAGCATCTTGTGGAAGTGGGGGACGTGCGCGTGCAGCTCGTGCAGGGGCTGGCCGATCTTCTCCGAGAGCAGATACGATCCTGCGCGCGGTCAGGACATCGCTCAGTGGGGGGAAGGAGGACGGACCGGGGAAGACGATGACGCCGCCGACGAGGCAGACCTTGCCGTCGGCGCGCTCGCGACCCATGAGGAAGTCGTCCTTCACCAGTCTACAATCCGCATCAGCACACTGTGCCACTCGGCGCGTACACACTTGCCTTGTCACCACCATGAGCGCGTCGACGCCCTTCAGCACGGAGATGTTCGTGAAGGTCTCGTCGGTGACCTTGTTGCGGATACCATACGGGACCGCGCTGGGCTCTTTCGCAGGGATGGCGTCGAAGAGGGTCGGGTACCGCTTCGGGAGGTAGTCGGCGAGCGTCTCGAGCAGCTCCGTGCAGGCGTCGTCGTTCTCGGGGAGCGAATCTACGACGACTTTCCCTGCGGCACACCAAGGTGAGTGGAGCAAGATCTGGTGCACTGTCGAGTCCCCTTGCCTTGCTCCTTAATCACCCGCGCCTTCTCGTCGAGGTACCACTCGTACTCCTTGTCGATCTCGATCCAGTCGTTAATGTGCAGCGGCTGGTGCGCCATCGTCTATGGCCACGATCGATCGGCTTCAGCACGCCATTCCTACCATTCTGGGCGGAGAGTACAAGCCGGCTACCTCCCCGCCAGGGTCTACTTAGAACGCACCTGGAAGTACGGGTACCGAAGCACCTTGTTCACATAGACGTAGTCGCGGAGCGTCGCCGTCTTCAGGTCAAAATCGTGCAGCGGGTCGGGATCCGGGAGGTATCCTGGCCCCGTCGCGTCCCACGCGCCACCCTCCTTGCCCGCGCCGTAGCGCAGCGCCTTCGGTTCCTTCTCCGCATCGGACGTCGCGGGCAAGATGCTAGAGGTCGTCTCTCGCACTTTGTGCCCTCGTGTAACGACGATCACCTTGACAAGGAGCGCGAGGATCGCCAAGCCGAAGAGATCCTGCCACCCCAGTGTGATCATGACATCCCCGAGGCGGATAGTGTAGGACATGTCGCCAGGCGCGCGCCGTCGACCAGAGACACTGCGAGCTGGGAGGGAGAGGGCCTTGCAGTGGACCCTCTCCACCTCCCACGCGACGACACTTATTGCTGCAGCCCCCACTGGCCAGATTCGCGGACCGTCTGTCGTGCGTGTGATAAGACGTCTTCTCGTAGGGGCTATCTCTATCGGGGGGCTCCGTGACTTGATAAAGCGCGTCGCGGGGCAGATACTACGAGCGACTTACGTGTGGAAGGGGCCGCATTGATAGGCAGCTGCTTCGACGAAGCACCTCTAGGTCATGCTGTACCGCCCAGGGCCATATGACCTGTGGACGCAGTTGGTATGATAGCACGACTGCCATGACTACTAGCCGCTAGTAGGTGGTGCTAGACGATGTACTTTGTTTCTTGCGGACGACGTACGCAATCTCGAGTGCTATCTAGACCCTGCCTGTCAGTACGTCTTCCCGCTAAGCTACATGATGTAGTCCAAAGACAGCAGCTGGGGAGAGCTTTGCTGTCCGACAACCAAGTCTGAGCTCGAGTTGGGCTGATAACCTGCTGAGAAGAGAAGCAGCAAGCGGAGGCGATCAGCCACGAGTCTGACGAGGGTTTATGTAGAAGGCACTCAACAGGTGATAAGCAGGAGAGTGCGTCTAGACAATCGCGGTCCCAACATCAGAATGCACTTACCATGCCTACTACTTACTATTGGCACCGTCAGCACGTGGAGTATACACACAACAATTAAATATCCAGCGGGACCAAACGAGCGCAAGGGGGTAAGTACAACGAACGGCGGGTGCAATGACTAGTGTAGAAAAGATATGGGCAGCACACATCCAACGAGGCAGACAGAGGGGACTGCGCACAGACCAAGACACAGCGCGTACGCGATCGCATCGCAGCGTATCGTGTATCAATAATCCATTCGTGCAGCAGCGTCCATCAGGCGGGGGTCGTGAGCAGGCGTACGTACGTATGGGGCGAGCGGGCGGGCAGAGAAGACAGGGAAGAGACGCGGGGGCGCGAAGAGTACAGTACGGCCAGCAGCAAGAGGATAGAATGGAAGCAGAGCAGAGCGGGCGCGCGGCGAGTGTCACTAGGCAGGCCAGCACACGGCGATAAGCACAAGGGGGGCTGTACACAGCGGAGGGATAAACGGAATAGAGCACGCAGCAGGGGTGGGAGCCAGTAGGGATGTGTGAGCAAGAGGGGGGCAGGAGGAGAGCACGGAGGTCGGATCCGCAGTCCTCCAGATCCGCAGCGACGAATGTTCGGGTCGGCCCACTCTATAGATTGACATCATCCTTCCTCCACCACCAACAGAACACTCCTCAGTCTAACCACGCTCGAATAAGGGGGCGAACAACAACAACAGATGGGGCGGAACACAGCAAGCAAGCAAGCAGTCGGAATCAGATTCGGGAAGTCTTCGTATCTCGTTCACTCGTCAGGGTATAGGACACCGGCGCGCGTGCTTAGAGCGCGAGCGCGGCGAGGATGAGCGGGACGGCGGCGAGTCCGCCGGCGACGACCTTGCGCTCGGCGCTCGAGGCCGTCGACGTCTCGCTGCTCGAGCCGGAGCCGGTCGAGGTGCCGCTGCTGCCACCCGCAGTGCGGGTGCTGGCGTGGGACGAGGACGTCGAAGTTGCAGTGCCGTTCAGACGCTCGGCATTGCGCTGCGCAGGGGAAAGGGGAGGAAAGTCACTCATAGGAGCGCATATAGGGTGAGGACGAAGACTTACGACGAAGCCGGCGAGCGTCTGGGTCGAGCTCTCGTTGATGTTGATGCCACCGACACCGCCAATCGCGCAGGTGTTCCAGTCGAAGAACCAGATCGTGTCGTTGCTCGTGATCGGCAGGATGTAGTTGGTGATAGACGTGCCATTGCCCGCGTCACGGAAACCGGTGGTGAAGCCGTTGTAGGCCTCAGTCTCGTCGATCCAGATGCACGGCGAAGAGAAAGTGGACTGCATGACGCTGTGGTTGCCCTGAGTGACTGCGCGCGAATAGTCAGTATACTGACATCGTATTTGGTGAACAGCGAATGGAACAAGCATTGCAAACACATGGCTCGTACGCATCTCGCTTCAAGGCAGTCTAAGTTTAGTCCGTCCGGGAGCTAATTCGAGACATGAGGCTCAAGCGTGAGCTGACGCCATAACTGATGTCAACGGTCGACACCTGGAACGGCTGTGTCCCTGTCGGGAGGAATACGCAGCACGACGGAATGAAGGAAGATGAACCCCACGGTGTCCGTAGCAGATGGGACCAGCCAGAGCTGCGCAAATGGAGCCGAGGAGGCTGACGTTTGGCAACCCAAAGGTCTCCCGCCGCTGCCAGCCTCTGTTATGCGACTGGAAGGTTCGCGCGCAAAGAAGGGATGGTTGGGGTCATTCAACAAACTTGCATGAGCCATGAGGGGGACAGGCGGTAGCCTGTTGTCGTGCCTCGCGCTGCCTATACGAGATATGATGGCCAGCGGGATGGTTACTATCAACAGAGCCCATATGGCAGGCCCTGGTAGTGCAGCGACCGAACCCGTTTCCGCATACCGACGTTCGCTGTACACCGAATATTCTCCAACACGCTGACGCCGAGAGACAGAAAGCAGCTCATGGCATGGCAAAGACTCACAGTTGAAGTAGACCGTGTCTCCGGGGCGAGCCGTCACCTCCTGCGGCTGGAAGACCAAGCTGCCGTTGGTCGTGGTGTTGCCACCGACCGTAATGTTCCACTGAGTGGGTGCCGCGGCGGCCGACGACGACGTCGATGACTGGCCGTACGCGACAGCAGCGAGCTAGAAAAAAATGATCGCACGAGCGAGGCAGCTTATCAGCGCTGCCCGTTCAACTGCATGGATACGCGCGAACTCACAGCAGAGGCAACGAGGGGAAGAGCGAACATCTTGACTCTGAGGAGCTTGCGAAGACGGGGAGAGAACGGAAGAGGCCTGAGGGCGAGGGCGACGGGGTGTCGAGGACGGGCTACCGAAGTCGAAGAGGACAAGGGTGAAGAAGAGACGCGGCGGGCCACCCGCGAGGCTAAGAGCAGCGCCGCACGTGGCTCCTCTGATTTTCCCGCCGCACAGGGCCCGTCGCCGCCTCCTCGGCTCCCGGCAGCCCGGCCGGGCAGCTTCCCTTCCCGATATGGGCGCCGATGACGCTGTTCGCCGCGATCGCACGGCGTCCCCGGCCGGCGATCGGCTGCCGCCGCGCCTAGTTCGGTTCCGCGACAGCGGCCGTAGCGCCGCCGTTCTAATATTGTCGGCAGATGGCTGGCAGGAACGCTGCAGGGCGGCCCATGAGCATCTCATTCTGGGCACATGGAGACCGCACGGACCAGGCACAACGACGGGCATGGTGTCAACGAGTCGTCTGTCTAGGGCGTACCACTCGTGCAGCCTCTCGAAATAGCCAGAAGACATGTTGGGCGGTGGTTTGCTAGCAATCGCCGTGCGGCATGCCAATTCAAGTATAAATTTGGCATTCTAAACATATCCACTCGGGGATGCAGGCCGCGAGCGAGCGGCGAAATTGCAGGATGCTACGGCCGGGCGTCGTTGCACGTAACGTAGAGGTAAAGTCTGATCGACACATCACCCGAAAATGGAGGCGAGCGTTGTTGATAGCAGCTGGTTCGAAAATGATTGTCTTGTGGCGGCTGTACTCGTTGACGAACATACGATGCCCGACAACTGCGCATTCTTCATGTCGAAGCGTTATGTACCTAGAGGTCGATACGAGAACGACAAGGCCAAGGTAGCAGCAACCGAGCACACACCGATGGCACCAAGGCTTCATGACACGAACGTTCCAGATGTCACAGAGAACTCGGTGAGCCACTCGCCCCGACCACAATGTCAGCAGGCTGCCAGTGGTAATGGAATCTGCGTCCATATCTGGGGTCTACGTCCGTGCAATGGAGCTGCCCGCCCGCGTGCCCGCGCGTTGAACTGAAAGCCAAGGACGCGCATCGCCAGAGGAAAGGGACTAGCCATGGAGAAGAGGTGTCTGCGTCTTGCTCCTAGTAGTGTTGAGAATTTGCGGCAGACGATGGTATCCATCAATCACAAGACTGCTAGAAAAACGTAGACGCGGTCGTTGACAAGGTAAAGGATTCCGAGTCGATGAGTCCCTAGCGTTACCGCACTATGAAGCGGGGACAAGAGACAGGCATAGGCAATGCGTGCAAAATGTGCCTTCATCAGAAAGAGGATGAGTGTCGTTCAAATCTGCAGTCTGACGTGCGAGGGAGTGCGGTACGAGGGGGGTGGCTTTGGCGATACCACTAACAGAGAGATCCAAGACCACGCGAGGTGTCAGCGGAAGCGCAGCAGTGTAAATAGTCGATGAAGTCGCAGACAGAAAACAACAGATCCAGAACAAGCCTGATGTTCGAGGACGGCGAGAACCTCCCCAGGCCGAAGTCCTAGTCGACTCTTGAAGATGACACGGAACCGCGTGAGGAGCGTAATTGACCTGCAGTCGTCCTGCCGCCCGAAAGCAAGTCCAAGTGCGTGCGTTTTGCATAGCCTCCTCCCGCGGCGGACAAAGGGACGGACTGATTTGTATCATGTCTATGAGGCTGTGTGTATCACAGGCTACGAACGTGCCCGGCTACTAGGCTTTGTGAGGTTGCGGGGCCCGCATCGCCAACAGTACGGTCGTTGAATGCAGGCGGACCAATTGAGACGTAGAGACGGGTTCTTCCTACTCAGCGGAACGAGAAGTCGACACCCACCATTCCATTGGCCAAAGCAACGCACCAACCAAGCATGAAAGGCAGCGACGATACCGGGCGAACGAACACAGAGCATGCCGTACTACCCACAGACCTGAAACACGACGCAGCAGAAGCAGAGCAAACAGCGAGACGGGGGACAAGAGGAGCTATAGAGAGTTGCGCTAGAAGCCGGGCGGTGGAGCCTACAGAAGACAGAGTGCGAGCCCATTCAGTCCGTCGCGGGATGCGGGAGCCCACGAGCCCACGCCATGTTGCGGTCCTTGGCGACGACCAATTCGACCGCGGGTCTTCTCCGGGACCTTTGGAGGAGCTTCAGCATGTGAGAACGTAGCCGCGGGACCCGGATTTGGAGCGACGAAGAACCCAAATCTCAAGGAATCTGGGCTAGTCCGACATCCCCGGACGAGATCTACTGTAGTAGCATGGGAAGTGAGAAAGTGTGCGTTTGGGAAACGATACGCACAGAGGGAATCAAGCTTGTGTTCGATAGGAGGCACTATCAATGCGTTGGCAAGTCATGGCGATAGCGAGTGCCACAAGGGCTAGAACGTGCCATTCGCCCCTCGGACTCGCCAGTAACGATGCTAATGACATTGATTTCGTTATTCAAGCTCAGTGCCTGCATTGATTGGAACACGTACCTGGATACCTACTAGGCGTTTTCGCGCCCTGTAATGACGTGACCGGTTCTCAAGATGGTTAGCACAACCTTCAATACCAGCGGACTACAATTCTCGATGCTTCGCACTCACTGGACACAGTGCGTGTCACTGGTGGACGAACTGGGATCTCGAAGTCGCAACCGACCGTACGTGAGCAGAACTCCAGAACTACAGAACCATGACGAGATCCGGGGAGACTCCCCGACGCACGCGAGGGGGCGAGAATACGAACGGCTCGGCAGGTCGCCCCGCAACTCAGCGAACATTGCCCGAGGTCAAGGATGCCCAAACGCGGACGCCCCCATCGCCTCGCGCCACCTCCCACGTGACCCGAAGGACAAACGCACGCCCATAAACGGCAGGCGCTCTCGATCAGACACACGGCCGGCGTCGTGCTGGGCCCCGCTTCGCTGGCGACCGGGTGCACGAGAGCCTGATCGCGCGCACAAACGACCCGCCCGGAATAGCAGGTGTGCAGGACGCCCCCCGGGCATCATGCCTCTTTCGTCCGTTTGCTTGAGGATGGCCTCGCGTGCGTGCCAACGGGGTATAATTATCGAGGGGGGCCTTGTTCTCCGGCCAGCGATCCCTCCAGCACGTCTCAGGCCTTCACCAGCTTGACAGCATCCTTCCCTCCGAGCCCCCCTTTCGATCATCACCCGCCGCCGATCCCAGTGGCATCAAGGCCCCGACATTCCCTGTACATAGCCCAAAAAGTCGAAGTCATGGTTGGCACATTCATCCTCACACGCACCTTCGCCATCTCGGCGCTCTTTGTCGGCGGTGAGTCATTTAGGCTTCTCCTTACGTCGGCGTCCCGCTCATATACTGAACCAAAATAGCGTATGATCTTGCATACGCTGCACCTATTTCTGGCTCCGGCCTGGCCTTCGAGGACACCGACTACGGAGTGGCGGAAGCTCGGAACTGCCGTAGTGGCGGCTGCTTGCGCTCTGTTCCGGTAAGTCGGCATTCAGGGTGATGATAGAATGGCGGGTTGATTTTGTATTTCTCTTCAGGTCGAAGTCGTTGACTTGCCTGACGCAAGGATCGTCGGAGAGGCAGCACCAGGGTCGCGTAGCATATTGGATGACATACTAAGTCGTCTGGAATCGGCGTCGGACGGTGCGACACTTGTGAGTACAACCGGCTCAATACTCGCGGAATGGTGACTGACTGTATAAACAAGGATCCAAACCTTGTCGAAAGAAGCACTATCACAGGAGAGAGTCGTCGCGCGGTCGACATCGAGGTTCGAGAACCGGGGCCGGCACCCAGACCTGACGACAGTAACGTGAGTACACCTCCACCGGTTTTGGGATGCAGACTTACCCTCCCCATCCAGTGTCGCGATGGAGGTTGCTCCTGAACATCCCTCCATGCTGCCACCCATCCCCTCTGCAATATGCACCGTCCCACACTCGCTCCTAGACCGCGTCCCGGCCCCGTTATTTCCAGCTCGCTCTTTTCTGTCTGCTGTCTGGACACTTGACGCAGCTCTCCCCAACTCCCAATGGTGCCATCTGCGCACTCGCCTTCCCTTCTATCTGCGACCCCCTCGAGCTCATGCTCTTTCCCCTCGTTTCCCGTCCCGCCACAGTCTCGGGCCCTGAGGGCAGCTGAGGTTTGATGAAGACCACAGAAGCCCTCCGCCACTGTCGAGAGTGCCGTTAGATTATTACTGAAACCTGCTGTTGTTGTTGCACAATCTAGTTGCTACTGTTGTTGTATCCTGGTGTATTTCTAGTGCTCTGCCTCCTGTGTCATCTGTCGTCTGCTCTCGTGTTGTGTTACTACATATCCACTGATTATTTTAGCCGTGTACATTCCGGCAAACTTCCAACATCAGCGTGACGAGTTGAATACGGTGTATTCATTCGTGAGACGAGTCGACACAGCCTTGCGAGACTCAATATCGGTGAACCCGACGTTAGTTGTCGAATACTGAGCGCTGAGCGCTGCCGTGCCCGGAAGCCGGGCGTGAAGTGAGCCGCCCGGGATTCGTACTGAGACGTAGTGACGACGATCAGGTGAGTGCGATCGAAGGCAGGAACGATCGAAGTTACCCACATACCGGCGGCATCATTTCTGAGGTGGCGGGAGATGTCATGGGCCCGTATGCCGCGACCTTGGGCATTGTGGCACCGTGACAGTATTTCTCGCAGCTCGGGAGTGACGAATGGACGGTCATCGGCACTAGGTCAATGAGACAATACGATCTCACGGAGGGAACCAGCGCATTATGGGGCCCTCAAGTGCACTTGATGCCAGTGCATCGCAACATGTCCTAGTGGCTTCCCAGAGTGTGGTTCAATCAAGATACAGAGAAAGGAGCGCAGTGGATCAGTAACGGGGAGTGAAGATATGCGATTGGTCGGTGACCATGGAGACATTGTCGGGACAGCTTGTGTCACGTTGCCGGCGCGCAGCGCTCGGCCGCTGCAGGCCGCTGCACGCTGTTGGCCCCCGACTGACACGGAGGGAACGGCACGGCTACTAGCAACGGCGCAGTAGGACTCGCAGAGTACAAGTAACAGAGAACGAAGGGAAGGGATAAGAACAACTCACCGTCATGATGCGAAATGTATGTACTGCCTCTGCACGAACAAGAGTTGCGTGGACTTGATCAGCACTGGCCGCCTTCCTGTGAGATTCATGAGAACTTGTCGTGACTATTATGCATGATTGAATACACTGCCACCTAGTTTCGACCTGTACGATATACGAGGGCAGCTGTATCCTGAAGTCACTGCACGCAAGTGGGTTTCGTACCAATTAGACTTTCGAGATGCAGCGTCTTGCTGGCACCTCTGGACTCCGAGCCTGGATACGTGTGCCCGGGATGATCCTCATTGCAAGCGTCTCCATCAGGCAGCGTAGGCACCGAAGGAGTAGGATGAAAGAGAACTAATTGAATCATGGAAAGCCCAGAGCCGGCGGCTTGAGAGAGAGGAATAAAGGCAAGGCCGAAAAGGGAGTGGCTGAGTGAGCGCGCGTTGACGGTGCCTGGCCGGGCCGGCCTCGAATTGGCAACCGTTGTCGTTGCGCCGAAGATAGGCGCCGTGACCAGCCCGCGACTTGGTAATTGCCGCCACATTGTAACAAACAACCATCCTAATACGGACGAAAACGAATCGACCGTGGTTATGTCCGTACAGTCCGACTGCCGTTTTCTGTGGAAGTCGTGGGCTCGGGAGAAGGCTCGCTTTCGAGCTTCCGTACCGGCGCAGGTGGTATAAGGATGCTCCCCTGGACGTGAAGAGTAGGCTGTAGGTCCACATCCGTTCATACCGAGTCCTCAGGCGCCACCTCAAGCGAAACTTGCCACCCGCCCATCTGTACATAGTCGTTCATATATCTATTACAATGGTGGCCACCTTCATCCTCACCCGCACTTTCGCCGTCTGTGCCTTCCTCGTCGGTGGTACGTGCCAGCAGTGGTTTAGCGCACGACGTGGCTAACACTGGGTTCCAGCTATCCCGCTCACTTATGGGGCTCCCATCAACGCGGATGCGAGCATCCAGAACATCGACGAGCGCAACTGCCGTATCTTGGGATGTCTACGGTTTGCGATTCCCAACGTACGCAACCCTTCATACTGGGAAGCGCGCATGTCGATTCTCATCATATCATCTCTAGCCTGAGGCTGTGGACGCTGACAGCGACCTGCTACCGGTAGCTTCTGGAAGGGACGATGATATCTCGGTGTCATCATCCGCCGCAGTTGGCGAAGTCATTAAGCACGTCCGCCCAAGAGTCGAGGACACATCGTCCACAGAATCGTCCAGCGAAATGGCGACGGCCGCGGATCCATCCTATGCTGTGGCTCGTGAGTCTGACGCAGACTACGCCAAATTGTTGCCCGAGGTACGCCACTCGGCAGTTCCAACCAAGCTGCCAGCTCACATGTACACCATCCAGATCGATTCGCTCGAGAAGTGAACGTCGGGCGATCCTCAACTCCCTACGGTTAAACCGTGCATTCCCGCGCAACCTCATCATCCTACTCGCCTCTCTTGGCGAGCCACATCCTTCATTTGAACCCTGTCCCGGTATCATCTCGTTTCTCGAACATTGCTACAGCTCTCTAGACCGCTCTCGTGCTATCCTCGCTCACCCACCTCTGGCACTCTCGTATGCTGCTCCCCACTCGATCGATCTGCCTTCTGCCGCAGGGCGTGCAGCTAACGCAGATTGCTCGCCCACCCTCCTTCATAGCACACATACGATGGTGTTGTTTTAACCCGTTCTATTGGCTATAGCTGTGTCGTGTCCATTCTAACTGGATGTTGTGTATTTCTACCTCTCGTGTATCCAATTTGGTACCGTGCTCATCCCGGTTCGCTTACAAAAGTAATCAATTCGATCAGTCACATCCAGGTTCGCACACGAGCGAATGGCTCGATAGTTTACAACAAGTGCCAATCGCCTTCGATAGTTGTCTACACAGATGCTGGGATGATGACTCCCCTGGTCTATGGCGGAAAACAAGGACAGCCGTACACAACGAGAAGATTATATGGGTGACTTCATTGAACGTACACAGCCCTCACATGGGCACAAAGATAGCCTTAAAATACTTCTCCACGCCATCCTTACTGTACACAATACCTCCTACAACACCGTCCGGCCTGACGATGACGACGGTTGTGCCTTCCGTTGCACAGCGATACGCGCTAAACGCGTGTCCTTCTCTATCACTGAGAATGAGGTTTGCATGATCCACAGGGGGGTTCCTGGGAGCATCTCGCGGATAGACGACCGCGGAGACAACTGTCTTGGGTGGGAGGCACTGCAGCGCCTCGAGCACAGGCCGAGTGGTAGAGGCGTCGGAGCAGAAAACAAGGACGGTATGATGCGTAGGCGCAATGATGTCGAACAGGCGGGTCGCCTCGCCGCCGTGCACAACGTCCACCAAGCCAGGCGCATCGGGCGCGCGGTCGCCAGCACGGAGGATGTCGCCGCTCGCCTGGCCATATACGTCGAGCGTATCAGCGACCTCCTGCTTGTCAACGGGCCGCCGTTCGTCGCGCACGATCGTGCTCCAGCGGTAGTTGATACCGAGCTGCTTGATGTGCGCGCCACGCTCGCGGCCGTCCGTACCTGCGACGACGAGTTTGTAGAGCCCGAGCGTCTCTTGCACCATACGCTTCGCGACGGGCAGGCGCTCGGAGGAGAAAGTGGAGAGGAGCGAGGGGGCCGCGAGGCCCTTCTCGACGAGAGCGAGCTTCCGGCCGAGGTTGAACTTGAATGTGACAGACAACATAATCAGTATCGATATACTCCAACGTTCGTATGGAACGAGCGGACGCACCGCATCCTGCACGCTGGTGTTCAAGCCCTGCAAGACCTCAGTCAGTCTGGGAGCATAGGGTAGCGTGTGAGAATGCTTACTTGTCCACCCTGCGGGCTGTGCACGTGTGCAGCATCTACTCGAACAAACTCTTGGTCAGACGGAAGAGATGCACGTCGGTGAGGCAAGTATGCGCATACCTCCTGCTATGAAGACTCTGCCGTCTGAGAACTTGTCAACTATACGGGCTTGTGGTCTGAAGGCCCATCAGCGGTGTTTGCATCGAAACGAGCACAGCAACTGACTTGTACTCTACGGCATACTTGACCTTCCCAATCTTGATGTCGTCTCGCTTGATGAAGTCACGCATTGCTTGCACTAGCTTTGCGTGGTCCGCGACAAACTCGGAGTAGTTCAGATGTGCGCCGAAGATGAAGTAGAACTGGCCCTTGGTCTCCGTTGGCCGGAATATCACACTATAAGCAACGATGTGAGCTAACGAAAGGAAACGAGGAGAGCTGACGGCACGCATGCAACGACCGGCGTAGGGTGTTCCCTATCGGACCACCGGTGCCAATGCTGAGGAGGATCATGAGTCAAAAACGCAGTAAGTCGTATCTAGACTCACCGCTGTATCAAGGCCTTCCAGCTCGAGCTCACCATGGATGGTATGCTCCTTGAGCGCTTCTCCTTCAAAGGATAGCCCCAGCTGCTTCCGGACGTAACCTGTCGTGGGTGCCAGTGGTGAGTGTTTCCTCAGCAGACGTAGCAAGATGCATCTCGAAACAAACTCACTCCTTCCCCCGTCTGTACCGACAAGATAACGAAAGATTGCATTCTCCTCTGAACCATCGGAGTGTTTAGCTAGTTTCACGCTGACACTCTCGACATTGTGTTCAAAGTAGCGCAGTTCTGTCTCCGTCTCGATCGTCCCGCCGAGCTTCTCAATATGCGAGCGAAGTACTCGCTGGGTGTATCCTTGGCCAAGGAGCACCGGATTGGGCTAGAAATACGTGAGATACGGCAACAGGTAGAAGATCGGGTGAGCGCACGTAAGGCATGTCGGGGGTGGGTTCTACAGAGGGGAGAAGCGCAGAGGTCTTGACCGGCTCACGTTCGCCTGGCTTGTAAAACGCCTCTGGGAGGAGCGGCCTACAAATCGCCTGTATGTCTGCCAATGCACCAAGATAGTGAAACACTTCGAGGGTCCTTGGCTGTGGCGAGTCAGTCGCGTCCGTGCGTAACAAGGTCCCCCTTTCTAACCTGAAGTGCAGAACCCCGTTGTACAAGAGGGAAGTCAGGCTGTTTATCAATGATGCGCACAGGAACACCGTTCTTGAAGAGGGTGAGGGCAAGTGTAAGGCCCGAAGGCCCAGCACCGACCTAAGGACACATCCATGAGTGTAACTGCTAATGGGCGGCAGGAGACTAGGAGGGTACATACGATTAAAACGCCAGGAGTGCATGAGTCGATAGGCATGACTGAGGGTTGTCTGGGAGATGGTGGTTCTGAAGTCGTTGTAGGTGAATGCGCAATCTCGCTGGTCCAAACTGGTGGCTTTTATATTGGGGAGAGGGGGGGCACGTACTACTCGCAACGGATACTAACAGGCGAGCTACACTGTCCACCTAGCTTGCAGACGACTCAGATTCTGTGAATCGGCCGGGCCCCGAGGCCAACCACGCGTCCTATGCCGGCCAGATACTTTGTCGGGATGATGCTGCGCAACGCAGTCAGTACTCACTGCAAAACGACAGGTCTGTGCTGTACACCGCAAGATGGCTGACAAGCTGGGCAGCCATCACGCTGCTGTACGCCACTCTACTTGCCCCGTTAGTCTTAGGGTGGGTCCGAGGGGTGTACGAGGCCCCTATCGCCAAGGTATCACTGCACAGTGACCGCAATTACCACCGTTGCGGATACCGCCACGTACCACTACAGTTGCCGCCCGGTCTAGCGCAGAAACAACGCCGTCCACAGCTAGAGGCAAAAAGCACATCATAGTGATGAACACAACGCTCACTGAACTGCAATTCTCGCCAAGACTTCAACACAAGTGTATCCCCGAGTCATCTGTCAGATCAGCCATACGTCCAATGCGTCCTATGATTAGTCCGTACTTACGCACGCACAGTTGCCGAAGCTCATTAGGCTTCATGGGGCAGAAGGGAATTGTACACCGAGACTGGGGCGGCGAGGCACCCTGCAAGCAGTACGTATACACCGACTCATCTTTGCCGCAAGGAACACTGAGGAACACTGAAAAGAACATTGGTTGGGAGCTCAGGAGGTATCCTTAGAATATCAGCGTAAAGCAGGGATCTTCAAGGGGCTGGCGAAAGGTTGCAAAATCGTCTGTGACGGTGATAAAGGACGCTATTCCCAGCGTTCGGAAGAGACCTCGCGGCCCGGTCGTTACAAGCGCCTGAAAGGTCGCGGGACTCGCGGCCCGACGCCACCTTAGACTGTTTAGTCACGGTACTAATACTCGGGGACCCTCACATTGCGGCGTTGCTTATTTTTTATGAAGATGAAGTAGCATCTGTGTGGCGCATCGATGATACTTGGAGTCGCTCAGTCAAAATGCGTTCAATGACAAGAGTAAAGATAGGATATAGGTTTACTACTACACTACGATAGCCTACGCTACTAGTCCCAGGATACTAGTGGGGCGCCACCTCGCCAGCAGGTGGTCAAGGCTGGGTTGAGTCTGAGCAGTACAAGTCCTCGGACTGACTAGACTCAACGGTAATATAACTTCATTCCTCTTAGGTTTGGAAGGATTCAATCTTCTCGATAGAGTACTTAGCAGTCCATCACAACCTCGCCACTGTGGCGGAACGCTCACCTGGGGTAACCATTCCGCGTACTCAGGGTCAAAATGGCGCGTTGCGCTCCCAAGTATATCAGGAGCTTCTGAAGGCGTGCGCAAAGGTACCTACTCGGTATAGCGGCGGTGAGAGGTATTCTAGACGGAAACGAGCTGTTGATGACATACATTCGCATCGTCCTTGAAGGCGAGCCTCAAACAGCCTAGAATGCGACAATTACGCTCTTCGTTGTACTCCATATTCACGGTAACGTGCGCTAGCGACGCACTACTTACGGGGCGGTAAGCTAACAGGAGATGAGCTCTTGTCAGCTAGAGACTAATAGCATGCGTAAACAGTATTGCATACTGCTGAGAAGCATCCAGAGAGCAGTAACGAGAGTAAAATTCGGAAGGGGAATCATTGCGAGGATATCTTCAGGAATTACTGGGGGAAAAGAGCGTCAGGAGGTGAATAGAATCGATAGTGGCGTCCCTCGGATTCGAGTGGTTTGAGAACTGTACTGCTAGTATCACCCCCTTATATATCCGTCGCCACGATCCAGCAAGCCCTCGTGCCCCCTATAAGCATAGATATGTCGGTCTACTCGACTCTACCGCATGCAATTGTTAAGGTCACGTATTGTCATATAATACTCGGATCTTCGTAGATTCTGATCCCAATCAACAACCCGTGGAAGCTGTCGCCAAATCGGTGTATTGTGACACAGCAGAAAGAATTATCCAGATAATAGACACTCCTCTTATCAAAATGCATCGTCAGCGTCAAAGAAATCAGCGACTCGAAGGAGGCGTCCAGTATGTGGGAAGCGCACCACTGGCAGGCACCTCGGGTTCATGCGATGAGTACTATACTGTGCTAGCATCGTCACGATGCCAAGTTGTTCGGTAGAGCTAGAGAGTCGTAGCACTATTCTCGCGTTGTTGCTAGGTTACACCATTTTCAACTTGAACCCGTACTTACACGGTAGCTACGGTCATAGCTTGCAGTAAGCCGCCGACTAGAGCGCTTGCCCTGACAGAATACTTAGAGGGTATTACGTAAGATAGACCGCCACTTCAGGTTGGCCACGCTACCCATGTCAGTCCGAATCCTAGTGCGTACTCTTACTCGCAATCTCCTCGAACGATTCAGCACATATCTTATGCTTGAAGTCCTTTTGAGATTCACGACACATCCGGGTGTCTTTTCCGCCCTCTAGCCTTTAGCAACGGAAATTATCGCCGCCCACCACTAACTGTCACGGGAGCTTGTATATGGACATCCGCGTGTAAGGTTTGCTTCACAGCTCGCCTCGTGTCCTCATGCAACGAGCACGGTAGTGCTTCCTTCAGCCTCACATCGCCATCTCCGCGACAACGAGTCTGGACAGATTGACCCAGCTGAGAGTTGGCAGAAGGGGAAGATGTGAATTCAAGTTCACACCACGGTCCCACCATAGTGATCGGCGATTTTACCTTCATCTTGATATTCCTCAGATGGCCCCTGCATATATAGCGTTTGCTCGAGATGCGTATACCAAGTACCTCGGAATGGGGGGAACGCAATCATCGCCCGCGACGACGGCGACCCCATCGTCTGTATCGTCTCTCTCGCCCTCATCTCGTTCCAGAACTGTATCGCAATACGACGAACAAGGTCTGGGGTGTGCCTTTCAACCGTCAAGCTGTCCTGAGGCAATCGCAGGCCTGTCGCATATCCCTATCCTCTCATCGGGTATCATCGCATCACACGCGCCGACGACTGCTCCCTCGTACGTTCATTCATCGCATCATGCATCATCTATATCGCGCGGGAGAACCACCGCGGCCGAACGTTCCGCAGTTCGTTGTCAATCCCAGAGCGTCGAAGCTCACCGACCAGAAGTCGTTGACCGCAAGGTCCGCGCATTGCTCCGTTCGGCGTCGATGACTGGTGGTCCTCCTGGTGTCGGCATGGTGCCGTTTGGCGGTGGGCGGCCGTCTCCCATGGTCCGCTCGTCCAGTCAAGGTGGCCCTAGCGCCATGGGCAACAAGCACACACGAAGCAAGCGTGGCGTCGACCGTGGCAAAGCCGGCAAGGCTGGTTCATCGTTCGGTGGGTCGTCGTTGTCACAGCCGGGCGCCATGCCGCTCGAGCCTGTGGCACCACTCGAACATTCCGCGAACCGGTGGCAGCCCCAGAGCATCGGCAAGAAGCACCAGTCACAGGCCGACTCCGATTCGCCTGAGGTCGTTGACCGCAAGGTCCGCGCATTGCTCAACAAGCTCACCATGGAGCGCTTCGACTCTATCTCAGATCAGATCATTGCGTGGGCGAACAAGTCGGAGAACGAGCACGACGCACGCACGCTCATTCAGGTCATTCGACTCGTCTACGAGAAGGCGACTGACGAGGCGGCGTGGAGTGAGATGTACGCGCGGCTGTGCAGGAAGATGATGGAGCAAATCAGCCCGAAGGTACAGGACGAGGGTATCAAGAACGCTGAGGGCAAGCCAATCGCAGGCGGCCAGTTGTTCCGCAAGTACCTCCTCAACCGGTGTCAAGAGGATTTCGAGCGCGGATGGGCTGCAAAGGAGAACACTGCCGCCGCGGCCGCGACAAAGGCCTCAGAAGACCAAGCCGCAAAGGCCGCCGCCGAGAAGGACGAGTCTGGCGAGGCCGCGCTCTACTCCGATGAGTACTACGCCGCACAGAAGGCTAAGCGTCAGGGTCTGGGTCTCATCAAGTTCATCGGCGAGCTCTTCAAGCTGCAGATGCTTACCGAGCGTATCATGCACGAGTGTGTGAAGAAGCTCCTGGGCAACGTCGAGAACCCCGAGGAAGAGGAGATCGAGAGCATGGACGTCTACTTCTCTCGCATGAGAGAGTTGGTGAAGAACCCGAACGTCAACTCCCGTATGCAGTTCATGCTTCTCGTAAGTGTTCACTCTGTCGGGGTATCGGCCGCAGCTGATAGTTGTACAGGACCTCCTCGAACTGCGCGAGCGCAAGTGGGTGTCTCGACATGCAGCTGCTGGCCCTACAACTATCTCTGCTGTCCATGCGCAGGCCGCCAAGGAGACCGCTGCGAAGGAGAAAGACTATCAGCGTACTCTCAGCATGTCGCGTGGTGGGTCCAAGCGTGGCGGTGACCGTAACGAGCATCAAGTGGGTTCCATCCATGGTTATATGGCAGGCATACAGTCCACACTGGATGCCATAGGCTCTACGTTGGATGCTGAGGAGGCTGGAAGGAGTGCATCAAACCAACGGCTTGAACAACTCAAGCAGTCTATCACTGAGATACGAGCAACGCTTCAGAAGGGTTTGATGATACCACCTATGCACGAGCTCCCCTATCATAGATTTGAGAGCGAGTTCAAGCAGAAGGGAGGAGATTACGTTGGAAGGCCACCCGTGGAACCGTACGTCCACTGCACGCAACGTGCACACGAGGAACCAACTATGGGCGACTGGTCGAGCTTCAGTCCGCATCTTTCCACGGTGTCGCTATGGCAGAACACGCAGTCTGCGCCCGCTGTGGGTGTCGGTGTGAGTACAGCGCAAGCTACCGTATAGTTTGCCATTGGAAAGTGTTGATCCGCCCCCTAGATCCGTGGTGCGTCGCAGCCGGAGCGCGGCCCCATAGAACACGCTGGGTTGATCAATGACTCTGACCTTCAAACCACATCTGCGCTCCCCGGTATCCCGGACTGTGGTCTGCATGATGGACAACTTGAACTGCTAGCCACTGAAGAGATAGTCGGAATCAACCTGAGGGACGCCGTCGAGGCGTGCCTCAGAGATCGCAATCTGGAAGCCGGGAAGAAGGCTTTGAAAGAATGCGTCCCGGGGCATCGCTGGCGCCTCGTCCATAAGCTCGTTCTGTCTGCTATCATGCGAAGGACCAAGGACGCACGGCTCGTGAGTGAGTTATTCTCGCATGCGACGGCGGCGGGCCTCTGTTCTGGAGAGGCGTTTGAGTGTGGATTCGCTTCTGTCGTCAGTGATCTAGACGTTCTCTCGCTCAGTATATCGGCTGCACCCAGCCGAGTAGCTATCATGCTGAAGGGCACACGGCTAGATAGTGTGCGATTGGAGAGGTTGACGCACAAGGCTAAAGGAGATCTGGCGAACATGGAACTACTGTCTGGCTTGCTACTGTAAGCGCAGCCTTGTTCATTGAGATGCGGAAGCGCTATGTAGTGGTTACTCGTTACTATGTAGTGGGTGTACTACCTTCCAGGTCGAGTGCTTCGGCGCTGTGTGTTCTATTGTATACATCAATGACATCTTGTGTTGGGCGCGATGTTCTTTTGAGGACGAGGCCTAGTATTTCACGGGGGCGTGTGCTACGAGTTCCGAGTCCGGCTATGCACTTCAACTTGTTGGGTGCTGTTGTAAAACCCTGAACAATAATATGGCGTCGCCAAGCGCAAGTCGCATTGGTGCATGCCGACACGCCGCCACTGGGGATGCCTGCGCATGCGGCCACGGCCGAGCACGTAAGTATGGCGTCGCTGCATTACCTGTATTCCGCGACATCGGCGATTTGGTGACCACTCGGACTCAATCAATACCAATGTCAATCCGTTTGTCGACTCCCAAGTTACATCGGAGAATCATTTCCGCCACAGTCGGGGATTGGCGGCAGGGGCCAGTGAAACAGTGGATCGAGGATAGCACACGGCTACAAGTCGAGTGATTATGTGACATATTAACGTCTCAAAGGTTCTACGACTACAGTAGTCAGGTCAACTTCAAGTTGGGAGTACTAGTAGCCCAGGCCATGAGATATCGGTAAGCCAAGGTCACCCGACCGTCCGTAGCCACTTTGACGCATACACCGACAGACCGTCAGATCTGTCCAGTTGGAGTTCATACTAATACTGGTTGCAATGCGGTGCCCAAGGGGTATATAAGGAAGACTATGGTTCTGCAGGACGAGGCATCTACGTACCCTCCAATTGCTTTCACCCAAACGTGTCAAATATGTCGCAAAACCGTGTCCTCTATCTCAAGACCAAACACGGTGCTCTCGAGCTCAGCTCTGTTCCGATACCTAAACCAGGTGCGGGCGAAGTCCTGATCGACGTCCGAGCAGCGGCCCTCAATCCTGCCGACTGGAAGATCAAGGAGAAATACGGCGACATCTTCCAGAGCTACCCCATCGTCCTCGGCGCGGATATTGCAGGGGTCGTGCAAGAGGTTGGCGAAGGAGTCACAACCCTCAACAAGGGTGATCGCGTGTAAGCTAACGATCATTATGACGTTCCCATTCATCCCATCTAACGATGCCCTGTATCGATCTTCAGCCTGGCACTCACGTTATACGGCACCCTTACGGGCGGGGGTTTCCAGCAGTACGCTATTGAGCCTGCCGGTCTGACTGCGAAGGTAACACTTGCATGACAAGAGCCTTATAGATACTTCTGAGCATCTGGCGCACTAGATCCCCGACAGTGTCTCCTTCGATGCAGCGTCAACGATCCCGCTAGGCCTCATTACGCCCGCCCTCGGCTTGTTCTACCAGGGATCAGCACCTGGTTCTGGAAGCGCAGGCTTGTTCCCGCCTTGGGAAGAGGGCGGTCGAGGGAAGTATGCCGGGGAGCCCATTTTCATTATCGGCGGTGCCAGCTCCGTTGGACAATTCAGTGAGCAGACTTGATCACCTCGTCCGCCATCGTTCTCATCATCATGCTAGCCATCCAGCTCGCCAAGCTCTCCGGTTTTGACCCTATTATCACTACGGCGTCCTTGAAGAACACGGAAACGCTGAAGAGACAAGGGGCCACGCACGTTCTGGATCGACACCTTGCTGAGGACGCCCTCATCGCAGAGGTAAAGAAGATCGTCACAAAACCCGTCAAGGTCGCCTTCGACTGTATTAGCTCTCACGAGACTCAGAATGTCTCCTATAAGATTCTCGGGCCCGGTGGAACATTGGTGGTTGATGAAGAGGAGGATATCGAGAACGTCGTCGCCGACAAGCGCCTCTTCCGCGTACTCGCCAACGCCAACTTCCCTGCGACTCGCGAAGTGGGGGAGAGCCTGTTCTCGAAGATTACTACTCTACTAGAAGAAGGTGCTATCAAGGTGAGCGTCACTGGGTGGATACAGCACGCTTGCTGACTGCTGCCCCGATAGCCAAACCCTGCTGAGGTACTTCCAGATGGGCTGAGCGGAATTGAAGCTGGCTTGAAAAGACTTCAGAGTGGCGTCAGTAATGTGAAGCTGGTCGCACGGCCTCAGGAGACAGTGTAACATGATATCGTAGGAGTCGCTTGTCACTATCGCACGGATTGCTAGGTTGTAGTAGGGACTGCAGTCGGTCTATGAGTCGCGATGGTGATGACTGCCTTTGTCGCCCTGCAGAATGCATTGTGACACGTCCTACAGGAGATTACTACTACACAGGGCGCATTCACAAGCTGTGTGTTATATCAGGCAGAACATCGATCGCCATGCCCTGAATTTTGCTCTGTACGTGTCCTGGGCACCTGTTCGACAATAGCTTGGATGCATGAGCGTCACAACCACGTCTTTGTGCCCTGAGTTTCACGTACCTACTTTCTACTGCACCTTATGACTGTTCTGACTAGACATTGCAAACATCGCCGAAGATCCTCCCGAAGTACCTCGTCACCCCCTCACCACCCGCAACAATCGCCCCGATGAGGCAATCCGGCCGCACTATGACCACGCAGGCATTCTCCTTCGTCATACCATAAGTATCGTACGCCACACCATCACGATCTAGGAGTGTGCCATCGACACCATCGATACTCGCCCCAGTTGATCCAGCAGGTCGGACGGCAAACGAAGTCACCGTGCCACGCGGGACGGCATTAAGGCTTTCAGTAATGGATGCAATGCGTGTTGTATCCTCCCCAAAGATGAGCGCAGTGTGACAAGAAGGGGAGAGCAAGTCGAAGAGGATGACCGCCCTCCCGTCGCTGAGGCGCACGAGGCCCGTGGATCCTGGAGCACGGTCGCCTGCCCTCGGCGTACTGCCGCTGTTCAGGCCGTAGGGATCCCGCTCCTCGTTCGTGACCTCGGGGTGGCGTTCGTCCAGCACTATAGGGCTCCACCGATAGTTGATCCCGAACTGTTTGAGGTGCCGTGGCTGCTGGATCGGGCCCTTGTACGTCGCTGCATCGCGCGCGTTGTCTGCTCGACGCTTCGAGATGTTGACCGTCTCCTGGAGCATCCACTCGATCACGGGAAGACGCTCCTCGTTATAGGTATCGAGAAGCGAGCGCGGTGCGAGGCCCTTCTCGACAAGGGCTATCTTCCAGCCAAGGTTGAACTAAGTGAGGTCTGCGCGTGAGACTGACACAGGAAAATCGGGCGTAGAATACTACACGCACCGCATCTTGGACACCTGAATTCAGGCCCTACAAGTACTGATGGTCAATAACAGTGATGTCGTCTTGAACGTTATGCATACCTGACCCCCACGTGGAGTGTGGACATGGGCAGCGTCTCCAGCCACAAAGACACGCCCCTTGCTGAACTTGTTAACCATCCGTACGCTTGGTCTATATGGACAAGAACGACTTTGGTCCAAGCAAAAAGTACAACAGACGACTTAAGGAACCGTACCTGTAATCTGTGGTGTAGACGACGTCCCCAAACTTGAGATCGCTCCGTTCCGTCATAGAGCGCAGCGCCTCCTTCAGGGACTCGTCGCTCGCTAGGATCTTGTCCGGCTCGATGTTGCCCGCGAACATGAAGAACCACTTTCCCGGCACAACCTCGTTCATAGCGACACTGCATTTCTCATGGTCAGTGTCGCATCCTACAGGACAAGTTGTTGAGGAAGATCCACCTGGTGGCAGGAGCATTGCCGTCGCCGGGCCATGTGAACCAATGCTAGCAGATGATCAACGGAAGCCGGGTGTCGTGTTGCGTACGTCCTCACCGGCAGCTCATTATCCAGACCTTCCATGTGTATCTCTCCTATGATCCATTTCTCTTCCGTAGACTCTCCGTCGAATGATAGACCGCATTGCTTGCGTACCGTGCCTTGAATATTGGCATCAGATAGTTAGCACTAACTACTCAACCAAGGATCACTCACTCTTGCCCCCGTCCGCACCGACAACCCAGCGGTAACTCTTCGTCTCGACAGACTCGGCACCGTTCTCCGTCTTCTTGATCGTAGCCTCGGCGCGATTGTCGTATTGTTGGAGCGACAAGAGCTCCGTAGCCAGCTCGACTGAACCGCCGTGCTTCTCGAGAGACGAGCGCAGTATGTCCTCGGTCTTGTGTTGCGCTAAGACATAGGCGTTGTTCTGTAGTCAGGAGTTAGTGCCGACGTCGTGTAGTGTCCACGTAGGAGATGAAGAATAAATGCGTACGAAGGGGTTCTGTGGGGTGGCTTCCTCGACCTTTGTGAATGCCATTGTCGACACATACTGACTACCGGGCATCTTGTAGTAGCGGATTCCCGACATCGTCTCTCCCTTAGTCGCGATTTCTGGCATGAGGCCGAGGACGTTGAAGATCTCCAGGGTACGCGGCTGAACGTGTATAGGCGGATAAGGCTCGTCGTCTAGCAGTTCTCAGGCACAATGGCGCACCTGTATTCCTGCACCGCGTTGCTCTTGGTGGAATGCCGAGGCTTTGTCGATGATACGGACCGGTACGCCATTCTTGAGCAGCGTCAGTGCGAGCGTGAGACCGGTAGGACCTGCTCCAACCTGCCAACCATGTTAGGGCATGCGGCAAGCGTATACTTGAAACAACTTACAATCAAGACGGGTGATTCAGAGGCTTGAGATGGCATCGTGCAGGATGCTATGATGGCGGAGAGCTTGTGGTGTGTGCAACTGGATCCATCCTGGGGGAATGTTCAGTGTCATATAATGTCCACCGAGAGTGACGTGTTGCGGCGGCACCAACAAGGCAGGAACAATACAGTTATCTTCTTTGCATAGCGAAGGAACAACGAGATGAATGACTGCGTGACGTTCGTCCAAAGAGCACATTCGTCGACGGTGTGCCGCGACGCGCGTTGTGGCGGCCCAGCACCGTCACCGCATCGACCATTGTCTCTAGGAAGCATGAATTTGACAGTATCAGCGGGCTTCTGCCTCGCTGCATGAGAAGCATGTCATACCACAAGGCCTAGGTGATGTCAGAAGACAGGCGAAGAAAGCATGACTGAATGCCGATGGGATACGTGAGCGGTCATTCAGCGCTCAGGTCAGGCATCGGCAAAGCCGAATGAACGTAGGGCATAGGCCGCTACGAATCGCTTCGGCAGCGAGAGTGTGATTTTCGCCTCAAGCTGCTGTGAACAAGTCCTGTGTCACCACCTATCGTTGCCTGCATTATAGCTTTCAAGTGGGTCCACAAAAACCAAGACACTCACCGACCAGGCTGAGGAAGCCACTGCGTAGTGCAGCAATCCATGATGGACCGACCAACTTGCAAGGACTTCCGCTGGTGTTTCACTAACCCTGAAAGCTGGGGGCATGAGCCTCGGAATTGCACATCGAAGTTAATGAGCACTGGCGAGTTCCCATTTGTATTCATGAATATTATGACCACTCGTATGTCATGAAATACTGGGTCTTCGCAAAGAATCTGCGAAAATCAAGTATCCTCGAGAGGTGTACTCATGTTACACGACCGGACCAGGCGGCCCATCAGCAAAAAGGCCAGATCCATCCAAGGCCCTATAGGCGCAGACGGCCCAATACAAGATTCTCACGGTCTGGCAGGCCCAGACCGAGCCTTGCATGACCTAGCATATAATTAACTATACAATGTTTTTATGACTTTAAGTCAATGTAATACAATGTGAGATAATCAAATACATGGGGCTGCCTATGGGGATCTACACCTACAGGGCAATGGATGATGTCGTTGTGCACTACTGAGCTCGGCACAGTCATTGCTCAGTCGGTGTTGACGTCAGTGGCCAAGGCTATGAAGTCGCTGGTTTCCTTTTATGGTTACCCTCCTTCCTCTTCTGCATGTGTGCTCATTCTTCGTGCTCATGTGTTGGACTTTGGACATGAGCTGAGTTCCAAAATATCCCTAAAAACAAAGCCAGAGCATCTGAAGTCAGTGAATCCTCTCTCTTCCAACCCCCATCCCACAACGCAGCCTCTGAGCCGGGCAAGGCAAGTGCTTACCTAATCAATGTGCCGAGTGCTGACTCTTAGCTCCCTTGCATGTTACCCAGCTTTCCAACTCGCAATGCAAACTTATTGAGGCTGTCTTTTACTCTTCTGATCAATAGGTAGCATATAGGTGCGCATATATACATCATTTTGGACAGGCACCACTCTAAATTTGTTGGAACAAACAGTACATATGGTTGTCGAGCACGAGCAATGCCAGAAGGGCAATCATGTGAGGTAAGTACATAGGAACTTGAACTGTATATATGCCTCCCTTATCTCGTTGGCCAGGTACTATCGCAGCCGAGCTTGCGAGCCCAAGGTAAGGCTTGCGGCGTGCGGCGCGATCTTTGTCCAAATCCGGTATCTCCTTCCGTATTGGGCAAGTCTGTCCTCACCTTCGGCGTCAGTTCGATCGGTTACTCTCAGCGGGCAGTTTGGTAACCCTCATCGGGTCCTTTGTCATTGGGTGCTCTCAGTGGGCATTTGTCATTGTACATACAATCATAAAAATAAATAGTACTAGATTTTCTGACTGGGATTGATCTGGGATGCTAGGCTTGTGGCCCCAATGAATAGCAGTAAGTACCATCCTCTGCCAGACCACGGTCATATGTCATCATATGATGCATGGTCAGATAATGGATGCCGCTCACCTGTGGCTGACATCATCTGAAGGGCCAGTCACTGGCACTTGCCATTGGCTTTGACTGGACAGGGTTTGCCAATAAGACCCTTTTTTATCTTATAGATAGCCATAGATAGGCTTAGATAATCATATACAATATATTGCAGAGGCCCGTGTCTTGTCCCCAAGGCCTGACCTTGCCCTGCCGGTGTGCTATGTACATCTAGGCACAGACACCTAATACATGACTATATAAGGTTTGCCCCTTTTCGCTGATCTGAGCCTGATCATGGGGCGCGCGCTCTGTTGGTTCCCCATTTGGTGATGCGCCTTCCTCTTCCGTTCATACTCTGTGTTTGGGCAGGCATGTCACTTCCTCATGTCGTCAGTCCAGATACCCGGGGAGTGATCTTCACGTTGACAGAACGCACCAGTAGCATTGCTCAAAGTTCGCGTAGTGTTGGGGCAGGGTCGATGGGACAGCAGGGAAGGAGAGCGGGGCCAGGACTAGCGAGTAAAGGAGGGCATACAATACGTTCGCGCAAGATTGGGTGAGGAGAACGTGAAACAAGTAGTATACACATGTGACGGCGTGATATTTGAGGTGATTATATACAGCCACTGTACTCCGAGGTATCATCAGCTGTAGCCCCTCTCCTCCGCTTCACCTTATCTATGACTCCTCCAGCGTGCGATCTACCAACGATGTCTACTACACTTCCCAAATACACTGCAATCCTTGCTAAATCAGAGGTGAGTTGACTTACCGTATCATTTTGCCATAAGCATGCCGGGAAGCTCGGAATGGCACGCTCACGGCACGACTCACCGAGACCCCCAGATAGACTCAAGATCCTCGGAAATCTCCTCTTGGCCCGGCCGATCAAACTGCTAGATGCCTTCGTTGAGAAAAGCGCGAGTACCGGAAGCCTTCGAAGCTTCGGGCAGAAGACCAAAATCGTGCGCGGAGTGCATCTGCCGGCACTGCGAAGCGTGTGTATGAATTGCGGCAGAGGGCATATGGGTCCCATGCATGTAGAGACCCACGGGTGTACGGAACACAGCGTGCAATGCTCAGTATATAGAGATAGTAGATAACAACTGATTGTAATCAAATGATACACAGTTTGACCTTGTCCGAGACCGTTCACAGCTGCTGTTCTCAATGTCGCTCGATCCTGCTGTCTCGACAATGTCTCGCGTTCGCACTACTCAGCCTACATACCGCCAAAATCTCATTTCGAGAATCAATGAATTCCATAATGCACAATTCACAAGCATTGAGGAAGCGTGGATAGACTACCAGCGATCTGCTGCACTGCGTATGTACTGAGATAGTGTTACCCTACAGCATCTGACCATTGCCTACTAGTCACTGAAGCTGTACTCCACCAAATTTCACTTATTGAGACCACTCTGGGTGCTGACATTGGTATGCTGTATGATAGATAGCTAGTGCTTCCAAACCCTGAATCTGGATTTGTAGTGATGGGCGATGCTAACTCAGTGAATATGCTGGATGTTGGAATGGCCCAGATCTCAGCACAGACAGCCTTCAATCAGTACTATTACTCTATGCTCACCCAGGTCCAGAAGAACTGGAGACAACAGCTTGACCATGTAAACAATGCTCGCTACCTTCAGACTTTCGAACATCCTCCTCCTCCCCCTGCTGACTTTATGTCCAAACTCGACTACTACCAGCAATTCTCGACCAGGTTATGGCATCACTATGTGCGTTGTCCTCCCTATGCATTTGATGATATTCTGGACCAGATCAAGGTAGGATTCCATTGTCTGATATCTTGATGGCATGTACTTATATAACACTCACATTGTAGGACCATCCTGTCTTTCAAAACAAATCAAACAACCCACAGATGGATGTCAAGCAGCAGCTTGCTATCTGGCTCTATCATGCGGGGCATTACGGCAACGGAGCCTCTGTCGATGAAGTTGCATCATTCACAGGAGTATCTGTTGGGTCTGTCTACAACTGTACTTGGCGCTGCATTGTTGCGCTGCTCTCACTCCACGATTCTGCATTCAACCTCAATGACCAAGAGCAGAAGGCAGGTGCTCAGGCTTATGCACATGAGAAATCTGGTTGTTCTGCCTGGAGGCATGGCAAGCTAGCAGTAGATGGCACTCCCATTGGACTATTCTCTAAACCGGGATGGTATGGTGAAGAATTCTTTGGGAAGGATAAGATATATGCCATCCAATTGACAGTAAGCATTGCATTGATCTACTGATTGGAATGAATATTCAAAGCCTTTACATTCATAGCTTGTCATCTGGATACATTCCCTCCTCATAGCCAACTACAGTGTTGGCCGTCCTGGAAGCACCCATGATTCTAGTGCTTTCAAGGACACATATACCCATCAGAACCATGAACAGCTACTCGAGGACTATGAGTGGATCTGGGGTGACTCAGCCTACAAGTTGGCTTCATGGCTCATTACCGTGTTCAAGGCTGCACCTGGCAAAAAGCTCACTCCTGAACAGCGCCACTTCAATTACTTCCTCTCTCGACTTCGTGTCTCTGTGGAGCATGCATTTGGCCTGTTTAAAGGTCGGTGGCAATCCTTGAAGGAGCTGCATACACACATCAAGGATGAGGTGGCACGGGGAAGAGCTGTCATGTGGATCAGGGCTTGCCTGGTCCTCCATAACCTCATTATCAAGTCTGAACTCAAGAGGGGTCGGGATGCATCCAATGGTACCACCTGGAGGTCTATGGTGTCAGAGTTGGGTGTCCCTGATCAGCCTTATGCAACACCCACTCAAGATGAGTATGCAGTAGACACTGGGGATGATGATCTATCACCTGAGGGGAAAGCTAGGAGAGAAGAACTGGTGCAGTTGATACTGCAGGCTCACCCACTCAAGAGGTAGTATTATATGCACAACTTAGATAGCACTGATTGCATTGTACTGGAATCCTCATGCATTGATAGATGATACAGACATTGTTCACAGCTACACTAATAGTACCAGCCCTTCCCACAACCAAACAATGCCCTCAATGATGCAATGACACAGCTTAGTGATGCTCAATGTGAACGATGATGCACAGGCAAGGCACCTGCAAGCGAACTGTACCCGCTTGGCAGTAGCTCAGGATGAGTCTGCCTAGCAGACTCCAACGGTTGTGCACTAGCATCCACGGATGGCGGAGCCGCAGGCACACTTGACGATGATGAAGCGGCGGGCACATTCGATGAGTACAGGGAAGTGGGGGCGTTCGACGGTGACAGAGCTGCAGGCACGTTCAGCGAGAACAGAGCGGTGGGCATGTTCAGCGACAGCGAGAACGGAGCGGCGGGGGCATTTGGCGCAAACAGAGTGGCGGGGGCATTTGGCGCGAATGGAGCGGCAGGCACATTCTGCAAGAACGGAGTGGCAGGCACGTTCGACGATGACATAGCAGTGGGCCCATTCGATGACAATGTAGCGGCGGGCACATTTGATGACGACAGAGTAGCGGGGGCATTCAACAATGACGGAGTGGCAGGGGCATTTGATGAGTATGGCATGGCGGGCACGTTCGACGAGAACAGCACAGCGGGTATGTTCGACGAGAACAGCACAGCGGGTATGTTCAACGAGGATGGTGCAGCAGGCACGTTCAATGAGAATGGGGCAGCAGGGACGTTCGGCGAGAACAGAGCAGCGGGGACGCTCAAGGACTGCATGCTGGCATGAGGACCACCAAGTAGTGGCGCAGCGGCATGCGGCATAGCATAGACGTTGGGCAATGATGCCGCGGGGAGGCTACCGGGGACGTGTGAAGGAGCCGAACTATGGATACTCGGCATGAACCTACCAGAATCACTCCAGACGGAGTAGCCTACTTTAAGTGTCAGTGACGGTCAGTTGCAGCATCAGATAAAACTCACCAGTGAAGTTTGACGGCATCTGTGACGCGTGGACAGCAGGTGCCATGAAACCGCCCGACATGCTGAACTGAGGCCCATTCGATGACGGGCCATCAGCGGCATTTGCCAACGGCTGCATGGCTTCACTGAGAAACTCAGGTGGCATTTGGACGCCGACGCTTGTGAGCATGCTGATGATGACATTGACTGGCAAGTGAGTAGCGTGAGCGTTCTCGAGAACGCTGTTGATGGTGCGGAGACGTTCATGGACCATAGCCTCCGACTGCTGGCGCTGCGCCATGAAGCCGAGTTGCTGGTGCTCCCTTGCCATTGCGGCGTCATTCTGCTGTTGCTCTCGCTCCAGCATTGCCGCGTGAACCCGTGTCATGAAATGTTCAGTCTGGGTGAGTGCCTGCATCATTACCTGAATAAGCCTCTCGATAGACTTCTCGAAGTCATGCGCGTTGTTTGCACCCGGATGTTGGAGCACGACAATTCGTGCGTCGTCCGGGTCCCGGTCTCTCGTTATACCCGTACGCTCATTATCCTATTCTGTTTTTGTCGTCCCGATGTTCCATGCTGTGCTCACTATATTTGATGCGCTGTATGCGCCGTGCCCGCCATTTGCTACCGAACATTCATTGCCATTCCCGGTCGTAGATCGCCCTGCCCATACCTTCCTCGACCGCTCACTTATATCGCGCCCTCGTGTACTGTCGCCCTCAGTCTTGCTCTCTTTCTTGAGTGTGTACTGAGGGTGAGTTAGACTCTTCTGTATCCGTCGCATACCGTAACTTACCTAGACACGTAGACGTTGTCTTGTGCTTGTTAGGTATGCTGAATATTAGTCTTGCTCTCTTTCTCGAGCGTGTACTGAGGACATCGTCTTGTGCTTGTTAGCTCGACAACCACGCTCTCACCCCACTTGTTGCGTTACCGGACTGATGCACGTGCGCTTGGACGCCATTGACTTTGCTCCTGCCGACGTAGTACCGGCCCGCTTCCTAGACGGCTCAGTGGAAGGGGCCACCGTAGATGACCGCACCGTTGCTTCAGTCGGCTGAGCCGTTGCTTCGGGCAGAGATGCTGGCTGAGAGCTGGCCCCAAGCCTCATGGACTCAAGGCCAGCACGAAGAGATACTTGTGAGGATGACGCACTGCTGGAAGGTTGAGTGAAAGAAGGACGGTGAGAATATATGGAAGCATGTGGAGACAGCGCAACACTTTGCTGACTCTCGAATGAGCCCACACTCTGTGCATCGAACGGCAGAGCGTCTGAGATCCAGCTTGAGCGAGGGTCACCTGGCATGGGGAGCCGGTCATATGCTCGTGACTGCGCCGTGTAGTCACCAGAAGACGGTGAAGGGATGTTGAACTTTCCATATTCGGTGTCATACGTTAACTTATCAATCGGACAACCTATATATGGACTTGTGTTCTGCGTTGTCTGTATTACATACGTTCTTTGATGGACTCTGCCTGGACTCGATCCCATGACCTCGTCCAGGCCCTTGTAGATAGTTCTAGACTACGGACTCTTCTAGACACGCTCCCTTCTGGACTCTTCTAGATAGTTCCGTAGATATGACTCACCCTGATGCCTGATGACTCAGGCTGACTAGGTATGACTCACCGCTCATGTGGTACGATTACTCATGCTCTCTCATGACTCACATGACCGGTTCCCATCATGTATATATACCGGGCTGATACGCCCTCTAATCTTAAGACTTTACCTCCTGCTTCCCTGTGTGCGCTTCACAGGATCTCCCTGAAGCTTCCCCTGGGTATTGTCTCGCTCCTATTGCCTTCAGCCACACTAACCATTTGAATCTCCTCGCTTCAACAAGGGAGAGACGACAACGGTGTCGGATAGGTGAAAGACGATGGTGGAATATGAGAGGAATGCAATGGTGGGAGATATGTAGCTGGCAGCAGCGGAAAGTGAGGAGATGGCGGAGGAATATATGAAGGCGGAGCAGATAGAGGGTATGCAGACACAGGTTGCGGCTGGCAGCTGGCTGATGGAGATGAAGAGGGCCACTCGGCATGCAGGTAGGATGTAGGAGCACCTTCGCCATGAGGCGCATTGAACATGTCGACGATCTCATCCTGCATAGCATGCTGGGGTGCAAAAGGACTGACGGCTTGTCATGGTGATCCCGTGGAGCATCGTTGGGGGACATTTTGCATCTAGGAGCAAAACTCATCAGTACAACCTCATTTGAAGATGGAATATACCGTACAGCATCAGGCAAACTCCCTTGGCTCTCATCACTGCCGCCGAATAGTTGCATGGCCTGCTCAACGAGGGATTGTCCAGGGCTTGAAGACTGACCCTTCATGACTACGTTGGGTGTTGAGCCCCACCAGGTATCGACGACATCATACCATTCCTTCCGCATTTTCAGGTAGATGATGGCTTCTGCTAGCACATCAATACACGACGATACTGTTGACAGGGTACACATACCTCTTACAGATCGTACGCCATGAGCTCGCTGCTCATCAGTAATACCTGCACCTGTGTCGAATGTCTTAAGCTTGAGATACTCTGATTTGAGCCTATACGACTGATCAGTAGCCATGATGCAGCGAAGCTATCGATACGTACGTGTTCAGCCTCATTCTAATCTTTTTTGCCCACTTCATAGTATCCTTCGAGGTTGCATTCCAATCCGCAACAACATTGGGGTTCAGATTAGAAGGGAAGATAGCCTGGGCGATTTCATAGTACACCGTGTTACGCCTCACATTGTATACGCAGTGTTCGTGCCCTTCCTCCTTCGCGGCATCGTTAGAGTCACTAAATAACACCACCTTGTGAGTGGGGTTTGCTTGAAGGGCATTGATAATGGCCCAAGTGCGCACAGCGCCATCTGGGCTGTCCCAAGAGGGGGTAGCGGAGCCATCGCCATCCTCGTTGTCCTCGTCCATGTTGCTATCTTGTGCTCTCTCCTTACCCTTACCCTTGTTCTTGCGGGACATGTTGAACGAAGATGGACTGAAGAAATGATGAACGAATGATGAAGCCCGAGAGGGAGGACGGTGTTTGGGGCTGTGGGACGCAGAAAGGAGTGGGGGGACCATAGTGGCGATAGAGGCGGGGAGCGTCCGAGGACGAACAAACACGCCATTGCCAGCATGCCGGGAAGAGTGTTACATCGGTGTCACACAGAGAGCGGAGTGTGAATGCTAGCATACAGATTTTCGGTATTATGCATACCTTCAAACTCGTCTCACCAGTCTGTTTGAGTCCTCCCCTGATCGACCAGATTCCATCTCTCGACTAACGCTCAAGTTTGGCGAACTCTGAAGGATGCCAGTGTCTACTGTTACAGTAACAGCTCTCATGCCCAAGACATTAGCGACGAATCGGCCCCATCATCATCATGAAACCTTCTCCTCCCTTGAACTTGGCGCATCCCCTAGGACTCCTTTGCCAAGTTAACGCCGCGCTGAGCGACATGAACGAGTCCGGAGTGCCTCAGCTGGCAGACTTCGTAAGCTCTCAGCGACATCTCGACCACTCGACTTCCCTCTCGTGTCTTGCGTCCTCGTTCCCTCTTCGTAGTCCATCGTTGTCTGCACCTCCTGCTCGACGCTCACCTTCATCCACGGCCACTTCAAGTTGAAGTCTGACCCATTCAGCAAGCCGACAACATGACCTTCCACGTGGGGTGAATGCCCTGTTCTGCTTAGTCATCTGTCCCGGCCGCCTCAAGCCATGTGGGGAAGGTCTTGGCAGGCTTGGCATATCCGAGCGCTGGCGAGCACTTGTGCTCCTCCTCGTCCTCGACCCACCTCCTCTTCCCCCCGACTACGACCACTATCACGTCTTGCTACGTCCGCGCTCCGGTCCCCATTTCTGCGAACCTATTTGGTCTCGCGGTCTGTCTCTGTCGACATAGGGACGTACCTGTACAAGACACTAGCATTGCACCCGGTCGCCGAAGTCAGCAAGTCAACCACTTTACTTGACCCATGGGGTGGTCACGGCGCGGTATCTTCCTACTTTGCGCCTTCCAACATGTCCTCGCATCGGATTATACCTCAGGGTACGTTGCGTTAGCTGCTGCTTCTTGCGTTCCTGACATCTCCCAGATCCGACGCTGATCCTATCCTACAATATCGACCCGTCTTTGCTCGCTCGTTGCCCGTTCAGCTGCTCGTGAGCGGCATCGTACTCACGCTCATGTCCGTCCTCCTCCTCCAACTTCTATTCACCGCCCAATACCACTTCCGACTTGCCCCTGTTAACTATGCCTTCCAATTTGCCGGTGTGTGCATGCTTCTCACCGATATCATCGCATCCCTGCACGTCATCATGTCGACCGTATCCGACGACAGCAAGACTTGGCCGTACATGCTCAACTACGTCGCCGTCGACCTGCCTCCGCAGACGACCAGGGGCTGGTCCACTGCTGAGACCATGGCATGGTTATTCATGATGGCGACTTCTGGGCTGCTCATCCAGGCGACACACATCCAGTTTCTCGGTCTCCTATTCCCCTCCACCCTCGAGAAGCGCCTCATCTTCTGGTCGCTGGGTCCGCTCGCAGCCACCTCTGCCGTCATGCAGCTCATCCGCATTGTCCAAGACGCGCAGGTGATTCGTACTGCGACCGCGGTGCAGAATATCTGCAATGCGACACTCTCGCTCCTATTCACCGTCTCTCTGGCCATTTGGGGCCTGCTGGTAAACCGCAAGAACGCTTGGCGAATGGATGGCGGGACGGCGGCCTTCGGCGTGGGCGCCCTCATTCTCGCACCGATCTCGACCGCAATATCCTTGGTGTACATACCGACCCGATTCGAGTTCTCGTGGATGAAGCCCCTCATGTGGAGCGTTATCCTGTGGCAGAGCTTCTTCGGCTGGTGGTGGTGGGTCGGCGCAGGCATGGGCGTTGGCGAGTTGGACGAGCTGCTGAGCAGACAGGAGAAGCAGCAGCGCAAGAGGGAAAAGGGCAGAAAGGGCAAGAAGGGGATACAAAGGGAACAGGAGGGCACGCTGTTCGGCGGAGTTGCGAACGCGATGCGGCGGAATAGGTCAGATCCTTCGCAGACCTCAAGCGTGTCGAGTGGGAGCGCAAGAGGGTTGGGGTGGAAGGTGTGGCGGAGCACACGAGCATTCTGGGTGTTCCTTCGGCACGAGCACCTCGCCGCGGCGCGCGCACAGGCGGAGGAATGGGTCGAGCGGGTGAACGAGGTGTACGGGCCCGGCGGGGACCGCGGCTGGGGGCTCGGGCAGTTTGGCGCGGGCGGCACGCGCCGCGTGGGGGACCGGGACGCGGACGCGGACACCGTCGTGGGCGAGGGCGAAGAGGACTACGAGCTGGAGGAGATCGGCAGTAGTGGGGAGCACGTCGCTGTGGACATGGATGGCGTGGATCGCGACGTCGAGGTGGAGAGGGCGGAAGGGAAAGACGACGAAGATGAGCGACGCAAACGCATGCGGAGGAGAGGGAGGCGGCGAGACGATGAACGGCATCGAGAGCGGGCGGACGCTCATGAGCAGGGGGAAGGCCCTGGGCGACCGCGGTCGATGTGGTGGTGGGGACCGTTCCGGCGGTGGCGACTGCAGGATGCGACGGAGTATTGAGCAGTTCGTTCAGGTGCGCAACCGGTCGCTTCGTGGCGGCGTCGACTGACCGGCGCCGTGATCTAGGAGAAGAGAGGGTTTATCTCCGGTGTATCATATACAGGACGTGTATCATTATTTGGGTTTGGGGAGATCGCTGTCTTCTTTGCCACGTCTATGTTGCGCAGACAACATACTATTTCATTGCAGCCTGATTAGAGGTTGGCGTTCATCGTGCTTCGGCTCATGCACATCGTGGGGCTATGTGTTCACACTATGGAACCATATCGTCTGAGTATAACTCAGACTCGGAGAGCGGGTCTGAGCACAGTTCAGACTGCGCCGACAAACATTGATCGTCATTTATGGGTCCGGGGTGGATCTGGGCGGCTGTAATCCGCTGCTGACTGCCACGCTGAGTCCACTCCGTAAGGTGAATGCGGATTGCGCGCACAAGGTCAGTATTTGCATGTTGCGAAGTGTTCAACTGAATCAAGGTTTGGCAGGACTCAGGAAGGCGTCCAAGTACCATCGGTACGCTTCGATCTGATGTCACTGCAGTCTGCGTGTCCGAGCATGGTCAGAGGTTTCCCATGAGAAGCCACGGTCATATACAAACAGCCTCGAACGTGATGACTGATTATGCCCGCTGCACCTTCGCAGCACTGCCCGCTGGCCGTGACGGTGGCATGCAACTCTCCCTACTGCTCTTACATTGTGGTGCGTCTCTGATGATCAGTATCGTCTGCCCGGAGGAGGATGCAACATGTCGGCGGCCCATCCATACATCAGTCCCGTAGGGTTCTAGCTGATCGACGTACAGCGACCCATTGTGTAGGCGAGTCGCAGCATGTTGGCTATCCGCGGATATCGCACGTCCAAACAGTTGGCGGAATAATCAGATCACTTGACAGTGGCAGCCTCGAGCCGGCAGTGTTCGTGCTGTCAAGCACCTCGGCGGGGGCGAAGGCCCATAAAGCGATGTCACTGGTAGGGTGTCAGTCTTGACGAACATCGCTAGCCACCCTACACCTGACTGTCGTGCTGCCCATACACTATCGGGGCTATACTATGGCCCAAGACTCCGTCGACCCCGTTCTGATTGTCAGTCGGTTCACTCTCATTCATGTTCATACGCGCGTGTATTCACTTGCACATGTAGGCCGGTGCGGGACCGGCAGGTCTCGCCCTCGCCCTTACTCTCGTGAAGAATGGCATACCGGTGCGTGTCATCAGCAAGGCGGCCGGCTTTCACAAGGAGCAGCGCGGTATGGTCATACAGGTATGTCGTTGCCGATGTTTCGTGCAGTCCCGACGCGTATCGAGGTCTTCTGCCACAGCCGCGAACAGAGGAGGTCTTCCACTTCCTGGGCGTCCTCACGGATATACAGACCATAGCCATGGACATGCAGCCCTTAAAGTTCTACAAGTTCCCCGGGGGCAAGGAAGTGCTGGCGACGTGCTGGGTGATTGAGCCTGAAGAAAGCACGCCCGCGAGGCCATTCGTATGTCATGTTCCATACGATGTCATGGTGAGGCTGACACGACTGTATCGCAGAACTGGCCAATTCAGGTACCTCAGTACCATACTGAGGCCGTCTTACGATCGCATCTAGCGAAGCACGGCTGCCAGGTAGAGCTCAACACAGAGATCGTCGACTTGTGGCAATTCGACGACCGCGTCGAGGCCACAATCAAGAAGACGACCGAAGATGGGGAGGTCACCGAGACAAAGCAATACCGCTGGCTCATTGGCGCGGATGGGGGGAGAAGTAAGCGTGTCGACTGTTGAAGGATGCCCACTCACTGATGAGATATCAGGCTTGGTGCGCAAGCGAGCTGGGCTCTCTTTTGATGGTGCCGCTAGTCCGGAGAAGTCGATCATAGGAGAGGTATTCATAGAAGGGCTAGATAGCCAAGTGAGGAAGTGCCCCGTGTGTTCATGATTGCGCTGATGACCAACTTGCCCACCTGCAGCACTGGCATATCTGGGCTAAGACTGCCGGCGGACCCCCGACGATGTACGTCACTCGCGACGGGCCGTGAACATGATCTCACGCATTCCATGCAGCCTGCTCGTTCGTGCTACGGAGGTCCCCGGTCAATATTGGCTCTTCCTCTCAGGCAGCATCGATCCCGATCGAATATTGGAGAGCGACGAGACTTTCAAGAAAGCGCTCCAAGACATAACAGAGCGTGACGACCTCGTCTGGGGGAAGACTATGCATGTCACAGACTATAGGTACGCAATATGTGATCGTTCTCGACTGGATTTGTCGGCTGATAGTAGTGCAGACCCAGTGTGCGCATGGTCAACAAATTCAGGGAGGGTCACATATTCGTGGCAGGCGACGCAGCGCACGTACACACGCCACGAGGCGGCCAGGTATGAACACGCCGTATTCTGCTCGGGTCATCATGAGACTTATCGATGCACAGGGCCTCAATTCCAGCGTGCAAGATGCAGTAAGCGAACTTCTTTGTTGAGCGAACTGTGCTCACGTTATAATCGCCAGCTCAATCTTGGCTGGAAATTGGCCCTGGTGGAGAAAGGCCTTGCCCCTTCATCTCTCCTGGACACTTATTCTGAGGAGCGTTCGCCTGTCATCAAGCAAATGCTACAGGAGACCGCCGACATGACGCGAGCTATCCTGGGCGGACACAGTAGCAAAGAGAGCCTCCAAGCTGCTTGGCAGCGCGGTACGTTGCTCAAGCAATTCGGGATCAACTACCGGTGGAGCTCAATCGTCTTCGACGAACGATACAAGAGCCTGAATGCGCAACGTGCCGAGGCGGAGGCGCTCAATCCCTATGGTGTCGGCACAGATAGCGACCCCGTGCGGGCCGGTGACCGCGCGCCCAATGCTACGGGTTTGGTTCGCCTCGATGGTGGTCAAGACGGAAGTGCACGAACGACTTCGCTGTTTGACCTTTATGGCCCGACCCACCACACTGTTCTGGTCTTCGGGTCCGATCCGACCAAGGTGGACCCGGTCGTTGAACAGTGTATATATCGCCCGGCAGGTACAGTGATGACCACTGTACTACTCCCCGACTCGTCGTCCAGAGAGCCTACTGTAGAGAATTCCAAGGCAGACGCACTTCTGCATGACCGCGACGGCATCGCGCAGAGGGAGTACGGGCTTACGCAGGGTCAATCGCTTGTCGTGATTGTACGGCCGGACGGTTTTGTGGGTGCAGTTGCTCAAGGTGTTGAAGGCGTGGCGAAATACTTTGGCATGATTTTTGCGCATGCAACGTAGGAATTGCAGTCGCACACCGATGCTCCATTGGTTGTGGCTTTACCAGATATCTAATGTGTACGGTGCATATTGTGGTCGATGGGAACTCAAGGGTACGACCTAGCCTATCCTTTTCTTCATTGAAAAGACCAGCAGGCTCCTATCGTCGTCCGAAGCGACGCCACACTGCAGCCACATCTGTTCATCGTGGATCTGGTAAACCTTATCTTGAAGGTGCCCACGTAGCAAACACATTAGTCCAGAGTCTCAACTGGTGTGAACATGCGGCGTGCCAGCGATCTGGGAACTTGAATCGACTCTCTACAAGAGCAGGCGGAAATTTTCTCGTGGATGTAACAGCTTTATGGTAGCGCAAGCCCACGGTAGCGCTGCACAATGTACGTGGTTGGCTTAGTAGCATGTCCAACCGGAGATTCCTCTCCGTCAACTCTTGGGGATGAACCGCACAGAGGATGTACAGGAGTAACGGAATAAGTAAGACGGTACGCACCTGAAAATATTGTGTCTCGTCACGCGGAGAGTCCTTCGAACTCATCGTGTCTATCTAGGCCAGCGCGAGGTACGAAGGGAAGTTCTGCCTACACGCGGAGTTGTGGGCTATCGATCCTCAGGCCTAAGGCGTTGCGATTGCTCCGAATCACTTGTGCGCCTTCTGCCTCCGCTCTGGATCCCTCATCAGCTAAAACGGCTCTACCGGATTGCTGTTAGGCGACGAGTCTTGTCCCTCTGTACAAAGGATGACGCAAAGGTGCATCCGTCGTTCATCGGTGCACCTGTCCGAGTCCCTGCCTGACCAGCCTTGTCGATCAGTCTATGATACTCATCATGCGTTCCTCGGGGGCACACTTGCCCCGTATGTACCACCGGCCCCGTTCGATTGTCTGGTACTCCCGGCACTGTGGGCCATTGTTGCCCATCTTCAAGAGCTGCCGTCAACCACGCGGGTGTGTGCTCTAGATGATATATAAACGCTACACTCGCCTCTGTTTCTTGCGTGAGCTACACTTCCTCCTACCGCAAGTGGCTGCTGCAACATGGCTACTCCCGTCGACGTGACGTGTCGTGACTACTACCGTCAGCCTTTCCCCTTCATGCGGTCGTAGGTGCGCCGCACTATCGAAGTCATCGTTGTCATCGAGACATTTAGCCACTAACTCCGTATCCAGCTTCAGGAATGTATACACCCATGTTGAGTGGAGTTGATCGACAGAGCAGAAGAAGACTCCGTGCCAGCAAGGGCGTTGTTAGTCCTCAGTGCTTGTGTGCGAGGTAAGATACGATATCCTGGAACTGCAGATGTAATACTCATACAAACCCCCAAACACAGGACGATGACAAGAATTAAACTACGTTAGACATGCTATCCTACACGATACAGGTACAATGTCTCTTTACGATACAATGATACAAGGCCAGGCGGAACACGCACGACGAGCAGAAGCTCTACAACAGTGACTACTCAGAGACATCCCCACCCCTGAGGTTCCGGAATCCTCTGAACTCGTACCGGTACGGCGCGGCGTGGGGGTATTCGGGCTCGTCTTCTTCCGAACATCTCCAAATGCAGGTCGTCCCTGCAGAACACCTCATCTGGATCCTCGGACTCTTCGGTGCCATCGTCTGACCCTGGCGATGAGGCAGGCCCGAATAACTGTTGCTCTACCGTGAGCTCATCTTGCTGCCTATCGCTGTAGTCATCGTCATCGTCGTAGGGCACTTGACGAGCATCGTATCCGAGTACTCGGGGTGGGAGGTACGCCGGGACGAGGTCGTTCGCCATTCTCGCCTGCTACAGGAGGTCCCCCGTCCCGGCATTCTGGACCAGGACGTTCTCCGTCTTCGCCTGCGGACGCAGCGCTGCAAAGGAACACGTGAGTAATCTGCGTTGAATGATAGCTGCTATGAGCACTCACTCTTCACCTTCGTTATTGGTCACGACGTCGCTTGAGGCAGAAGAAGGTGATCCCTCGCAAGCGTCATAGGACGACTGCCGCCTCAATGTGGGCAGCCACTGCGAGATGGACTCGGCCGCTCGCGCTGAGACGTCGGGAGAGAGGCCGCCACCGAAACACCCTTGACCACTAGACTGCCCCAAAGCGAACGCGCCCGACAAGCCGGCGGGTCGTACATTGCCTGCTCGCACCAGGCCCATGAGAGGGAAGATCTCCGACGCCTGACTGGCGACGGAGACGCTTGAGAGGCGGGCCATGCGACTCGGGAGCTCGGAGAGCGGGATCGGCGCGTTCTGCAGGTTGCGCCGCATCGGCGCTGACGATCGACGCGGCGGGGTAACGAGTGTTTGCGGGGATCGCAAGCGCGGATACGTAGGTCGGAGGATGGGGGGAGGCGGTGAGCTCGAGTCCGAGCTCGCCTCCCAGCCAATCTTGGCTGTGTTGGCATCCCAGGCAGGGAGAAGGGTGGGAGCGGTTGGCGCCGTCTGGCTCGTTGACGGACCAGCCTCGGGAGCAGAGGCTAACTGTTCGATTCGGCGAGCCATTCGCTGGGCGGCTCGCTGACCAGCAGCCACGGGAGGCGCGACTCCTGGCTTGTCGCCGACTTTCGCAACGGCGGGAACCTTCCCTTTGTCGGCGACGCCGCCCTTCTCCTTCTCACCCTCGTGTGCACCACCATCCTCGTTCCCGGCATTGTGACGGCCCTCAATCTCTTTGTCACTTGCACTCTCATACTCGTAGCTCTCTTCGCGCGCATCGTCGCTCTGGTCCTTGCTGCCAGAGCCGCCCTGCGCGACCTTGTCACCAGAGTCGCCGTCCGCGTCGCTGTCGCTGCCTCCACTGGTCGGTCGGCCCCCACTTCCACCCGCCCCGTTGTCATCGCCGCCATCGCCGCCGTCGCTCCCACTTCCACTGCCATTGCTAGCGGCCCCCCTCGAACACTTGTCGAGTGTTTCCTTGGCCGTGTTCATGCATTGCTCAAGGAATAGCCGCTTCGCCTCCACGGCTAACTGGAGGTTCTCGTAAAGCTGCGACTGGCGGAAGAGGAACACGAAATGGCCCTCAAGCTCGCGCCTCATCTTCCTAGTCTTCTCGATTTTCTCGTCGCGCTCTCGAGCCTTGTAGGTGATCATTCGCATTTGCTCGCCGGTGCAACCGCGCACTTTACGGTGGTCGAAGTCGAATACGTGCGCCGGTCCGTCGTCCTGAGCGGGCGGCGCTTCTGTGGGTGGGCGCTGTCCAGCTCTGCGTTTGGCTTCCTCCAAGAGCTCCAGTACCTTGTCTCGGAAGTCTTCTGGGGGAAGCGATGCGGCGCGCTCGATCTCCGGGAGGATGCACCTGTCGACGGTGGCGAAAAACTCGTTATCCACCATCCCGTCGTCGCTGCCTTGCACTCCTTCCTCTTCTGCTCTGGGGCCCTCGTTCTCGTCGTTTTCGCCCTCCTGGCCAACTTTGTGTTGTGCCTCTGCGCTGGCTTCTTGATCCCGCGCCCCACCGGCGTCGGCTGCCCGTCCCTTCCCCTTCTGTGCGGTGCTATACCTGGGGACCTCCTCTTCCTCTGCCGACTCCCTGCCGTCCTCGGCCTCGTGCTGCATGCTTGCACCTTGGCTACCAGTACTTGTCTCTTCTGCATCCTGGTCTACCGAGGTAGAGGACGAGATGTCCAGTGCAATGGGCAGACCTGGTGAAGAGAAATGGATAAGTGGGTCTTTCAAGGATTATGCTGGGGATGGAACTCGCTCTGGACGTCTAGCGGGGTCATGTCCGCGCCCGTAGGCAGCAGTGGCAGGAAAAAGCGCGCATCTGTCGGGTCGCGCACCTGCATTGGTGCCACCGCCGGGTGGCGCGGCTCGGCCGCTGGCGCACGCACGAGTGGCCTTGATGGCCCTGCTTGTACGGGAAGCCGTACGGGTCCTACCTGTGCTCCTACAGGCTGGGAGGGCCCCACTTGTACCTCTGTCCTTTGCTCTCCCTGTGGTGGAGGCAAGAAGTGGAAGGCCGCATCTCGTTGGAGTGGCCGACGGGCCTGCTGAGGCGAGAAACTCGCCGGGCGGAGGCGGGGAACATTGGGGCTGCTAGGTAGGCCCGGGTCTAGGTGCGCGTATGCTCCTTCGTGCTGGGGTTCTGCTGTACAAGTTGCTGGTTGTGCAGCTGGCGGTGGGCTCGGGAGTGAGAAGACAGGCGGCCGAGGTGAAAGTGCGGAAAGGCGGGGCAGCGATGGACCAGCTTCCCCCTCCTGCATGGGTGAGGTGCATGGTGCGAGGGATGGCCCTGTGCCGGTGAGAATTGGCTGTCCCTCAGCATTCAAGCGAGGCGGGTGAGGGTGTGGGTCGGCCACACCTGGGGGTGCAGGCCGAATACCCCTTTCCTCCAGAAGGAGGACAAAGTCTCTCATCGAGTGAGAGGCGCCGTCAAGGGTTCTTGTGTAGACATAGTTAGGTGCTGCCGCGCTGTTAGGTGCACCTGTGAGGTGCAGTTGGTCGTGCGACCGCACACTGCTATGGCTTCTCATGGGTCTAGGTGATCCCTGAACAGTGCTGGTAAGTGCAAAGGGCAGCCGTGACGGGGGTCGCGGTGCCACAATCGGACTCTCTGTTGCGCCCTCTTCAGTGGCGCATTGCATGGACAGTACGGTGAGCGTACCTTGTGCACCGATCCGAGACTCTCCCAGGCGTGCCGACCTCAACGACCGTGAGGATGACGACGAGGTGGGCTTGTCGTCTGATCCTACTTGTGTTGGGGACGATGGCGACGGCGGAGAAGCGGCGACTGGCTGAGGCGAGGGCGACCGTGCCACAAAGCTGGTGGTTGGCGGTGCCAGTGTGGACAAGGACGCCGCCGGCGTCGTGGGCTGGGGAAGGCGGGGCAGTGCCGCCGCGAGAGTGGACAGGGAAGGCCCTGCGACCGGAGCGGCGGGGGCGGCGGCCTGGGCCCTGAAACGGGCGGGGATGACTGTGGCGAAGGTGAGTGGCAAAATTGATAGGCGCTGTGGCTCACTCACACTGGGATATGCTGTCCCCGTAGATAGGACCGTCATCCGTTGCACTGGCCGCATGGGCCGACTCACCCTCTTCAACGGCCTCCGCCTGGTTCGCCACCGCGTCAGCAGCAGCATTGGTTGCCTTTGTGTCAAGCCGCTTGGAGCGGCGCACAGGCTCTGCGACAGGCTCAAGACTGTACGAGCATCACTATACCAAAGTTGGACTGCAAAACGATGGTACTTACGGCTCGACACCAGTCGGATAGGCATCCATCAAGGCGGTGATGATATCTTTGGTTTTTCCATTGGCACGGATGCCCTCGCGCTGGACACAACGGTGGTCAGCGGCCACAACGGTGAAGAGCGCAATGCAGGCACAATGCGCCACATGAGAGGGCGATACATACCTTGGCGAGTTTTTGGACAATGGGACGCTTGAGTGCCCGCAGTTCAACGGCTGTCAAGAGGTGCGATGTCATTGTAGTGTGTATAGAGTGTATTGCTAAGTGTTTGTGAGAAGGTCAGGGACTGGTGAATTCACAGGAGGCGCGGGCAGTAGAGTGCACGGGGGTAGTTGTGGTATAGGAGAAAGGTCAAGTCGAGTGCCGTGCCCCGCTTTGTATGTCTGAGGACAATGGACAATGCTTACACAAGGATTTGATCTCTTTAACCTCGGCCCAGACCGCCGAGTGGCGAAGCAGGGTCCAAGCTGCATTTGGACGAAATGGGTAGCCGGCAAATACGAGGGCGGGAATCTCGTGCGCGACAAGCGAGCTATATCGATGGGGATGTTTCCCCATGATTCTCTGATTGTGTTGTATGGAATCACCGTCTGAACCTGCCCAATACTGGCCAGTCCTTGTGCATGAATTCACGTAGAAGTGGCATGTAGCATGTTCCCTTCTTGCTCAGCAATATGGAGGTTATGGTTTCAAATACGTGGTTATTTAGGATGGCCGGATGGCGCAGTGGTTTGCAGTGTATGCTCATCGATGTACGGCGCATGCAGCACGCGGAGATTCTTCACGCCAAAGAGATTTTTAACATCGCAAACTTCCCGGAAATCTAGCGAGCACTTGCGACGCTGATAAGATAACAGGCATACCCTTGTGAGCAAATTCGACCACTTACGAACGCTTATGAGCGTCTAGTAATATTTTCGAGAAGTTTGCGATGAACATCCCATCAGCAGGATCAAGCTCACCAAGACCGCTACACTTTGTGACCTACCTATCGTAGCCTGATCTCCGTTCCAGAGGGTCAGATGCGATAGGAATGTATTGTATATTGGATATGTATCGATGGTTGTACCACGCTGGCCTCAGATTAGGCCCAGCCTACGTAGATGCAACGTGGTGCGCCCGGGCCGCAAAGACCGGGCCACGCATCTACGCAGTCTGGCGCCCATTACTAGGTGCTAGCCACAGTGAACTACGCCCTCAGCAAGTTCGAGCCACAATTCCGCTTGAGTTGGCCGTAGTGATTGTTGGGCACGATGTTACAATATGGGCAGTGCACATTTTCTCGAGAAATCCACTTTCTGCAGTAGCAACAGCTATCTTATGCTCATGTTCGGCACTTGTGTCAGAGCCTCAGGAATACTCAGGCTTGATCAATCTCGGGCTGTACGCTCCTACACATCGACTCCTCAAAGGCTCACACTAGGTGAGCCAAATTGCTTCATTCCTATCTACGTCGGCTTACAGTGGCCTATACAGACTTGCCCGATACCAGACTAATATCTCTGATCCAAATCCCGAGTCACTCGCCTAAGTAGTAGCAAACAAGGTCGCGCATGGCGCATAGGTCTGTCAGGCTAGTGGCGTGCTCGCAGGCGCAGCCCCGGCGCGACCCCGCATCGTGTTACCGGCATGTAGGTCCAGAACGGCATATTGTCTGCATCTGTGTCATACAGAGGTCTGCCGGGCGGATACGTACGCGTACCATGACGTTACTTCAGCCAGAGGCCATCAAAAGCTCTCACGTCCACCCACTGGCAGTATGATTCACCATCCGACATGATTCAAGCTAGATGCCGCGGCGACACGTTAGCTGGATGGTCTACTTAGTGCATACATATACTGCCAGCCTATAAGACTCAGAGCGACCATTGATAGACCTGTGTCGATAGTACCTCCGCAGTCATATGTCTACTCAGGATAACTCTGACGCCGTCCTCATCGTAAGTGGCGCAGATAATCATAACCTCGTATAGTTTCTGATCCTCAGTAAGGTTGGGGCAGGCCCCGCAGGGCTTACCCTCGCTCTAACTCTTCTCAAGAACGGAATCCCAGTTCGCATTATCAACAAGGCACCTACCAACCACAGGGAACAACGGGGTCTTGGTATTCAGGTAAGCTGTGGTCCAGGTGTTGTCACGCCACTGCAACTCATACGAGTCAAAACAATAGCCTCGGACTCAAGAAGTCTTCCACTTCTTGGGAACCGTACAGGGGATTTTGTCGAGAGCCAATGGAGCGCAAAGTGTTCGATTCTACAGGATGCCGGGCAGTGTGGTGATGTCCACTTCGTCCTTCACCGCCTTCGAGGATAACACGCCTCAGAAGCCGTATGTACGTGAACGACGCCCTTCGAGTGTTCCGTTTGCATTGAGTCACGTCTGTTGTTGGGTTCAAGAACAATCCCCAGCTTGTTGCACAGTACCACACGGAGGGCGTTCTCCGGTCGCACCTCCAGAAGTATGGCTGCTCGGTAGAGATGGCTACGGAGCTCGTCTCGCTCAAGCAGTACGACGACTACGTCGAAGCTGTGCTCAAGAAGTCCCTTGACGGTCAGGAGACGACAGAGACGAAGCGCTACCGCTGGCTCATCGGTGCCGACGGAGGAAAGAGTAGGGGCTTTTGTACGATACTGTGGCACGCACTTATCCTCGGCCTCTATTCTCAGGCACGGTGCGAAAGCAGTGCGGGCTCTCTTTCGAGGGTTCGTCTACCCATGAGACTTGGATTCTGGCTGAGATGTACATTGCGGGCTTGGAACCTGGAGTACTGGTTCGTGCCGAGGTCGACCACATTGAACATTTGCGCTGACCAAGGTATCAGCATTGGTACAACTGGCTGGGGGAAGACAGTCGCGTGGAGAAAAGGTGCGTCTCTTCCCCTACTTCACACATTTAGGCTCAGTCCATGATTCCTTAGCATGTTGTTGCGCGAAATTGAATCGGAACCAGGCAGATACCTTGTCTCGACTGCAGGAAATATCGACGCCGATCGTATCATAGCGAATCATGAGTATCTGAAAGACACTGTACGCGCTCTCACCGAGCGAGACGATCTGCGCTTTGGTGAGATCGCATATCTCACGGACTACAGGTATGCAAGTGCATTGAATGTAGAGCTGGCCAGAGATGGACTGAAGCATGCACCCTACAGACCGAGTGTCCGTATGGTAAATAAATTCGACGTCGGACGGATATTCGTGGCCGGAGACGCAGCACATGTACACACGCCTCGCGGCGGACAAGTGAGAGGGGCTACGTACTTTATGAGGTGATTCACTCACATACAATTCTAGGGCCTCAACTCTGGTGTCCAAGATGCTGTACGTTATGCATCATATCATACATCAGATGTCTCGCTCACACTTGATCCGACCCCAGTTCAACCTCGGATGGAAGCTCGCCCTCGTGGAGAAGGGCCTCGCTCCCCGCGCACTTCTCGACACGTACAACGAGGAGCGACTACCGGTAATCCAGTGCATGCTCCAGGAGACTGTCAAGGTCTACCAGCGTTTCGCAGACAACATGAAGAACCCAAAGGCCGGAATGGAGCACCCCGCTTACCTGAAGCAGTTCGGCATCAACTACAGGTGGAGCTCCATCGTCCTCGACGAGCGCGTCGCGCACAAGCCGGCGGGCGACGAGCTTGATCCGTACGGCGTGAACAGCGACGATGCACCGCGCGCGGGCGACCGCGCACCTAACGCTACGGGCCTCGTGCGCGTGGATGGGTCGGACCTCGTCGCCTCGCACGCCACCTCCCTCTTCGATATTTTCGTCCCTACGCACCATACTGCCCTTGTATTCGGTGAGGACGCCGCATGCATTGCATCGATCGTCAAGGGCCTCAGTGCCTGTCCTCCGGGCACCGTTACTTCGATTGCAATACTTCCCCAGGGATCAGGAGCCAGCGCCGTAGAAGGGGTCAACATTACTCTGCGGGATCGCGAGGGCATCGCGTATGACGGGTACCGTATGGAGAAGGAGAAGACGATCGTGGTGATTGTGAGGCCGGATGGAGTGGTTGGTGCCGTTGTGTCTGGGGAGGAAGGGGTGAAGAAGTACTTCGGCGGCATTTTCTCTGGAATGACGGCTGCGTGATGGTGGTTTGCTTCTCCACTCATACTTGTAAGGTCGATGCTTCAGCTGCAATGATAGATAAGTCAGCTGCCGCGGGCGCTATGTCACATTGCCCTCGCGAATGTTACAACGGATAGCATTGATTATTGCTGAGACTATGTATCGAAAGAACAAAGGTTATGGCGGCATGGTCGCAGAGGCGGAGAATATTGATGTGAAGTACTTGGTGATGCCGTCGACGCTGCGTACTACCGCTCCGACTACTCCGTCCGGCCTAACAATTACTACGAGGGGCTGTTCCTCAGGTATGTTGTATCCGGAAAACGCCAGGCCATCGCGATCTCGGAAGACGAAGTCAGCGCCGTCTAACTGGCGGACGAGAGACGGCGACGCAGAACGCGAATACACAACTGCGGAGGATATCGTGCCAGGCGTGTATGCTTTGAAGGCCCTCAATATAGGCTCGATGGAAGAGTGCCCTGAGGCAAAAACCAGGGCGGTGTGGTGCGTAGGGCGGAATATACTGAATAGATCGATCACTTGAGCATCGGCTCCATCAAGGCGAATCAGTCCGGTGGCATTCGGCGCCCGATCACCTGCACGGACGACGTCGCCGTCAGTTCCATATGCATTGAAGGCCGACGCTTCTGTATGCGATGCATCCGGTGGTGCATACCGCTCGTCGAAGACAATCGAGCTCCAACGGTAATTGACGCCAAACTGCTTGAGGTGCGAGCCACGTTGCCACGCATTCTTGAGCGTCGCGGCGTCGAGGTTCTCAGCGAGGATCTCTCGCGTCATCTGCACGGTCTCCTGCAGCATCTGTTTGATGACCGGGAGTCGTTCTTCGGAATAGGTGTCGAGGAGAGAGGGAGAGGCGAGGCCCTTTTCTACGAGGGTGAGCTTCCATCCAAGGTTGAACTGGAGTGCCAGGTGGGTGGGTGATGAGCACCGGCGAGAGACCAATGGGTATCACGTCACGTACCACGTCCTGAACGCTTGAATTGACACCCTATGAGCACTGGATGTTAGAGCACACTCAAAGTAGCGTTTTAGAATGCGTACCTGTCCGCCACGTGGCGTGTGGACATGGGCTGCATCTCCTGCAACAAAGACGCGCCCCTCTCTGAACTTGTTGACCATGCGTACGCTAGGTCTACGGCATAGACGCGGTACATCAATGAAGGGACTTTATTTCAGCGCATGCTGCTCACCTGTAATCGGCGGCTTCAATGATCTCTCCCCAGGGGAGATCGTCGCGTTCACTCGCATATCGCAGCGCCTGCCTGACGCTCTCGTGGCTTGAGACTACCTTTTCAGGGTCGACATTGCCAGTGAGCATGAAAAAGTATTTTCCTGGTACTTCAGTTGCACGGACTAGCAGACTACGTGTGCATCAGCCGGGCGTCTCATGAAGGAGTCCATGCGCTCACTTTATAGGGATACCGCCGTGGTCCGAGTACTTGACCCACATATTCCAGTGCTAGCACGGTGATGAGTACAGTCTCAGGTCGAACGATTTCTGAATCAAACCTTGTCGTCCAAACCTTCCGGAACGATGACCTCTCCCAGCACACCGTTCTCCGCGCTCGCCTCCCCTTCGAACAACATGCCGCACTGCTTGCGTACCACACCTACTGAACCGTCAGTGGCGCAAGCGCATGACGGAGTAACCTCTCATCGTACTTCTGCCTCCATCCGCACCGATGAGCCATCGGTAGCTGCTCGTCTCGACTGTTTCCTTTCCGTCGATGGTCTTCTTGATCGTCGCCTCAACATGATCGTCGTACTGCTTCAAGCCGATGATCTCCGTGCCAAGCTCTACGGAGACGCCGTACTTGGCGAGGTGGGCTCGCAAGACGCTCTCGTTGTGGTACTGAGGTACCTGGATGGAGTTGTTCTGCCGAACGCAATAGTGAGTCAGACAGTCTGGCTCTCGCATTCTGGACACTGAGGATAACGTACAAACGGCCGGGCAGGCGTGGGCTCTTCTGGCAAGATAAGGTGCAACGTCGTTAGCACTTCTCTTCCACCGGGGAGCTTGTAGAACTTCAACGGCTGTAGATCGACGCCCATGACGGACTTCATATCGGATAGAACTCCCAGAAAATGGAAGACTTCCTGCGTGCGAGGCTGTTGGAGTACTTCAGTGGCCTAGTAGTAGTGTGTATAGATGCATCATCAGACATACCTGTAGGGCAAAACCGCGTTGTTCTTTGTGGAAGCTCTGCGCTTTGTTGATGATGCGGAATGACACCTTATTTTGTGCGAGGATAAGAGCGAGCGTAAGACCTGCAGGCCCTGCACCTGCCTACACGGAATGTAAGCATTCGCCTCACTCAAAAGTTCTCAACACAGCTTACAATAAGGATGGGCGCAGTGACTTGAGGAGACATGGTACGTAGATGGAATCGGGTACGAGAGATAGCACAAAGAGAATGCTGGGGTGAGGGTTAGAACGCATTTGCACTTTATAGTCCTCCGTCATAGTCCCTGGGACAAAAGGCGCGTAAGCTCGCTAGTCAGTTGGAATGACATCCGTGTTCATCATTTGCCAACGCCGTCCCGGTGGGTAGCTGGAAGAAGCAGAAGGCGGCTGAAATTACATGCATGATAGCCCAACTCTCTTCAGTTGACTCATGCCGGATAGTAAGAGTTCGCCGAGGCGGTCACGATAGAACCTCTGGGTACCTGGCTTAGGCAACTCGTTGACAAACCAGCAGGGATGTGGTAGAGGGCCGATGCAAACTCTTCTTGCAGTCAGAACCCAATCTGTGGTGGATGCACAGATGACAGAGGCATCAACGATGTGAACTGTCACTGGGTAGTGAGCGGAAGTCGTCTGGCTCGGTAGGTCACATACCTGTTCGAACATGGATGGCTTGGTGTGCGGTCTCAAGACGACTGGTGTATCCTGCCGTGGACGACGCGTAGCTACTCGGCAGGCGGGCATCGGCGGCTACTACAGCCGTCCACCGGTATGTAGCTAGCGTAACCTTTCTTCTTACTGCGTCCGAAGTGACCTTCGATGCAAGTCATGCATCAGCATGAGTGGCGTGCAGTAGTGACACGCGCATACCTTGCGTACTAGCCCGGCCGACGTGACAGCCTAGTCTGCCCTTGAGATAGCACAAGAATCAGTCAACTTCCACCATGGGGCCATGACACTGGCTACCGAGGTGGCCATAGCATGTGCCAGCATGCATGCCAGGGCGTGGCAGCTATGCATCAAACCAGCAACTTGGGATGTACTCCAACACGATTTCAAACGATAGTTCGAGCATAGCTCTCTCGTCTCCCGGGACACCGCACGTCAATACCTGCGTTCATTAATAGTTTTGCAGGTCCGGGTTGACCGCAGGGTTACGGGTAGTCATGGGCACGATAGTGACCCTCTTCACCAAGTCATTCCGATGCCACCAACCCCGTTTCGATTTGTCAAAGGATAGTCCCGGGCCCGCATCCCAAGATCGTAGAACAGAGCACAACGCGGCCAAGCAAGTAACTTTGTAGTACGCAGCAAGCACCCGGGCCTCCACCACGGCGGGCCGGACGCACGACAAGCGCCCATGTTTGTCTCCCGGCGCCGTGGCGATTTGGCGATGTACAAAGTCAACCTCCACGCCGTTCGATGAGCTGTACCAAGCAGCACTCGTAGATTCTGCTCGTATTCAACGTTCAACTTTCTGCGTTGAACACAAAATTCCCATGGAAGACGCAGCCGGCACACCCGTGTAGGTCAAAGTAAATCGCTACGTGGCTATTGATCTCACGTACAAGTCGTTCGCTGATAGAATGAAGTAGGACACCCGAGACGTCGCCCTAAAAAAAGCTGAGTATGTTACCGAAGTACGTCCCTACGCCGTCCTCTCCAGAAACGATAGCCCCGACGACCCCATCGGGACGCACAATCACTGTGTACGCCTGCCCGCCCGTCATGCCGTACGCCTCGTACGCCACGCCGTCGCGGTCATGCAGTATCGCATCCGCACCATCTACCGCCTTGGTGCCCTCCTCGCCATGCGGCAAGACGACGACGGAGGTGACCAGTCCGTGCGGATAACTTCTCAATGCCTTGACAATGGCCTCAGCACGTGCTGCGTCCCCACCAAAGATGAGCGCAGTATGGCGCGTCGGCGAGAAGACCTCGAACAGGGACGTCGCCTTCGAGTCCGCAACGCTCACGAGGCCCGTCGCGTCCGGCGCCCTATCGCCCGCCCTGACTTCGTCCCCGTTCAGCACGCCATACGGGTCGCGCTCGCCGTCCGCAGCCCACGGCGCGCGCTCGTCACGCACGATCCGGCTCCAGCGGTAGTTGATCCCGAACTGCTTGAGGTGGTTGCGCTTCCCCAGCGCGGCCTTGAGGCGCTCGACGTGGTGCTTGTTTTCCTCCATGCGCTCGGTGAGCTTGACCGTCTCCTGGAGCATAGCCGCGATCACGGGCAGGCGCTCGTCGGTGTAGGTGTCGAGGAGCGCGCGGGGGGCGAGGCCTTTGTGCACCAGGGCGAGCTTCCAGCCGAGGTTGAACTGCGCGACGTTAGTGGTGGGGTGGTGAGGAAATGAATGCTTGACGTACTGCGTCTTGGACTCCTGAGTTCAAGCCCTGCGAACTCGGTCGTTAGCCGCGTCGATGCACACTCGGAAAATGGTGCACTAGCCTGTCCGCCACGCGGAGTATGCACATGCGCAGCATCTCCCGCAACGAAAGCGCGGCCCTCTCCGAACTTGTTCACCATCCGGACGCTTGGCCTACCGCATCGTCGTCAACTCGAGTTCAGGGCACAACCGAAGACGCGTACCTGTAGTCCGTCGTCTGCAGGATATCTCCGATAGCCAAGTCGGGTCTGTCGGTCGCGTTCCGCAGGGCTTCCTTCAATGCATCCTTGCTCGCGAGCACCTTGTCGGGGTCGATGTTGCCGGAGATGATGAAGAAGAACCGTCCCGGCTCGACCGCGCGTATGAGGACGCTAGGGCAGTTTCCCGTCAATAATGGTAAGTCACAGAGCGGGACGAAGGTTACTGGGTAGGGGGCAGGGCCGGGTCTTCTGAAAGTTTGACCCATGCGTGCCAATGCTACGGATGGGTGAGTGTGAATGCGGACGATAGAGCGAGCGCGTCTCACATCCGAGTCCAACCCTCCGAGCTCCAATTCCCCCATAACCCACCTCTCGGGCGTAGAGGACCCTTCGAACGAGAGCCCGATCTGCTTGCGCACTACGCCTGGATGCAGACAAGTCAGCTTGAAACCGTTGGATGCCCAACTCTGAGAGACCATACTTCGTCCGCCATCTGCGCCGATGACCCAGGGGTATCTCCGAGTCTCGACGATCTCCGCCTTCTTGATCGTGGCCTCGACACGGTCGTCGAACTGCTCGACAGAAACGAGCTCGGTGCCCGCCTCTACCTCGCAGCCCTGCGCCTGGAGGTGCGCGCGCAGGATGGCTTCCGTGCGGAACTACGGTATCTGGAACGTATTGTTCTTTTGGTTTCCGGAGCCGACAAGTCAGTGGACGTCTGCACGAGCGGCACGGGCACTCACCAGGGGCTGCGTGGGGGTAGGTTCTTCGTGCGGGCTGAGGCTCATCGTCGACATCACTTCCCTGCCGCCGGGCATCTTGTACCACTTGATGGGCTGGAGGTTCGTGCCCTGGTCCAAGACGTCCGGCAAGACACCGAGGAAGCTAAATACCTCGAGGGTCCTAGGCTGGTCGTGGTCCGTTCTACGTCAGCCAGGACAGATCAATAATGTGAGTAGCACCTACCTGTATGCCTAGACCGCGTTGCTCCTGGTGCACAGTCTGAGCCTTGTTGATGATGCGGACTGGTATGCCGTTCTTCACGAGCGCGAGTGCAAGACTGAGTCCGGTGGGGCCTGCACCGACCTGAGCCGAAGTCAATGCGCGCTCTCATGAACCATGTGAAACTTACAACGAGGATTGGATCAACTGAACCCTCAGACATTGCGAGAACTATTCAGTTAGTGCGTTGGTGAGACCCACCACGCCAGCAACGTTGAATATATACCGTCCCTGCGGATGCCAACGGGTCACCCCGGGACCAAGCGTGGTGGTTCTGAACAGCTGTTATACATAGTATCAATTGCTGTCAGAACCGCGAAGTCAATACGTTGGCTGACATGTCCGAGTCAGTGATATGCAGGTGGATGCGAAGCGGAGCTCACATGCCGTAAGGTGGAGGGAGGATGTTGGCTCTCAAAGTTTGCGCAGTGACTTCGTGCATCATTCCTACGCAGTCCCTGCCGATGTCTAAGTTCCACTACGGACGAGCGGCACATTGAATCAGTACACGCGGCATCGTACACCCGAAATCACTGGCACCTAAAGGTTTTCAGATCGGACTACGACTATAGGACTTCAATTGGGATTCAAGGAGTCTTTTGGCATCTTGTATAACAACTTACAGGATAAATCGTACATAAGAGAATGATACTCGCAGTGCAGCTCCAATAACACAACGCCGGTCTCCACTCAACACGATCACGTGATACTGCCTTGTTGTTGGACTTGCCGCATCCGTCGTCCCAACAGCCACCGTTGTGGAAAGACTGGGCGGATATCGGCGTAAAATGCCGCAAGGTTTGGCATATCTTTACTGTAGGGGGAATACTCTGCATTCTATTTTGACTTATGGACCAACGACCATTACGGCAAGGATCGCACTGCTAGTAGTCACCGGTGGAGGGGCGATAGGGCCATTGCTGTCATCTTCTGGCTCGCGCGCGTACCATGCCCATGTGATATTGTTACATCTCACTGGGCTGCCGAACGCGTGGCTTCCTGGGCGAGGAGACGAAGATGATATTGGCATGTCGCGGTCGTGACGAAGACGGTCGGCACGGCTTCAAGGTTCACCAGTCTACTACAGCATTTTGAAGTCGAGTCACTAACGCTCAAGATATGCCGCGTAGGAGTAGGGCTGACGTGGCGACGCTGCAGCCTTGAGACAAAGAAGATGGACCGAGCGAAGGGACGTCAGGGCATGGAATTAGATTCTGCCAACTGCGCAGATTGACGTCCCACGTTGAAGTCTCGATGCAGCGGCATCGTGACGGAAGTGCTGCCTACCGAGTGCCGAGCCTGTGACGAGGCGAGTGACTTCTATCTGCGCTATCCATCATGCGCGCTCGTGCTGAAGGACGGTTTGGCCGTCTGGCCACGACAGAACTGCATCTCAGGCCGCTCACTCCGTATGGAGTACCGCAGCGCGAATACCGTGTTCGGCGACAGAGGGTGCCACGCTCATGACGTACCAGCGCCCGCCTGCTGTCTTGACTCACAGTGCCAGGACAAGCGCGGCCGCGCCGACGCGCATGTCGCTCAGACCCGGGTGGTCAAATAACAGCGGCCCATTCACTTGGGAACCCCACCAACGCGTCGATCCACTATCATGACGGAGAAGCCAATCAGCCCTGTTCTGATTGTACGGACATTCATTCAGCGCGGTTGATTTTGCTCTTCTCACTTGGTTCTCATAGGTCGGTGCGGGCCCTGCAGGCCTCGCACTCGCCCTTTCGCTGGTGAAGAACGGCGTGCCCGTTCGCATCATCAACAAAGCCACTACACCCCACCAAGAGGCGCGCGGTCAGGGGATCCAGGTGCGCCATTGTCTTCGTCCTTGACTCTATGCAATCCCACTTTACTAACGTTTTCTTGCGCAGCCGCGGACCTTGGAAATATTCCACTTCCTTGGCGTGCTGGCAGATGTGCAAGCCAAGGGAGCGCCGCTCAAGCCCGTCATCTTCTACAAGCTCCCGGGCGGCACGGAGGTCCTGGAGACGACGCATCTGAGCGTCGTAGAAGAAGACACGCCCACGAAGCCGTTTGTACGTCACATATCCGCATATATGCGCGTTGGAACGCAGGCTCGCTCACCTACGCTGGCGGACAGAACAACACGTACCAGGTGGCGCAGTATCACACGGAAGCCGTCTTCCGCGCGCACCTCGAGAAGTACGGATGTGTCGTGGAGCCCGGGACTGAGCTCGTCGAACTCAAGCAGTTTGAGGATCGCGTCGAGGCTACGCTCAAGAAGCGGGTGGGTGATCAGGAGGTGACGGAGACGCAGAGCTTCCGCTGGCTCATCGGCGCTGACGGTGGCAGGAGTGCGTCTCGCGATATTTCTCTTGCAGCGCGTCCATGACTGATCACGTCTGTCCAGGCGCGGTGCGGAAGCAGAGTGGGTTTGCGTTCGAAGGTAAAGGCCTGGAACGGAGGGCCGTCCTCGGGGAGATGGACATAGATGACCTTGATACCACGGTCAGTTACTCAACGCACCTACGGCAGTCGGAAGCAGACACTAAGCTCCGTTGTCCACAGCGATGGCACGCTTGGATGCGCAAAGATGGTGGCGAACCAAAGACGTGCGTGTACAGCCGTTCGACAAGGGATGTCGCATCTTGACGTGATATGTCTGCAGGATCATGCTGGGCGTGGTGGAAGATAAAAGATTCTTCTTCATGATAATCGGCCACCCCGATCCCGACAAGCTGCTCGCTAGCCACGAAGCTTTGAAAGACGCGATCAGGGAGCATACCGACCGCAGGGACATGCAGTTCGGGCATATCTACTATGTCTCTGACTACAGGTATACCACGATCTACGTGACTATATGCGACTGAATGTCCTGCTTACAACCGATGGTACCATAGACCCAGCGTTCGCATGGTGGACAAGTTCAGCGACGGTCGTGTCTTCCTCGTTGGCGATGCTGCCCACGTCCATGCGCCTCGCGGAGGGCAGGGCCTGAACTCCAGTGTCCAGGACTCTGTACGTGCCTCTCCGTCTCCTGCACGCACAATCATCTCACGCTGCGCAGTTCAACCTCGGCTGGAAGCTCGCCCTGGTAGAGCGGGGCCTCGCGCCGCGCGCCCTCCTCGCGACGTACACCGAGGAGCGGCTCCCGGTCATCCGGCGGATGCTGCACGAGACGGGCGCCATGGGCCAGCGCGTGAAGGACACCCTCGGCGCGGGGACGGACCCCGCGGAGACCGCGCGCGCGATGATGCAGCGCACGAACCTGCTCAAGCAGCTCCGCATCAACTACCGCTGGAGCTCGCTCGTGCGCGACGAGCGCACGCCCCGCGCGCCGGACGAGGCGGCGGAGCCGTACGGCGTGGAGGCGGAGGACGGCCTCAGGGCGGGCGACCGCGCGCCGAACGCGACGGGCCTTGTGCGCGTGCCTGGGGCGCAGACGACGAGGCTGTTTGATGTATTCGCCCCGACGTGCCATACGGTGCTCGTCTTCGGCGGTGGGCGAGCGCGGGTCGAGCCGATTGTCAAGGCGTTGGCGCGCTGTCCTCAGGGGACTGTGATGTCCGTCGCCGTCTTGCCATCCGGAGACAACGTCGCAGCGCCAGAGGACGGGGTCGACGTGACGCTCTGCGATGGTGATGGCGTAGCCTACGATGCATACCGTATGACGAACGGACAGGCGTTCACAGTGATTGTCAGGCCTGACGGCGTCGTCGGCGCGATTGTAGCTGGGGAGGAAGGGGTAGCTGAGTATTTCAACAGGATATTCTCCGATTCGGTGGCTTAGCCGGCGGTCGTGTATGGGCTCTTTTCATATAGAGGGGTTTAATGTATGCTGCTAACACGGAATCACTGCTCAATGTTACTAGCGGGTTGGATGAAGATATGCCTTTATACAAGAGTGACATCGACTCGGACTCGAGGTAAGTGCGCGATTCATTAGGAGTCGGTGGTGGCCGGGTCCGCCGGCCGTACCGGGCCGCCAGGGCCGGGTACGCCACCGAACTGGGTAGGATATTACTAGTACCGTACTCAAACCGTACTACAGTCGCTACTACGTCAGTCATCTTAACAACCTCGCACCTACAGTATACTGGACATCGCAACATGCAACTTTCACAAGCACAAGAAGGTCCCATATCAGTGTTACCCCGTTGGCTGTTATCCCGTTGGCTTAGACCGTCTGAGCGTACGCTGCTGTATAAGGTTCTGTCGTGTCATGCTCAGCCTGCTCGCTCCGAGAATATAGTTTGATGCCTTCATCCGCGCAGAGGCTGAGCCTCTGCAGATGAATCTCACCCTTCACTCCGTTCCCCATTGCAGACCAGACAGGCCTGCGCACCTCGCTCATAACTTGACTACCGCGTCGTCCACCCGATGGGCTCAAAACTGTCTACCCCAGAAACTCCAGAAAATCTGGTAGTTCCTCCGCCTCCCCCGCCGCTCGCGCCCGTTACTTCGAGAACCAATCCTCGACCTCCATCTTCAGTGCCAACGACAACCGGAGTGTACATCTCACCACCGACCGAGGCGAGGCGAAACAGCGCGATGAATGCAGTGCCCAGAGAAAGCCCAGGAGCACCGAACTCTAGAGCGGAAGCGCATATGGCGACAGGTAGTGCGTCCTTTCGCTCTCTGTGATCCATATTATTTAGCAGCCTGACGAGCACCATAGACATCCGCCGCCCCCAGACTACGTCCACCCCCTCGAACACAGTTGCCACCGCATCCCATCGACTTTCTCAGCAACCACGTGCTGAAGCCGCCATCCCGAGGGGTACAGCCCCCAAAGTCAATCCAACGGCATCGCGATGCTGCATACCGCCCGACCCTAGTCAATTGCCTCGTAACTCGCAGCCGTCCGCAATGCTCTCCAAGAGCTCGGAACGAGTTTGTGAGTCTTGCCCTCATCTCATTGCAGAGGTACTCAATGGCGCCCAGCACATACCGCGCCGCTTACACCTAGCCCCATCGCACAACATGTTGCTCAACGGACTTCCCAGTCACCTCTTCAAGTGAGACCAGACGCCGGCGTGTCCTCGCGAGCTGCCGGTACTGTAGCACCCAACACACCGAGCAGCTCCTCTTCACAACAACCAGCGTCTGTGAAGGTGGCCCCAGGCCAGTCTAACCCTACGACCGCCAAGCCCACCCAGAATGCGCATACAAGTATGCAGCCACCATCGATGCAGCCGCCTCGGGCTCCAGCAAGCCCGCTGCTACAGCAACAGAGTGTTCAGGCATCCTCTTCCCGCTCTGTGAACACCAGCACAGTCAATCCGGTCTCGCGCACAGTGGTGCCTCCTGCCGGCTCACACAACTTGCCAAAGGATGATGGCGCAAGCACACGAAACCCTAGCAATACAGTGAAGACAGGTGAGCGCTAGTGCATGCTATCGTGAGTGAGTGGCCACAGCGACGCTGATGCGGTGCTACCGACTGCCCAGCCCCCCCTTCAACGATTACCAACGCTTCAGTCAACATTGGTCGAGTCCCCACTGGCACGTCGCACGCTCCAAAGTCTGCCTCGTCATCACAGTCAGCCACCGTCGCTTCGTCTGGCTCTCAGGCTGTCCCAACGAAGGCCGCCTCCGCCTCGGATTCCACGTCTCCTCTGGCCCCCGCATCTACCATAAACAAACCTAAGTTCGACGCCAAGAAGCTCTTTCAGAACACGAGCGGTGCACCTCCCGTTGCGACGCCGGAAGACGAGCATGCGGCTTTCTCGTCTCCGTCCGCTTCAGCTGTTACGCCTCCTCTACCTAGAACATCCACGTCCAAGTATCCGACTTCCAACGTCCATACACGTTCTCGGAAGCCGAGCAGTGGACTGGTGCTCCCGACACCACTGGCAGAACAGCAGCGTCAGGTCATTCCGTTGCCAAAGCCGAGTGCCAACGCATGGCGGAGATCCAACAAGTCCGCCAAGGGAGAGGCGGGCTCGCCCACCGCCGTCGCCCTCAGAGTCTGCGCGCTGCTGAACTCACTCACAGCAGAGCGCTTCGACGCGATCTCGGAGAGCGTCATCGCGGCGGTGAACCGGACGGATGGCAAGCGCGGCGACGAGACGCTCCGCCGGGTGACGCAGCTCCTCTTCGAGGCGGGCGCAGCGGATGCGCGCTGGGCGGAGCAGCACGCGCAGCTGTGTAAGAAGATGACAAGGTCTGTGAACGTGAGGGCGCGCGAGCAGGGCGCGGGCGGGAAGCACGTCCGGGTGGTGAGCGGCCAGATGTTCCACCAACGCCTGGTTACACTGTGCCAGGAGGCCTGCGGAGGCGCGGAGGCGACCGGACAACCGTCTGCCGGCGCTGGAGGTGCACTGACGCTGGACCTCGTAGCACAGAGGGCGAAACAGAGGCGCGTCGGTTCGGCGAGGTTTGTGGGCGAGCTGTTCAGGTCGCGGATCATCGGCGAACGCGTCATGCAAGAGTGCATGCAGAAGCTCAGTCGGGCCGTGGAGGCCCGTCCCACGGACGAGGGAGTCGAGAGACTCTATGCGCTGCTCACCGCTGGCGGGCCGTCCCTCGAGTCTAAGAAGGCCCTCGCGTATATGGCGGACGTCTTCTCGCGGCTGAAGGTGCTGCAGAAGCGTCCTGGCCTCTGCCCCCGCGCGCGTTTCATGCTCCTCGTACGTCGTCTGCTAGATCCTTATTGGGTTGGTGACTCACGCCGATTCACAAAGGACATCGTCGAGGTGCGCAAACCGAAACGCGCAACCCATCGTGCGACGCCCACCAGTGGCAAAGTGCCACTTGGAGTGTCGACCAACCGCATGGAGGATCATGCATCGGTGCACTCCACCGACGGTCATACACGGTCTAACAATGCACCTATGCAAGAGACGCAGAAGGGGGCAGCTGCAGTCGGATTCGTTCCACAGAGACCGGCCTCAAACGCGTCGACGCCCGATCGGGGTTCTGCTCCACTGGCATCTCCGGTTACAACGACCCCTTCCCTGAGCCCGTCGTCGCTGTCCAATCCTTCCCCAGGTCTACCCGTCACTCCTTCGAGTGATCCTTCTTGCGTGCCCAGAATTAACGACTTGCTGTCATTGGATATATGCGCCTTGCCAGACGGTTCATCGCTCACCGGAAAGCCTGCACACAGCAATCCGGGACCATCGCCTTCGGCTTCATCCCTGGAATCACAGGCTACTACGTCTCCAGTAGTGCATCTCCCGTCAAGGATAGCGAACGCCGCTACCGGTCTCCAGAAAGACGCGGCGCGACAGCTCTGCGCACGGCTCAAAGACATCAGCGCCGACACGGTTGACCAGGTGGCGGCCGAGATCCTGACGGCGACAAAGGGTCATCTCGACTCGATCACGGAGGTCCTTCCCCTCGTCTTTGACGCCGCAGTAGACGAGCCGTTCTTGTCAGATTTGTACGCGTCGTTGTGCCAGAAGATGTTGGCGCAGGCCGCTTCGAGCCAATCTGGACGGCGCGAAGCAGGACGGGGCTCCAGTGAAATAGAACAGCTCGCGAACATCCATGTCTTCAGGGCGGAAGTCCTGACGCAATGCTCGATGCGCTTGAAACGAGACTGGCCTCAAGAGGGGGACACGGGTGCTGGCGATGCTGGGGGCATATCACCGAGCCAAAACATACTGCACTCTGGTGATGATGCGGCGCATCGGGACTCGGACTGTGAGTCGAAACGACGGGCCCTTGGCCTCATCAAGTTTGCCAGTGAGCTGTTGAGGGTGCGACTAGTGACGGGAACTTTCATGCATGGTCTTCTGGGGAAGCTTCTGCCCGACATAGGGATCCCCTCGGACGAGGAGATCGAATGCCTCTGCGACATTCTGACGAACGTGAGCCACCTGCTCGACATCCCTCAGAATTCTGCCCAGATGAACAGCTACTTCGCCCGCATGGCTGGGCTGGTGCTCAGTCCGCGTGTCAATCTGCGCATGAAAATCATGCTCCAGGTGAGCGTCGTATGTGCTGATGTTGGCATCTGTGCTCAAGGGGAAGTAGAACGTAATTGACATACATGGCCGTAATGGGATCGTTCCGCAAGAGCCCGTATACCCCCCTGACATACCTGTCTCGCCAATCGCTGCCGATTCAGGTATACCAGGGTTGGAAGTGATGGAGCACAACTCTACGGCGCCCACTTCGATCCACGGTAAGTCTCAATCCAGCAATGGCCATGATAGCAACAATATCGGAGAAGGTGGCGCTACCGCTACTGCTACTCCCAGACCGCTTCGGCACATTGGTACGAAGCCAGACGGTCGGTCTCAGACTTACGGGACAGCTGCGGAGGCCACAGATCCCCCACTTTCGAAGCCAACCGTGACAGAAACGCCGTCCGCTGCTATGTCGCCTCCATTCCAGACACCACAGCCCAAGGCAGACTCGTCCCCAGTGGAGTTGCAATGCCGAGGGCCGGAGGTCGACAGTCGCGATGATGGGTCTACCGACGACATGGACCGTCCGCCGGAATACAGCACTTTATCGGGTAGTCCATCAAATACGCCGACCATCGCGCCTGGTGCTGTAACGTCCACAGAGTGCGGCTCCGATGAGAAGACTGGTGACGGCTCGTCGCAACTCACTGAGGACCAACCGAACGTGCAACTCAACGAGGAAGTGCAGCAGCTCTTCGCATTCCGAGACCTAGACCGGGGCGAAGCATACCTACAGCAGCTTCCGTCGCAGTACCATTGGCGCTTCGTCAACAAACTCGTCTTTTCCGCGATAGCGTCGAACAGCATCCCGGATGTCCGGCTCGTGGGCGATCTCTTTGGGCGCGCTGCGTCAAAGAACCTCGTATTACCTGATGTCTTCGTTAATGGCTTCACCCCCTGTCTGGACACGCTGGACATCGTCGCGTCTAGCGTACCGAATGCTGCGAGCCTCATGGCCATCATGCTGAAGGCTACCAAGCTTGACTACGAACGGCTCGTCGATTTGATGCACCAGGTCGATGATAGCAACCAGGAAATGCTTGCTGGTCTACTGCTTTGAGCGGATCAGCGCAAGATACCAAACCATGAAGAGCATTTCCGAGGGTTGTTGCATCCCGCGGAGACTAATGTTTTACCTGTAATGGGACTGTTTTGCGTGCCTGAAAATGACAGAACTCCATGTAATTGTTATCACAGTAATCAAGACAGCAGGGTATGGAATGGGGGCTGCGCACTACTGGTACATTACGAACAACGAAATCCCTCCTGAATGCTTGGTATGCGTCTATTTGCTAACGGAGAATATTCCGTTGAAGTATTGAGCCACCCCTTCCTCACCGGCTACAATGGCGCCCACCACCCCGTCTGGCCGCACGATGACCGTGTACGCCTGCTCGCTCGTCATGCCGTACGCGTCGTAGGCGATACCGTCGCCGTCACGGAGCGTCATATCCGCACCTTCCGTTGCCGCTGTCGCGGTGTCTCCAGATGGCAGGACGACAACCGTGGTCACTGTGCCCTGCGGCCAGCGTGCGAGAGCCTTCAGAACAGACCCAACACGAGCTGCGTCCCGGTCGAAGATGAGCGCAGTGTGGTGCGTCGGCGCGAAGATGTCGAACAGCCCCGTCGCCAGTGGTTCAGATCCAGGCAGACGCACGAGTCCGGTCGCGTTCGGGGCACGGTCGCCCGCCCTGAGGCCGTCTTCCGCCTCCACGCCGTACGGCTCCATCTCCTCGTCCGGCGCGCGGGGCGTGCGTTCGTCGCGCACGAGCGGGCTCCAGCGGTAGTTGATGCGGAGCTGCTTGAGGATGCTCGTGCGCTGCATCATCGCCGCGGCGGTCTGGGCGGGGTCCGTGGTGCCCGCGGGGAGCGTCGCGCGCGCGCGCCGCCCTATGTCCTCCGTCTCCTGCAGCATCCGCGTGATCACGGGGAGCCGCTCGGTGTTGTACGTCTCGAGGAGCCCTGGGGCGGCGAGCCCGCGCACGGCCAGCGCGAGCTTCCAGCCGAGGTTGAACTGCGGGTAGAATATCACGTGAGCGGCGTGCTAGGGTTAGGTGCAAAGGGGCGCACGCACCGCATCCTGGACACTCGAATTGAGGCCTTGTCCGCCGCGGGGCGCGTGGACGTGTGCGGCGTCGCCGACGAGGAAGACGCGGCCCTCGCTGAATTTGTCGGCCCTGCGGACGCTGGGTCTGTGGTGCCGAACGAAGGTCAGTGGGGGCGATGAGACGCATACACCCGCGCAGGCCGCGCTCACCTGTAGTCCGATGTGTAGTATATGTGTTTGATCTCTATGTCACTACGATCGGTGTGCGTGCGGATCGCCTCACGTAGCGCGTCGTGGCTCGACAGCAGCTTGTCCGCTTCGGGGTGGCCGAGGATCATCAAGAAGTGCCTGTGGCCCTCCACCACGCTCAGCATCATGCTAGAAGGCGAGGATGAGATGCATGAGCATAATGAGCCAGCTTTGAAGACGCAAGTGCACGTACATGGTCGAAGTTCCATCTCCTTTCCTCATCCACGCATGCCAGCGCTGCAGATCACGTAGCTCAGCGACGCGTACCCGCCACCGGCGTCGAGCAGACTCACCGTGGTGTCCAGGCCTTCGATCTCCATCTCCCCCAAAATGGCCCTCTGCTCTGGGGCGGTGCCCTCGAACGCGAAGCCACCCCGCTTGCGCACCACACCTACGCACAGGACCGTCAGCCATGCGGAGGGTATAATCTGAGGCGACGTCGTGATACGTACTGCGCCCGCCATCAGCGCCAACAAGCCAGCGGAAACTCTGCGTCACAACCTCTTCCCCGCCTCCCACACTCTTCTTCATGGTAGCCTCGACGTGGTCCTCGAACTGCTTGTAGTCGACCAGCTCAGTCTCGAACTCCACGGCGCAGCCGTGCTTCTCGAGGTGCGCGCGGAGGATGGCCTCCGTGTGGTACTGTGCCACCTGGTACGTGTTGTTCTGCCGACGAGCGCGGGGGTGAGTCTGCGTTCAGAACGCGGGCAGGCGGGCGACGTACGTATGGCTTCGTGGGCGTGTCGTCCTCCTTGACGCTGAGGTGCGTGGTCTGCAGGACCTCGGTGCCCCCAGGGAGCTTGTAGAAGACGACGGGCTTGAGCAGCGCGCCCTTCGCGCGCAGCTCGGGCAGCACGCCGAGGAAGTGGAACACTTCCAAGGTGCGTGGCTGGGCGGTCGGTGAGCGCCACTGCGACTCAGTGCATGTGTGCTGGGGGCGGCGTACCTGGATGCCCTGGCCCCGTGCTTCTTGGTGAGGGGCGGCCGCTTTGTTGATGATGCGCACTGGGACGCCGTTCTGGACGAGAGAGAGCGCGAGGGCAAGGCCTGCGGGACCTGCACCGACCTGGGACAGTATCAGTTACAGGACACGCAGCGATGCTGGACTAAGGTGCGTACAATGAGGACAGGGCTAATCGAGTTGTCTGCCATAGTGCTAGTAGTAGTAGATCGTTGTGCTGAGGATGGGGCCAGCAAGCTCGACGCCTGCCGGTATTTAAGGATCCCAGACCCCAGCACGCACACGCGTCAGTACGGCGCGCATTCATGGCTTCCGGCGGAGGTCAACGTTGTGTTGCGGACGCACGCTGTGAAACTTCTCGCTCCCAAACTCGGCGACGTAGCTGCCGCGATCCATATGGGATCTGCGCGCGGAGTCCTGGATCTCAGCGGAGAGCGCAACGCCCGATCTGGGGCTAGAACAATTTGTCCGGTTGAACCACAGCAGTTCTGACGTCCCTTGGGTCTATGACGATTGGAACGTAGGCATCCTCCATAGCTATACCATGTCCGCGACCCATTTGGCTCTGTCAGTGCTGTTGGGCCCTCTTGTATTGAACGAGACGTCCGTCCGGCCGTTGCAAGCATCAAGCCTACTGTTTTTCTGGATGGGCAAGCGAGGTAGGCATCGGGTCTTCCTGGGTGCGACTCCTGTCCAGATGGGCCCGTCGGCATCCTCAGGGGTCTCCTGCAGATACCCCATGGTTCTGTTGCATGGCTATTGGCCGAGCCCCAGCACATGTCGTCCGGCGCTGATGGGAGCCATCGATTCTCGTCGTGAGTTCGGTCTGGGGCCCCTCTTTCGTGCTGCTACCATCGTCTAGGGCTTCAAAGCAAGACGTCATTCCGCGCAGCGATATGTTCTGACGATCCGACACCAGTGATCCTACTGTCGGCCTTCTGTCTTCATGGGGCGTCGATATTCGCGGGTTCGAGCTCGAACAGTCCACATTCGCACCGCGCCGGCCGTCCACGTAACAGAGTCGGTGCGTTCATAGCGAGCCGCGTGTCCAAGGATGCCGCGCCACAAGGTACGTACACACGTCGGCACTCGCAAGACGATGCCTCCTCGGTGAGTTTCGACCTCCATTAGTCGCAGCTACTCTATGCCGGGCCCCGCAATGCCCTGCAGCAGCCTCGGCACCATGACGCCGCTGAGGAAGCTGGTCAGAGCGATTGCAGCATCTGTAGCAAAAACAAGACTTCATATTGAAGGGAATCGTATTCAACAGTGACAGCCGCGTTGACTACGTAAGCGTCGAGCTGACGCGTGAGAAGTTCAACCATAACCGCTGATCACATGACTGCACGTCTCAGGTTCGCCGAGTCGTCAGACTACATACTTATCCGTCAGAGTTAACAATGCCTTCGACGATTACTTTCAGAGAACGAGCCGCTCAACTCAACTCTGCATAAATGGCCGGAAAATCATCACGGTGAGGTGACTGGCAGTTGCAGCACACGACTCCTGTACTAGCTTCAAGTTGATCTTCTTAGCCATCTTTGACCCTGCGCTGATGTCTCTTGATCCCAAGAAAAGGTCCAGTGATCGTTTGAGCTCCTCGCGATCGTCACCCTGCAGCCGGGGCGACTCGTCGCCTCCTCAGTAAATATATTTATACCTGAGTGGGGATAGCTTGGTACACTGAACTGCCACAACAACCTCAGCACTTTTCGCGATGTCCAAGAGATCAGAAGAACCAGTGCTCATCGTGAGCTCTCACTATGACTCTGTGCTGCTGTAGGAGTTCGCACTGAATACCCCACAGGTCGGTGCAGGCCCCACAGGCCTCACTCTCGCGCTCACCCTCGTAAAGAACGGTGTTCCAGTGCGCATCATCAACAAGGCGCACACTCTGCATCTCGAGCAACGTGGTCTGAGCATCCAGGTCAGCCCCCCTTACGCCGACCGTCTCGCTCGCCTGACGCATTGTTGCTCGCAACCAGCCCCGGACCCTAGAGGTGCTCCGCTTCCTCGGCGTCCTGCCCGACTTCCTGTCCCAGGGCGTGAGCCTGCAGCCAATCAAGTGGTACAAGATGCCCGGCGGCAAAGAGGTGCTCTGGACAAAGAGCATGAGCCCGCACGAAGAGCCCACCCCCACGAAGCCCCTAGTCCGTGCTCCTTCCGCCCACTCTAGCATGCCAGCGGACTGATAAGCTGACATTTTACGGGAAAAGAACAATACGTTCCAGATACCGCAGTTCCGCACGGAGTCGATCCTGCTCGCGCACCTCCGGGCGGCAGGCTGCGAGGTGGAGATGGACACGGAACTCGTGTCGATCAGGCAATTCGACTACCGCGTCGAGGCTACGATCAAGAAGACCCTGGACGGCATTGAGTCGCTTGAGACGAAGAGCTATCCCTGGGTCGTCGGCGCCGACGGTGGAAAGAGTACGCAGCCCCATAGACATGGTATCTTCTGAGTCTTGGTCTGACGTGCCAGTGTTCACTTCCAGGCGTGGTCCGCAAGCAGGCTGGCATATCATTCGAAGGATCCTCTGTGCCCGAGAGATGGGTGATGGGCGAAGTACAGCTCGAAGGCCTAGACTCGGATGTGAGACGCACTCTGCCGCTTTGTAGGCCCTCGCTCGCGCTCACCTAGACTTCCGTAGCATTGGCACGCATGGGTGAAGCGTTCAGAGGACCCGGCCCTGCCTCCCATCAGGTAATGTCCATCCACCTCGCAGTGCCTTCCCACCAGTGACACGGACCAACCCCCCCCCCCCCCAGCGTGCTGATCCGTGCAGTCGAGCCGGGACGGTTCTTTTTCATCATCTCAGGCAACATCGATCCGGACGAGGTGCTCGCGAGCAAGGACGCTTTGAAGGAAGCCCTGCGGAACGGAACCGACAGGCCCGACCTGGCCATCGGGGACATCCTGCAGACAACGGACTATAGGTGCGTGACTCTGATTGTGTGCCGGGCTCGAGTTGACGACGACGAGGTAGGCCGAGTGTCCGGATGGTGAATAAGTTTGGGGAGGGTCGCGTGTTTGTCGCCGGGGATGCTGCGCATGTGCATACTCCGCGTGGAGGACAGGTCAGTGCGCCGCCTCGGATAGTCCTACAAACGCAGCTCATGAATCGCTACTACAGGGCTTGAACTCAGGTGTCCAAGATGCGGTACATCAAGCATCACGGTTCGATTCCTTGACTCACCTCACCCGCATGCAGTTCAACCTCGGCTGGAAGATCGCCTTGACCGAGCGGCGTATCACGTCGCCCTATCTTCTGCAGACATACAACGAACAGCGACTGCCCGTCATCCAGTAGATGATTCGGGAGACGGTCGGCATGAAGCGGCAGATGTAGGAGAAGATCGGGCCAAATGCCGGCGCCGCCGTGCGCAACATGATGCAGTGCATGACTCACCTGTAGCAGACCTTTGCGGCGATTGTACGACCGGACAAAGTCATCGGTGCCATTATCACCCGCGGTGACGGTGTGTCAAGGTACTTGGACAAGTTGTTTGCTTAGTCGGCAGACACAAGAGCAAGTGGGGCCTATAGCGAGTGGTGTGAGCGCTGTTCTGAGGCTTTCCCTGTACTAATCAAGGATACCCACTCAGTGCCCTGGCACTACTTACTATCTATGGCGTAGTCTCATACCAAGCCTCCCACTCCCACGTGAGGGGTTTGTGTTGAGCCTTAATCAATGGCGTTCCAAACGCGACTATGGCCACTTCTGGAAGACTGTATTGTGACATCTGATGCACCATGGTAAGTACCGTGTAAGTTTACCCTAGTAAACAGACCCGAAACCCCTGCTATTCGTATCGTCCATGGTTGTTTTAAGTCATAATAGCAGCCCTGCAAGCATGTCATGCTCGTATCCCACCGCTTGCTCAATCAACCCAACCAACTGTGCCTTCTCGAGATGCGCACCTTTCAACATTATCGCAACGCGACTCGACGCATCAGGCACATGCGAAGCGACGACGTCTAGCACCTCCACAACCCTTGAAACACCCAACACAATCGATTCCAGCGAGCACAGTCCCGAGGACAACGTAGAAGAAATGAGCTGGCCAACGAGCTTTGCGTTGCTGAGCCCCTCGCACAGGACTGCAGCAAGGACGACTTTGTTGATGAAATGCCATCGGTGGTTCGCCGACAGGCATCGCAGGGCCCTTTCACCCACGTCTAGGTTGCGCGTTCCGAAGAACTCGTTGACGGCATTCTTCATGAGTTGCAATTTGACTTTTTCTCCTACTATATGCCCTACGTGCTCGCTGTGCACGTGGCTGTCACCATCCTCTGCAATGACCCGAGCTTCGGCTCTGCACTTCAGGGTGGTCCCTTCAATTGGGTCCTCCGATTCTCCGGCGTGCACTGATACCTCGTTCCGGACGCTTTCACTCTCCAACTGAAGTTTGAGCGGTGACCAGCCTCCCACTGCTACCTCAGCAGTGCCCTCGCTGGCACTAGCCGCGGTCTCGGGACTTGCTACGTTGACGTCTGCGTTCTTTGTTTCCTGGTCTCCCTCCTCGAGCCGACTCTGGAGTGCACATTTTCTCTGTTTTTCCTTCCTCGCTCTCCTCTTCAATTGCTTCTTTGACATCCGTACCTCACCAGGTGCCTTCGTCCCATGGGCGTCTTTCTCAGCACCCTCAACTATTGGTGCAGCACCGGTCTGGCTCTGTGACTGCGCCTGCGAGTTCACGGCTGGCATCGTGAGAGGATCATCGGTAGACCGTGGAATGGGATCCCCCAAGATGTTCTTTGCGACTGTCCCGCACCCTGGTTCTCTGCTCTTACCAGACACAACTTCGCTAGCGTCGAATGTATGCAAGGTCGGGTCTTCTGAACATGTGCTCAGAATAGGGGGAGGTCGGGGAGGAATTTCAATGTTCTGCCCATTGACATTACACTCGGCTCCTAGCAAGTGATAGAGGGCACTGATGTGCGGGAGTTCCACAGTACGCATATTCCACCCGTTGGTGGCTAATGCAATGATGTCCTACCGCATCATCAGCCATCTACAAAAGGGCACATTCCCGGATCTCCCACTTACCGAGACCATTCCATGTGCGTACGGGCTCACGCCCAGTCGTGTGATTGACAGTGCCATGAGATAGAGAACGGTCTTGATGTTCGATGACACCTTCTCCAACCGCGGCCCTGCAGTAGCAAGGAGCATGCAGATACACTCAACCTCTTCATCACTCGCGTGCTCGAAGTCGGCAGATATCCTCCTGAGGCACTCATCTAATATGCTTGGCGCCAGCAAATGCTCGTTGAATAGCTCGCCGATGAACTTCATACATGCGATCCTACGCGTTCTCGTTTGCGCGCAGGCTTTGTGGTCCACGCACGCGGGAGACCCGGTTGATTCAGTGACACCCAACGAGGTCTTTGCAACGGAGTGTTCACGTTCGAATTCTTTCTGGCACCGGGCAATAAGGTGGTCATGGAAGAGCTGCCCAGCTGAGAAGAGTAGATCACCACAGCTTCTCATCCTCCCAGCACAAGCTGCAAGCCTGTGCGTGCATACAATCCACCTGCACAGCCGTGCGTAATTCTGGGATGAGGATGAGTTGCCCACGGCCCCCTTGTAGATCAGTCGGACAATTCGAGTAAGCGTTCTCTCGTCGTACCCATCACGATGCATTAGCTGGTCTATTATCGCAACGATAGTGTCCGTTGCTGTGCCAAGTGACATCACTGTGAGCCTGTCTAGTACTTCATTCACGCTGCGTTCGATGTCGGCAAGTGACCTTGTCTCTTCGCTACGCGGTGAAAGAGTTCAGTGTGTTCTCAATTGAGAGTCAGGTAGCTCAAAGGCAACTCACTGGCTCTGAGCTGTATCTCTTTCAGCAGCAGTGTCTAAATCATCTTCATGGAACTGGGACATATTGGCGGCTAAGCTTGTATCTGCATGTCTGCGGTCTACGATGATAGCCACGTACCACGTCATCGCCACTTCCTCTCCATAACTCAATCCATGAAAGGTCGAATGTTGGCTGGCAACGCCGCTTGGGCCGTACCTGTGTGGGCTGGAGACCGCATCGGGATGACATCGGCAAGTCAAACAACGATTGCAATGAGAGGCGTGTGAAGGCAATGAGTAACAGCCAGACAAATCTGATTATGAGTGCTGACCTTCTCTCTCATCTGCCGCAAGTACTAGGTGTGCAGTAACTAGTAAAGCTGTTGGAGCTGCGCCCTGCTCCTTCCGGTACGTAGGCTTGATGGATGGTATGTATGTGCCGTACCCACGTTGAGCGCCTCCGGGTCGCAGTCTGACTCAGAAATGATGTCCGTATGTACTACATAAGTACATAGTAGCATTGTAGCCTACTCATTCTAGCACGTGGATCTGCACGATGCTGTATCACTTCCACCACAACTATGATGATTTACATAGATATGCAACCACTGGCTTCAGCAGCTGTTCAACTGATGCCCAGAGCACTTGGATGATTGACTGCAACTCCGAAGTGACTCTGTACTTCACTGGGTAACACTACTGCTAGTGGTTGTCCTGTTTTGTCATTGAGTCCGATATCATCCAAGTTCCACGTCGCACATCAATGAAGAATCAAGTGAGTAACAATGGGCCCAGATTCCTACGGAAAGGCATCCATTGTCATACATCCGCCATTCCAGGGACCGTATGCGGCGGGTGTCTCCCTGTGCCAGGCACCGGTCTATGCGGCCAGGCCGCGCCACGTTCCCTCTACGTGATCAGTGTGGTACAGCCATCAATGGTACCAGCACGTCTCCAAAATACGAGGGGTTGCAACCCTTATGGGAAGAAAATGAGGTTACGATAGGACATGGCTTAGCCCTACTGATAGGAAAGCAAAATTTTCGACGAAAAAGAATTCTACCCAGAGGGTTCACATGCAGATTGATGAAACCTGCAAATGCGCGCGACTTCGACCGCTCAGTCATTCGATCATGCCTGAATTTTGGTCTATTGTCTTCTTGTTTGCCTTCCGAGCGAGGGTAGTAACAAGAAGCTAGGCGACTTCATCGACGTACCAAACCAAACCAGTACCACTAAGTCAATGGGCTCGGACGCCGCAGGTCAGCGAGTGACCCAACGGGTGACTCGCCGACTACGACAACTAGCCTCCGCGCCTGAAGCCGGCTCGTCAACACAGGCGGTGCCCACCGGCGGCGCTCCCACTCTCCTCCCCGCCTGGGACGCGGGCGCGCATGGAGCTGAGACAGGCTGGGAGTCGAGTTCAGACGCAAACTCGTCGCCGATCTTCCGACCCGCGTATCCGCGCCTGCGATCCCCGCGGACACTCATGACCCCGCCTCGCCGGTCGTCAGCGCCGATGCGCAACCTGCAGAAAGCGCCGATCCCGCTCTCCGAGCTCTCGACTCGCGTGGCTCGCCTCTCAAGCATCCCCGTCGCCAGTCGGGCATCCGAGATCTTCCCCTTGTTCAGCCTAGTGCGAGCGGGCACTGTACCACCCGTTGTCGGGCGTGTTCGCTTTGGGGAGGTCTAGTGGCCCAGATTTCTTTGGTGGTGGCCTCTTTCCTGACGTCTCAGCAAGAGCGGCCGAGTCTATCTCGCAGTGGCTGCCTATGCTGCGGCGGCAGCCAGCCGAGGCCACTTCCAAGGTGTCCTCTCCTTCTGCGTCCAGCAGTGTCACGTCCAATGACGAAGGTGATGGGTGAATGTCCATAGTATACTATTACACAATGCAGGTCACTTACGTCTTCCTTTGTAGTGATTCGTCCGTAAACGAATACGAGGGACGTCCTGGTACAGCAGGCGAGGGTGAAGAACGCCCTGGTCTACCAGGCGAGGACGGAGAACGCCTTGGTCTACCAGGCGATGATGGAGAACAACCTCGCCCTGCATACCTCCCACCCCGAGTTCCCGGATACGACGCTCGTCAAGTGCCCTACGACGATGACGACAACGACAGCGATGGGAAGCAAGATGAGCTCACGGTAGAGCACCATCTATTCTGGCTTGCTTCATCGCCAACGTCAGACGATGGCACGAAAGAGTCCGAGGACCCGGTGTTCTACAGGGACGACCGGAGGCCGGAGATGTTCGAAGACAATCCTGGCTACGTCCGCGCAGCGCCATATGAGCACGCGTTGAGAGAGTTCCGGAACCTCAGGGGTGAGGAGATCTATGACCAGCCCCTGTCGTGAGGCCTCAGCTCGTCGTGCGCGCCTCGCTTGACCTTGTATCGTTGAATCGCGGACGTTGTCACCTTGGTTGTGTAGGATGGTAGATGTGGTTCCCTTTCTCCTTGTCCTGGGTGTGTGTATTAGCACCATATTGTATTGTGGAAAAATCGTATCTCACCTCACACGCGCGTGTAGAGGACAGACGACGCTTTGGTGGTGTGAAAAACTGCCTCGATGCAAGGAACGATGCGTCGACTATGATTATGAGATATCCCGGCGCAGAGTCGTCGATATCTGCGTTTCGGGCAGTCGACTGCTGCACATCGGAGTCGTTGGAACCATGAATACGACGGCATCTAATCTCTAATCTCTGGTGAAAAGCACAGAATACATACACGTTGAACGGACTCACGATCTCAAGGGACTAAGGCTCGCAGCGTATCATTCGAGTCCAATTTGGGAGGTCGGCGTAGCCATTCGAATTGGGAGGTACACTTCGCGGAACGATGCAAGGCGGGAGTATGGCCATCTTATATAGCGTCAGAAAATCTGCTCGCGTGGCCAACGGTAGCTCTGGAAGAGGTGCAACAATGGCCCTCAGCTTTAGATGAATCAGACAATCGAACGGGAGCCAGCCGTGCATGCGGTGCAAGTGCGCCCACGAGGGGTCATGCCGAGTACGGCGATGAATCTCATCGACAGGGGTAGTCAGAAAAGGGCATAGACATCGATGAACGACGTACCCATATTTATTTATGCATGAACTCAAGCTCAACACTGTCCAATTGACGATATCGATCCGTCCCGCAGAGCGGAGCCGAGGCCAGTAACTTGAAGGGTAGAGGCTGTATCGAAGTCGAGGTCGGTATACTGAACTGGACTGGAGTCTAACTATATAGCACTGACCACCGATACGCATGGGCATCGTCGCCGGATTCTACAACCTCGAGCCCTGATTGTCACAGTACTGTACTAGGGCGAGGCACCCACACGATCCGGATCCGGTCTTTCTCCTTGAGTAATCGTCTCATTGCTTGCAAATCGCCATCGTCGTTGCCAGTATGCCAGAGCATTCAAGCGACGAGGACGAGCCTGAGGCCGGGGTTGAGCACATAAGTATGTGCCAGGATGGCAGCTCCGAGGGACAACAGACGCGACTCGGACTCAGACAGCGGCGAACGGCGTCAATATTCATGATCAATTGTAACTTGATCCTCTCCCTTCTCCACTACACTCATTGATGCGTACCAATACAGTATGCCATCTAAACTTCGTATCCTATAGCAGCAGTCCAAGGAGCATCTCACGCTCGTAGCCTACAGCTTGCTCGACCAGCTCTGCCAGCTGCCCGCTATCGATATCGAGTCGTGCACCAGGCTTCACCATGATCGCGACGCGACTGGACGCATCAGGCGTGTGCGGCACAACAACCTCGAGCACCTCCATAACCCCAGAAAAGCAACAGACCAGGGACTCGGAGGAACAGAACTTGTTCGACGCCGCGAACGAAACGAGCCTCCCAACAAGCCGGGCTTAGCAAAGTCCGTCGCACAGGAGCGCACCAAGGACGACCGTCTTCAGAATCGCCGTCGGTCTTCCGCGGGAAGGTCGCGCAGGGCTCTCTCGCCTGCCTCTACATTGCCGTTACTGAGGAAGCCGGACACTGCCGCGCTCGGTTGCAACCTGACATGTTCAGCCAATACGTGAAGGGGTCAGTGCTCGAGCCTGCGCAGCCAGACGAGCTCTCTTCTGTTTCATCTTCTGTGACTTCGAAAGGCTTCCACCTCATCATAGTCTTTGTCAACTGGCACGCGTCCTTCGGCAGTATCATCATCATAATTTATTGCTGCCCGCACAGAGACTGCGGTCGCCGCATTCGTGGCCGGTGACGGGCGTTCTAAGTTCATTGGCTTCTGTACAGTACTCCAAGGACCTCGACGATGCACCAACCTATACGGCGATGAAAGAGATAGAGATCTGCCGTTGATGCTGATGCTGTGTAGGTACGTATGTGTCGAGGTGGCAGGAGAAGGCCTAGAGTTAGTGTTTTGGGGGAGGGCTACGGCCCCTTGACTCGCCGTCTCATGTTCATAGAAGCACGCCACAAGGACAATGCATGCTTGTGATTCGTTAATGTGGGGTAGACATGCTAGATAATCGGGGATGGCTCCAATGAAGGCTGTCCGGTTCATGATTCCTTGTCATATTGCCCACCACTCCACACTAGTATACAACAGCAGTCTGAAAAACGACCACGTCTGCGCGACTACGCAGTCTCCTGCGGATGTCCGACGAGCTTCACGTTATGCACGCCCTGCTTCAACTTCTCCAGTCCCTGAATGATCCCTTCCAATCCGTTCGGCAGTACTTCGACGGGATTCGGCTGCAGGCAAGGATCACGTATTAGTCGTAACTTGACTCTCTGGCACGAGGTTGTGCGCACCTTTATGGCGCCTTCCTCTAGGAGGGCAGTGATCTTTGAGTACAGGCTGGCACCGAGCTTACGGTTGAGGGGGATGTTTGTGTTCCCCTGAGTATGGATGATGCGCTTCTCGGGATCCACGTTTTCCACCGTCGCAACTAGGACAATGGCGAGCGTTCCTCCGGGAGCGACTGCCTTATACGCCACGTTCTGTGTCTGGGGCTCGGATACAGTATCGAATACGACCTTGATCGGCGCGGCGGCAATTTTCTGCACCTCAGCGAGGAGGGCGTCATCAGAGAGGTTGCGATCGAGGACGTGGGTAGCCCCCTGGCTCTTCAAGTTATCGGCATTGCGCAGCGAAGCGGTGGCGATGATAGGACTAAAGCCGGCAAGCTTGGATAGTTGGATGACTAGAGTAGACTGTCAGGTACAGTCCATCACACCTGCGCAGTAACGTACCATATTGACCAACAGAGCTGGCACCGCCGATCACGAGTATGGGCTGTCCAGCATACTTGCCGCGGCCACCATCTTCCCATGGGGGATACAAACCGACACTGTTCGACTTCGATGACTCGTTGAACAGCCCTGTGGCAGCGGTAGCGAGGCCCAACGGGATCGTCGCAGCCTCGTCAAAGGAAAGATTATCTGGAATCTATATACGCATAAGTCGTCTGATTTAGGAAAAGCTCATGTATCCGCCCACCTTTCCAGTGACGTCGGCGTAGCCTAGCGCGTACTGCTGGAACGTGGCATGGTCATACACGCCATACAAGCCGTTCGTGAAGCTATGCAGAGCCGAAACACCGTGAGGGATAGACTTGGCAAGAGGGTTAGGGGTGCTTACACTCGATCGCCTTTCTTGAGGTTCGTGACGCCTTCGCCAACTTTCTCGACGATACCGGCGCCATCGCCGCCCAAGATAGCGGGGAACTTCTCGACCATGAAGCCGAATGCGGCGATCTTCCAGTCCACAGGGTTGAGTGCGGTGGCCTGCACCTTGTAGAGGACCTCTCCCGGCCCAGGCTTAGGGATCGGCACTGTGCCGACCTCGAAAGGCCCGTGCTTTGCAGTGAGGAGAACTGCCTTCTGTTCGGGCATTTCGTAGTAGTTTGAGTGGTGGAACTGAACTGTGGCGAGTATCTGAGAGATTTCTTGGGTTGGATCGAACTCAAACACACCTGCTCCTCTTTATATGCGCGGCTGACCTCTGGTGAGAGTCTCAAAGCCGGTTATCTCAGAAAGTCAACCAACCAGCTGAGGTTGACGCAATCGCGCCCGAGGCATGTCGACTGGACACCTGGGAGTACATCCGACCTAGCCTGACCAAGCAGCCTTGTCTTCCTTTGTAAGTTTAGACTCAGCGATCTGTTGAAATCAACTGTCGTTCTGTCAGTCTGACAAGTACACCCCCGGTTGTGCCACAGCTGGCAAGAACCCGAGATCATGATCTGACCGCCCCATCTCTGGCCCTATAGATCTGACCCGGACAGCAGCTTGACGCCGTGTTGAGAGCGGAATCGCCGGCGCCGAGGACTCTCCGGGTGCCATCCACAGCCGAACCCACCTGGCCGGCAGCCAACCTCAGGTCTTGGGGCAAGCTGAGGAGAGACCCTACACGTACATTGTGTACGCCTCTGTACCGTATTCCCTCCTCAGCCCTTCGCAATGTTCGTATCAGAGGCATGACTGATTGTCCTAAGCGTAGCAGCATCTTGGCGCTGTGCCTGTCTCTAGCAGAGACTACACCTTACGGAAATCTCCCAGTAGTGTCTCTCCCACCGCTGCCAAGTACTTCCATACCTAAACAGGAACACATTATAGATACCTTTTGGTTTGTGCGGTGTGATAAGCAACAAAGGCATGCTTCAGTGCTCTAGGAATCACAGAGAAGATTACAACGCAAATGAGATGAAGGTAAACAACAATAAGAATATGTGTCGTTGTACTGCAGGGATTTCGCGTACACAGTGCCGCACGGTAGAGAGCAACTAGGAGTGACTTGCGACAGGTGCCTCTTTCTCAGTCCCTGCATTGGACAGCCCTCCAGACGCATTTGCTTTCTTGCGTGAGCGAGTTTCGGATGCTTTCGCGGCGGTAGCAGCACGTTTGAGTGGACCGGTAATCCGGAGGCCTTGTGCGCAATCTCGATGTCTACGGCCTCGATCTTCAACATAATAATGAGGCGCAGTAAGAGTGCGTGGCAGCGTCTTGCGGATAAGGTCGGCATTGTGGATTGCATGCATATTGAGAAGATACCGTTCGATGGCTTTGTGTTTCATTGCGGGTCGAGTACGCACTGAAACTCGACCTTCTTGCACAATAGGCTCACTTGCCACTGTACACAGACAGGCCCGACAATCGTGCTGTGCATTGAATATGAAAAGTACGTCCTACATCCATATGTTAGACACTAGAGAACCTGGTAGAGAGGGTTTATCACATACTGTTACGGCAACGGGAAGAATGGGCTGGCCATTTGGCGTCAGGATGGGCATGTTCATCATAACATCACGTTCAGCAGAGATATCATAAGGAATGATGAGCGCGACCGCAATATGCTCTGTGCTTGTTGCGGGAAAGTTCGTGCTGTCCGTGCGATGTATGATCTTGTGTATTCTACCTGCCACAACTTGGGTATCCTAGCAACGCATTAGCTTGGATGGTCATGGCAATCACTGGTGGGTCAACTCGAGGTGCGTACCTCGCTGCCACCACTTGCATCAGAGTTTGGACAAGGATGCTGAGTTTCAATCCTCTGACCAGAAATCTGAGCATCCCCTTGCTTGGTTGTGTCTGGATCTGCGGTTCGTGGCAGGCCGCCCTGCGTGCCCGCGTTGCGATTTTTGAAGAACACCCAAGAGCCTTCACGACACACGTCATGCGAAGATGAAACAAGGTATTTACACTCGTCCCATTGCGCCTCGAGCGCGGGAACAGTGTCGACATCGTCGACAACCATTGCATCAGCATCCATGTTTACAGCTGAGGTTGGGGAGGGATATGTGTTGACAAGGCGTACTGGCAGATCAATGCAGAATGGTGCAACAGCTTCACGCCAACACTGGCTATTCCGCTTGGAGATCGCCTTCAATTTTATTGCTATTGGGGCCAGTATGAGATGTTTTGTAGTCACACGGCAAGCATTGTCCGATAAAGTTTTCGTCAGTACTTGGTCGTGGAAATAGGGCAGTGCTACTCACCGCCAGGCTTTCGGTATGCCTCCTCAACCCATCCGAGGCGCCGTTGCAAGTCTGAACTTTGCTGTAAGAATGTCTTGACCTTGTCGCCTGCCTGGGTGTATACGCCATCGGTATCGCGCCACCATCCACCAGAGACATGATGTTTGAAGCACTCCATGTGTGCGAGTGTTGCGGCGATGTCGCGGCTGGGTGCATGATGATTCGAGAGTATGCTGCAAAAGCGGAATATGGCGTTCCAGCACTCAAAGATTTCAGTTGAGTAAAGGATCGCGGGACCAAAGCGACGAATATGCTCGATCAAGTGCACAAGGATATGGAGCTTATTCTTCGTCAGGATGCGGTTCGGGTCTATCATGCACCAGATGTCCAGAACGTTGGCAATCAGAATCTCCAGATCAGCCTTCCATTCGAGCGTCAGATATAGTTATCAAGACAAAAAATAGGGGCGCACGAGGTACGTGTCCATGTCATGGATAGTATGGAACCAGAGCACTGCGCCGAGTTCACCGGTTGCCTTCCACAGATCATGTACTAGGTCCGAACAGAGACCGCCATATAGGTGGAAGGCGCCAACCTGTTGCAAAATCTTGAAGTGCTTCCCCACCAGGGCGTTCTTGTACTTCACTATGTAGTCACCACGTACGGCTGAGATCCCTAAACCATCAACAGCAGAAGAGCGAAGGCGGACTGCAAAGAGCTCTTCCTTTCTCTTGTCCCAGGCTGTATATGTTTTGTGCCAAACGTACTTGTCCTGACCGAGGAGAAAGGTATGCAGGATCTCACACGGTGTATCCTGATGAACGTCTAGGCCAGGGAGGGAGAGGAGGATATTATAGTGGTCCCCAGGTCTGATCCTGTGGCGAAGGGCTGTACAATCCTGAAGCGTGAGTATTATCTGAGCTATCCTGACATAGCTTACAACCTACGTGATTCAGGTGGCAAAGCGCTGTACTTGTGTGGAGGTTGTTGGATCAACCACTCAAACAGTTCGTCTTGTATCTCCTTTGCTATGGTATCCTTCACTTTCTTCCTTCCGTCGCCTTTGAGTTGGCGGCTATGCAACCGTGGATCCATTGTGGCTGGACTGCTAATACGTTCATGTTGGAGTTCACGGGCACGTCTCACGAGGATGTCTATCCAATATCCGGCGACCTTATCCTTGACACCGCTTTGGGTCTGCATGTTGTCCACAGTCTCCTGGATGCCAAGGCACGCTGTATAAAGCTGGGCTTCTATCTCTGCGACCGTTTCATTCAGTGATCTTGGGACACCAATCTAAAGTTTGGCCGGGTGAGTAAGTAATGTGTGAATATCATATCAATCTGAGAAGCCTTACAGTGTAGAATCCCTCATATCCCTCATTGCTCTCGCGCTCTTCTGCGGTTCCACCAACTTTGCACATTCGACAGGGATATCTACCCTGTGAACCAATATGGGAGCAGTGCTCCGACTGTTGGGGATTGTCGGCAGGAAGAAGGTGGGGAATGAGGCGAAACAACACTTCTTCCCCAAGCTCGCAGTCATACGCAACATGCCATCGGTCAGGACCACTAGAATACAGGCCGAGGCACATAGGTTAGCTGAATGTTTGCGTTGTACAGAACATTCCTGACTTACATGTCTTCACAGAATGCTTCTAGTTGCTCCGATGATGATGCATGTTGTGATGTTGAACAGAACCTGATGAAGTACTCCTGCTGCAGTTTCTTGTGCGGTAGGTTGACATTTGCCACGTAGACATTGGTATGTGCATTGTACTGCTTTGTTTTGTTGCCAGAGACATCGTCGGCCCACCCCATAACCCTCACAGTATACATCGCTCGTCCGTGTGCCACATTACGGGCAGGATGGGGCATACTATCCACCGCCCACTTTGGTGCATTATCTGCCAATGTATCAATGACCTCCTGCTCTTTGATGTGCCAGCAGAGTCTTACCGCCAAAGTGGAGCACATAGCCACTTGCTTGTAAGTCAAGGACATTGGCATGGAGGTCGTTTGCTTTCATTCTGAGAACAACATCAGTAGATATTGTGAATGAATTTGTCTGTCATGCAGTAAGAATCAGTAGTAAAAAAATTCAGCCACGTTGATGACTAACCACAGAGTCCAGCTCCACAGGATATCCGTCAAAGCATTCAATGCCATTCTGTCGTATGAACCGAAGAGGGACTACGAAACGACCGTCACGAAGGGCCGCCAGCTCCTTGATATAAAAGTGCCGGTGCGGACTTTCTGTTTTGTTCATCCACATGAGCTGACCTAGATCCAAGGAATCTTCATCCATGTCCAAGCACTTGGCACCCTGAAGAAACTCCGTGGTCGGAACATCAACCTCGGGCAATAGCTGAATGTGTGGCCGAACCAAAGGGTTCGAGAAGTCCTGGACAATATTTCCAAGACTAAACGGGCACTTATGAGGTATGTACTTACAAGACGTATCGTTTCTGAAGGCTTCGTTGCGTGAAACTGATTTCCAGGCGTCGATATGTGCTCTGTCGTCTTGACATCCATCTCTTCCCTGATGCTCTTCTGCCTTGACCGCAGCATTGTGAACGACGGTACGTCTGGTGTTCCACACTCTTTCATTACCCACAGAATGACTTTCATGTGATCATCAGACAGTCGTAGCCGGGGAAGATTATCGAGTAGGTTCAACATGAACATCTGACGAAGCACGAACATGAGTTGATGTCATCTGCAACTCTCGGATATCCGAAATACTGGCACACGCACCGTCTTAGTGCCATATGGTGCCCAGTCCTTATCTTCACCATACGACTGCTGCAATCCTGCCAGGATGTCATCTTCGTCATCAGAGGCATCTAGATCTACCCATTGGCGTGGCACTCAGTTCACTTTGAAGGTTGATACTGTCTGCTAACTCACCTAAGTGTGCGATTGCCTCTGAGATTGTCGGGCCAGCTTCGTACTGATCCTCGTATTCATCGGTCATAATATCTCCCCAGTCCTCAAAGCCCGTTCTCCCATTTGTAGCAAGATCCTCGAGCTGGCGCAACAGGGATTCACTAGCCGCCGTTGCTGGGGATTTCCCTGCAGATATGTGAATGGGCTGGCCTTCACGGTTTACAAACTGGGAGCCATTAGCATAGACATCCGCCCAGGGATTGAACCCGCCGCTGGTGTGACCCGATGGTGTCTCTGGACAAGCCTGGCTTGATTTTACCTCCCCAAACTCGTCTGCAAGGGTAAGGACCGCTGATTGATGGAATTCAGGCTCAAGATCTTCTGCTCTAAACTGAGAAGCCCCAGCAATAACCCCGTGAGTATCTCTGTATGCTGCAACCGTATTCTGGTGCTGCTTAGTTTTCCTATGAGCTGCTTTCTTTGACTTCTTCAGACAGTGAGGCTGTCCTTTCACAGTGCTACAAGGAACACATCTCCAGGAGGATGGGTCACCAGGTACGTCTACAAAGTGTGCTACATTATCTGTCAGTAAACATCTTATATGTCAACAGAATTTGTACCTTCATCGTCATATTTACTTCCAGAACGATGCGGTGCCATGAGGATGCTCAGTCAATTGTTCGGACGCAAATGTGTACCCCTTCAATATATTCCCCCTGTGAGTGCAATTCTTACTTCCTGCTATGATTAGAATGCGCACCAAAGCTACACGTCCCGAAGTATGGACTTTGAGAACATTAGAGCAGCAAGTCGCATACGGCCAAAGCTTACACGTGACAGACGACTTGACTGCCAGCACGTTGGCTCCCACTTGTCTTCCTTCATTCCCCACTTCCACTTCCTCATTTCTATTTCTTTTGTTCTTTCTGTGCTATGGCAGCGACTCCGCGAGGCCGTTCTCTTGCTGACCTCATTGCCAATCCACCGTCCCCTGCGGCTACACTGCAAGCGGCACTTACAAGCGATTCACAGCAACAGAATGAAGCTCCTATGGCCAACGGGGACTCCCAGCGATCTGAGGAACCTATCTCAGACTCCGATGCTCAGATCGTCTCTGCTCTGCGGCCTGGTGCTAGCCCTGGCGGATCTACTGCTGGTGCAAGCATGGGTCAGAAGCGTGCGGCCAATGAGGACATCACTCAATATGCCACACAGACTGCTCGACGTATGCGGCTCAGTGTTCTTCACCAGCAGGAACTCGAGCGGGTATCACAGGTAGGTGTCTGAGCACATAAAAATGCCACATTCCTGACCACGTCTTGATGCTTGAATAATCAGCTCTCACCGCAGCAAGCTCAAGTCTGGATCGCATCTCGTGTGCTCCGAGTAGAGGAGCAACTGGAGCGGGCACATCCTGCTGATGCGCAGTGGACAATGCCCCGGAATGTCAAGGTATACACGTTCAAGGTTGTTTTCTTCATTTCGTCTCGCTTTTAATCACATCGTTGTCAGGACAAGATTGATCATTACACATACGCAATTCTTCTCTCACCAACACTATCTGGTTACCTCACAAACGATGTGCCATTGCTCATGGCCGTGGTGCGTATGCAGAAGTCTGTATCAGAATCTCTGATAGACTGACCTCATGAAACAGAAATTGTTGTTGCGTCATCCTCAATGGGGCTATACGCGAGAGGTGCACAATGATGCACACAAGAGGTCGATCACCAAGGAGCGTATCCGTACGAGGTTCACAGATCGAAGGGCAGAATGCAAGCAGATTGTGGGCTGTGTCCCCTTTATTCATATACTACACAATGTGACGTCATGCCATTTACAGTTACTCCTCTCGTTGGGCCCCGAGATGCTTGAGCTCTGGAAGACCAAGGATTCGGATGCCGCCCCTATGGCACCTGTCAAGCTCGATATTGTACAGTTGTGCAACGCATTGATAGCAAGGAACAGTACTTCGCCCGTAAAGCTTACTATCCAAGTCTGTGCACGAATCGCATACTTGGTACGTTGGCATTCGTAGCTGTGTGAATTGGTAGACACTGATATGCTGCATCCATAGCGCAAAGTTCTCGTCGAAGCGGTCACAGCCTCGAAGCGACCGACACGCGTCGAGAACTTCTGGAGTCTTATTGATAAGGGACTGGAGGGTATCCGTATGGCAGCGGAGGCTGCAGTGGCCGCTGCAACCTTCAAGACGAAGACTGAAGCAATCACAGCGTGAGTACGAATGTGCAGCACATAATCCGATCAAAACTGACCTCTATACAGCACCTTCATGGGTATATTACAAGATGACATGGAGTGCTTCGGCGAGAGCGTCCTCCCTGCATCTCAGGACACAGATCCTGAATCTACACGAACGCAAATGCAGCTAGTTGCTGATGATGCAACTTCTGGCTTCCATGGTGACATCCTCGACGAGTAACGTGTTGACCTGCTTTGCATGTTTTGCTTACTCGGTTGTTACCCCTTTGCGCCATCTATCAAGCCTAGCGTCGCCTTAGTCTGCTACGGAACTGCCATGTCACTGGCATAATCATTTCCACTAATTTGTGCATTCACAGTAACGATCGTCATGTCTATACACGCTCGCTTCATGTACAGCATTCCTTCTGCCCATACTATATGGATACTGCATCTCGCTGAATCGAGTAATGTTTCACAATCCTTGCTAGCTGCGGTGGCATTGAGACATCCAGTCAGATTCAAGTGGCCAGCGTTGAGAATAGTCGTTGAGTCAGATACGACTGGGTCATCACAGACCCTTGGCAGCGGACATCCTGAACCATATTACAAGGCCTCCCTCGGTCTCATTGCCAGATACTCTCAGCCTCGACACCGGCTTCTCACATCCCGTCAAAGCATACCTTCACAACCCAAATATGCTCTCCCATGCATCTGAAGGGACAGGCTATCATGGTCTATCCTGAAGGTCCACCGCAGCTCGCCTCAAGCCGAGAAGAACACCATCAAGAGCATTCACGGTTCTTATATGCAGGCCGCGTGGAGAGTCCATTGACCATGCACAGATACTCTGACTCAGGCTAAGATGCGAGAATCACTGCGGAGTCATTCACCCGGCCATAGTTTGCTTGGAGCGCATTGGGGAAGAGGGTTGTGGCAGAGCCCGGCGTGATACTCGCAAGCCGGACACGTCAGACCCGCGTAAGACCCCTCTTGAGGCAGGGTCTCATAATATAGACCTTCCCCTTAGGGACGGCTTGGAGGCCTGCTCACATAATACCGGGCGACCCTCAGCCACTGCTGGCGCTGCTAATATCTCATTCGGGTCATCCGACACGGGCGGTGTAGCATCAGTCGGGGTACCCGTTGGATCAGGCACATATTTCCCCGATAGCGTCGGAGTCACTGCATGCACCCATGTAGGCCAAGAAGCGTACGCGTACTGCTACGTAGGCAGGATGACGGATTGTCCCAGGAGATGCAAGCATCTGAGTAGGATAGAGTTTTGCTTGCTGCTTCCTAACACAGTCGTCAATGTTCGTCATCCATTGGTAACCCCGCGCACTGTAGCTGAGGGGGACATGGACGCGACTGAAGGCGGCGTCGGGCTGGGGTCACCGCAGGGTCCATAAGCATCACTGCTCCTCATCAATATGTCCTAACATGATTTGTCACTGCACATGTCGCCAGCAACGCTGAAGGACGAGGACTATGGAATGCCTGGTAATACACGTCTTATAATCGAGACTTCGCGCTCTGGTCACCTTCCTGCGCAGCACGCCACGCAAGCTCACCGATAAGGGGGAACATAGCGGCGTATAGATGTGCCTTTTCTGAGCTCGCCTGACGTCTTGCGAAGCGCGCTGCTATGCCTTGCGCAATGACAGCAAGCTAAGTCGAGCTTGGATTAGTGGCAGAGAGAGGAGAAGCGAGCAGGCGTACGCGGAAGAGCATCCAACTGCGCGCGAAAACCATCTCTTTGATGGGGTAGGGCTGCGCCGTCAGCCGACAATACTCCCTCTCGAGCCCCTCAAGAGAGATAGGGACATCTGGGACGTTCTTGAAGCCGACCATTGCCGTACGGTCCGCAGGCAGCACTGAGGGGTCGATTGCCCACGGCTGCGTCAGATTGGCGAGATCCGCGAGCTACACGGCGAGTCATTTGGCGAATGCGATGCCCTCGCAGGATCATGCGTACCGGGCTGCCCAGAGTACATAACTCCCAATCCAGGATTCCAATCACGCGGTTCTCGGTCGGGTGGAAGATGAGATTATCAAGCTTGTAGTCGCCATGCACGATGCGTAGGCCGGTCTTGCCCTCGTCAGGCAGATTCCGCTGATACCACTGAATCAGCTCCTTGAAGCGAGGGATGTCGCCCACCGATTTGTGTGTGTCAATATCGGTTACAGCTGCTTGTGCGGAGGACACGCGGCTGAGTGACTTGATCTGTCGCGGGAAGTACGCGGTGGAAGGGCCAAATGAAGACAGGCCGACGTCCGCTGGCGAGAGCGATGATAGTGCTGCGAGGGCGCGGATAGCAGAGAGCCAGCTGCACCATCAGGTCATGACATGGAATGCGCATATAGTCGCAAGCAAGACGTACCACTCCCTTCGTGTCTCTGGCGAGACCTCGGGCATCCTCACGTCCGTGAATATCCGCCCCTCGAGGAATTCCATGATGTAGAACGGAGTGCCGATGACCTCCTTGTCTTCGCATAGCACGATAGGCTCCGGGATGGGTACCCTGCTATCAGGCGGTGTCGACGGCTTGGTGTTGTGAGTGTGCAAGGAGCGCAGCATGGTGTATTCTCGTTCGATTTGGTGAGCGGTCGAAGATACGAGTTCGCCCGCTGGCTTCTTCCGCAGAACAAACCGCTTTGCGCTGATAGATACGTCAGACTTCGATACGAGTAGAAGGGATATCGTGCGTACGTCGCATCGGTCAAGAAATACGTTGGATTCGACTATGCTCTCCTTAGTCGCTCTGCAGGTTGGACACAGGCTGAAAGCGTACCTGCCCGAACTGCGCGTACTCTCAGTCCACTGCAGTAACAGGAGATACGGTCCTGTGACGTACCTTGAACTGCTTTACATCGACAGGCGTCTTGATCGCCTTCACATTCGCCTTCAAATACGACTCCAATCTCTCCAGGTCGATGTTGGCCCGCACTGGCCCATATTCACCACCAATCTTGCCGGAAGTCGAGTTCATGTTGTGGTCAGGAGTACGCGAACGCAGCGGTCGGTGATCCCGGGGCACAACTAAAACTACATGATGATGGTGGTGGTTGCCTATTCACGAGGACAGGCGTCCCCACGGGGTACAGCGCCAAAATCAACTGTCTCCGGCTATAACCAACTCGTATGTTGACTTATCACATTGCAAGAGCTGATAGCACTTTGACGACAAGTACAAGGGGCGATAGATACTAGTGTAAGGTACTGTAGGCATTATCAGCGGCAAGCGATATATCGGTTGGCGCATATTCGGAACATTGGCCGGTCGAGCAACAGCGTATCTACATAGCGATGCATAGGCTACTTGACGCAGCCTGAAGGGGGCCATATGTGAACTTCGCTGCACGTCCTCTGTACAAGTTCTGCCCAACACCCATCTTTTGCAACCCGGCTCTGACAATCCGAGATCATTGGATGCATACATAATCATACGACAATGTCCAGTTCACGGAGTTTGTACTGAGGTCGCAACAACGTAGGGCCAATGAGACACCTGGAAAAGCGAGTTGTAAGCACTGCGATGGCGACAGCCGGTTTAGTACAAGGGATTCGTCAGAGGGTGGTGATGATTGTCATCAGTCTGGCCCATGAGATGGACGCATGTCAGGGCTTGACTTCTAGATTCTTCTATCCTTCGCTTCAAAAAATGAGGCTCTGAGACTCACCAAGCGGACATACAGTATAACGAGGTATCTTCAACGACGGGTATAGTGTCATAGCGCCAACGGGACAGACATAGGTCATCGCTCCGCTGTCGCCGGCTGGAAACGAGTGTAGAAGCCCTTCGTATGAGCCTCAACCATCTCTTGTGTCGATTCGGGGAGGTCTTCGACAAAGCGTCCTGAATGACGATCAGTCAATGGAACACTGAATGACATTCCCGTCCCGATGCACGCACCTGGAGAGCCTGCGAACAACGCTAGTGCGGGGACGACAGTGTTAGGCGGAATAACGGTATTGTCCGCGATCTTGGCGCAGTCCTTGATGATTGTGAATTTACCCTGCGGGAGTTCATCCATGTCTGCTGTCATCAAGAAGGAGCGGAGGCGTACAATGATGCAGTTTTTCCCGATCTCAACATGGTTCCCGATAGTGGCAGCTTCCACAATCGTTCCATTTCCTATGTGGACATGATCTCCAATCTTCATGGGGTAGTAGTTGAAGTTGCCTCGGTATGTCTTGTAGGGTGGTCTGTGCGAATGTGGGCTCAACGACTACGGGTGACGCGTCATCACTGTCGTGCTCACCTCATGACACACCCTTCGCCAATAAGGCAGTATCTCCCTAGCGAGATGACGACTGCATGACCAGGGCCCGTCCTACGCAGGTCTCCCCGGATAATCGCACCGCTGGCAATAATGGTCTTGCCACCAAGGATGATGTTTTGCGGTCCGGCGATGGTCGCACGACGCGAGACTTTGTTGCCCGTGTCCTACACATCTGCAGGTCGTTTCATGACGCAGACATTCGAGCGCAGAGCGATGACCTTACCGTCTCGATGTACTCGGCTCGCGAATAGTAGATAGGGGCGTCCATGAGAGAGCCAAGATGATGGTGAAAGGCAACAGACTGGATGCACGCGTTGTAGTAGTGCGCAAGCGCCCTCCGACCCTCGCCCACCATGTTCACATCAATGCTGTGGACGCTCCGTCCGACGACAGCGAGCTGCCTCAAACACGCTTCTCGCATATCCGCCCCTAGAGCTGTCTACTCCTTGAAGTTTAATCGACCGATTCCACTCGGCCAGCGTAGTCTCGCCACAAAAGCACCGTTGGGATCGTCTTCACCAACGACGACAGAAACGCAGACTACGGAGCCTCTCGACGTCTCTACCGATGCTGCAGTTGAAGATGCGGCATACTATGGGCCTCTCACCAACACTTTCCGTCGCCTTAAGATCTTCTCCCTGTCCTCACTCGCGCTCACGGTATCCCTGACACCGTTCATCTTCGTGATAGAGACGGCTTCTAGCCTACCTCTGTCTGGCCGCTTCGCGTTGGCAGGCGTGGCAGTCGCTACAAGTGGGGTTTCTACTGGCCTCGTAGCCTGGGCGGGCAAGCCATATGTCACTAAGCTACGTTGGCTCGAAGGCGGGCGCGGGATCGAAATGACTACCCTCACGCTCCGTCTCCAGGAGCGGACAACAAGGGTATACGACACGGCATTCCTGGTTCCAGCGACGCGTCCGCTTGCGACTTTCGAGCTCGCGGAAACATCCCAGCTCCCGGCAGAAGAGATTGAACATGGCAAGAAGGAAGGGTCCTCGCCGCGGGAGGAGACCATCGCGGAGACCATGAAGCCAAGTGGTGACGTCGTGGGGAGATGGATAGTGCGGTGGGACAGTGAGGGAAAGGGGACATGCAGAGGCGTTGGGAAGGTTGTCAGGTGTGTTAACCATCCTATGTTTGTGCAGTACGATACTGACCGCACTCAAGGCACTTCAACGTTCACCAGGAGCTCCTTGATAGGCCTATTCGATAACATAGTTCATGACCTTCGCTAGTAATTACGCACCCCGCGTGCTATCATTCGTCCGTCCTGCGTGTCCGCTGGCCCAAGCCGAGAAAGCCGGCAGAGATAGCCCGTCACGGTGCCTCGCGGAAGTGCCGCAACATCTCACGAAAATGAGATGCGATAAGGGATGCAGCCAGCTCGACGTTGCATACGCGGACTGCTCTGCAACGCTCAAACACGTCCGTATCGGGCCATAAGGCGGTTGAGCTATGTCGCACGGAGACAAGTATCCTGGCTCGCCCGAAAAGACTAGAGATGAATAGTGAGTGCTACTTCTCTACCAGGCAGCCTCCAATGCACCCCTATGTTCTGATTCTGCCTGTATGCATAGCCTACCCAAGCTCGCGGCGGCCAAGCCCTGGGTGCGGAGGGACCCCGTCCCTCGTCTTGTCTTAAGGAATGCCAGGATTGTGGATCCAGCGACGTCGACCATCCTGCCTGGCTTGCGCACAGTAGTCGCTGAGGCAGGCTTCGTCGTCTCTATAGACGCTACTCCCTCTACAGACGAGAGAGGCCCCACCGTTGACGTCGACCTCGCCGGCAAATACGTCTGTCCGTACGTGTCCATCGACGCATCTCCTACTAGCGTGATCCTAGAGGTAACAACAGAGGTCTCGTCGATTGCCATGTGCATATCACTGCGACACCGGGTTCAAAATCTCTAGCGGACTTAGCCAGGGAGCGACGAGAGGCCGTCTGGTTTCGGTCAACGTATGCATTGCGAGGTCAGCGCGCTCAGATGCGGCACTGACTCCCACTTACGGCTTCTCAGAAATGCTCATGCGGGGCTTTACTACTGTCAGAGACACAGGTATGCGCCGCATCATAGTGAGTAACTCGTCTCAACTCAGCGTGTAGGCGGTGCTACAAAGGCCCTCGCGGACGCTGTGTCTGAGGGTCTTATCGTGGGACCGAGGATTATACAATGCGGTCGAGGACTCTCTCAGACAGGTATAGGTGTGATCCGTTGTTTCCCTGGAGCATATGATGATGTCTCATCAGGTGGACACGGGGACATTGGGAGTGCGTGCTGTGGCGGAGAGCACGGTCACGCACTCGGTCGTGTTTGCGACGGCGTCCCTGAAGTCCTCAAAGCTGTACGCGAGGAATTGAGAGGCGGCGCGGACTTTATCAAGATACACTGCGGCGGAGGCGTCGCCTCACCGACCGTAAGTGCCCCATGAAAGAGAAAGATCGTTTCTTACTCAGCCTATCACAGGATGCGATCGAAACGGTGCAGTTTACCGCCGACGAACTGCGAGCGATTACTGCCACTTGCACGCAGATGGGAAACAAAATGAGTTCGTTGCCTTTTCTGCGTGAGGCCATGCTTGTCACATCTCTTCAGCTACGGCACATGCATACACGGATGAGGCCGTCCTACACGCTATTAACAATGGAGTGACCGCCATAGAGCACGGGAATCTAATCAGTAAGGCCACAGCCCAATTGTCGGTCATTTGTGTCGCCGTGTCTGCCCACAGTCTGCTCACTGTATGTCCACAGGATGGCGGAAAGGGGTATATTCTTGACACCAACCCTCTCCTGCTATGGTATCATGGTCAGGCCACCGTTCGAAGACTATCTCCCGCCAGAAGGAAAAGTGAAGAACGAACAAGTCATGGCGAAGGGTCTTGAAGCTTTGAAGATTGCAGACGAGGCTGGCGTTACTATCTGCTAGTTCGTACAGATCGTCATCTGAACAGACGACTTGCCGAACTGATATCAATCGCCCGTCTTACAGCGGCTCTGACCTCCTGAATAACTTGCAGGCCCTGCAAACGGAAGAGGTAGGCCTCTCACGAGGTGAACAACATCTAGCCTTGTGCTGAGCACCAATAGTTTACGGTTCGTGCCGCTGCGCTGCCGGCCACCAAGGTTCTGCAACACGCTACGAGCAACGCCGGTGCGTCTCTACCCCGTTGGCAGCTGCGAGTTGACAGCTCGTAACATGTCACATCTCATCTTTATCTGACAACTCCTGTGCAGCCCAACTTCTGCGTAACGCCAAGCTGGGCACCATTTCTACGGGCAGTTATGCCGACATGCTCATACTCGATGCAAACCCCCTCGCGGATGTCCGCATTCTAGACTGTCCCGAGAAACATCTCCTGGTCGTCATCAAGGGTGGCATTGTCTACAGTAGCAGGATCGGGCGGCTACCTGTGCAGGTTGTGTTCTGAAGCCGGTGAGTTGCAACACAAGTCGTCGATATGGCGCTGAGGATAAGGTTAGGTTGGTGACGGCAGCATCATCTATCTGTCAGAGCTCCAATTTCCAGAGATGAGCGCTGACATACCGGGCGGTGTAACTTTAGCCTTCGAGACGACTACTCTGTCTCGCTTTCTGCGACTCGTGCGAAGGCATGTACATACAACAGAACAGAGCACGTACTTTCATTTGGTTCGCGCAATCGGTGCACCCAAGACCGATTACGGGGCTTCCAACGATCAGGACGCAGACTCCCATGAGAGTTTGACATAAGACCAACCCTGCCTCCTCCCAACTCTGTTTGCATGCGGTGTCTGCCGGTAGGTTTGCAAGCGTCCATTTGCATGTTCAACATCGGAACTGATCGGCGCATATCTTACAGATGAGTAACTGCGCGAACGAACTTCTAGTGGCGCCTGAGCAAGTGGTGCGGACATTAATACCGGTACGTTGACTCTGCCTCTCGAATGCACACCTTTGACACCTTTGACCCTCTAGCTTGTTCGACGTGCATTGATGTCCACCAGTACAATCGTCCAGGTCATCCAACTGTGAGTTGATCACAATTTGATTCATGGTGCACCAGCTCAAACGTATCTTCCCATTCAGCAATGTTGTGGAAAACATACTATACTTCACTGCTACGGGTATGATCTCTACACAGCCCACTGTGGAGCTACTGCGACCTCCCACTCCATCTAGCGCTATGCTGTTATGACTACTTCTTGACACTCGCCGATGAAGCGGAATATGTCTGGTCAAGCAAACGAACTGTTGCTACTCTACTATTCTGCTGCTTCAGGTATACGGCGGTGTTGAACACCATCTTCATTGTCCTTGGTTTGTGCCCCTGGCCTAGTTGGCAATCCAATCTCGTAAGCATGCCATTCACTGCGACCGTTCCTTCATTTGACATTTGTCCCAGAGGTAGAATTGGCCAAGTACCGCGTGCAAGATCTTCGCACTATTTACGTTGTTACTTCCCAGTTGCTCGATCCTCATTCGAACCGAAACGGTGCTCAACATTATACTACTGAGTAGCGCAGCAGGTATGCGTCCACTCTCACACGTTTCATATAGTTCACGTTCCTCAGCATTGTCGAAGCATTTACATCCTTGCGGGTGTACGCTATCTACGACAGAAACATGTGGGTCTTAGCGGGGATCGTCCCTGCCGCAATCATCAACCCTGTGATGTCAATTGTGCGTACTCTGATCCTGAGCATGCCTCAACTCAGATCCGGCGGCGCTGTTATAATAGATCAGCTTGGTGATATTGCAACCAAGTCTGTTTACCTACGGGGGCCTATTACCGCAAGGGTGTGGCGGTTCCCTCAGTGACAGTGAGCTTATAATGGCCAAAGCGTGAGCTTGTCTTTTCTTTGACTTGCTAACAGGCAAAATATTGATGAGATCGTGAAGTTGTATGTTCAGGCAATCAGCCCAGCCAATTGCTGCTCATCGCTCTGAAACAGGCATAATCATAGCACGAGCTTCAACGGTTTTGACCGACGCCATAGTCCTTCTCTTGACTTGGCAGAAACTGCACGCTCGACCGCGTAACTCTGACTCAGTGTCCATAATGTCTGTCTTGATTGCTGATAGTAAGTCTAGTTTTGTCCTGCACCTGAACATAATTAACAGACTCGGCCAGCTGGAGCTTACTTTCTGTGAGTCGGTATGGAATGTTCGGTCTTGCCAACTAATAGCACTGTAGTATTCTATGCATTATCAATGTCATAGGCATAGGTCTCGGTCACATGCTTGATGTAAGTTACCATAGTTATGGCACTCAGAGTGTGCGAGGGCTAATCCTCACACCATGCTACTGCAAGCTTGCATGGAGCCTGTCCACGTGGATCGCGACGTATGTGCAATTTACATCACATGTCTTTGTCGATGTTCAGGAAGGATGCCTTTCTTCTAGATTGACCTCAGCTCTACTCTCTCGATTGCTCATTGATCTCCACAAGGCGAGCCAGGCCGATAATTCGATGGACGCGATGGCTTGTACCACGATCGTGTTCGCGCAATCGCGGCACAATGAAGCGGGCGATGATAATGACATCAACGAGAATGTCTACAGCGTCGAATTGTATTCCTCTCCCGGAGGCATTGATCCCTCAGTCGCGAGCACCTGAATGCGAGCGGCTACCTGTGGTGCATTGTAAATACTCTGAGGGTCATAGCATTGCTTGGTCTTTCTCGGCGATCATTACATATATACGATCGTCCAAGAGGCCATGATAATAATTCACTTGTAGGATGTGTAGTCCACCCCTACAGTTTTTCTCCATTGCACATGATGACTTGCCTTCCGAGTCGATGGTGCGCTGCCTCTAACAATGCTACCTATGTCTATGTGCGTTGTTTTATGCACTACAATACTCGCTAGCACGATCAATAACTGATCGCATTTGCATCCACTCCCATCCGTTGTGGTTGGTGCTACCGAAGGAGAATGAGAGGAGTAGGCTTTGCTGAGTCATACGTCTGAGCTGATCATGAACCTTGAAGCAAGGCTGCTGCATACTGCACTCTCTGCCTGGATGGTAGATAGGGGTCGCCGTAATGGTGGCATATACACATGTTCATGACAGTTCTGAAGGGTCGCATAGTGTTTGGGATCAGCGACACTCAAAATACTACGCACATATACCGCGTAATGACAGGGGTCAATGACAACAAGTTCAAGCGCTTCCCGAGATCGAATCGATACTCGCGTAGTGGCCGGGACATTTTCAACCGTCACTGTCATGGAATCTTTTTCCTGCTGTCCAGTGACTCGTGAAGCGTTTGGCCACCGAAACCGACGAAAGCTGCTATCTGGCGTCTCTCGACTTATTTGACCTGCTCACTAGTGCGGCCCTCTTAGTACCCACAATGTCCGAGTCGCAGCAGAACCCTTTCTACAGCTTCATCGATGACGTGTCCAAGCAGACGGTGTCTTACTGGGATACGTGTCGGATAGCCTACAACAAAATCCCCAACCAGACAGAATTCGCAGAGCACTTCATCGTGTCGTTGATGCAAGCCGCCCCCGCACGCTTGGGAGACAACTGGATCGCAAGTTATCGCTTCGTAAGTTCAAGCACCCTGAGTCAGATTAGCATGCAACCCTGACGGGGCTCACCTGCCGTCAGTCTCTGGTAGATGATCAATGGCACCACTTTGCACTCGAACACATGTCGTTTCACCTATGCTTACGAGGCGAGTCGGTGCGATGGACACTCATCGTCTGTGACTGAGTTGCGTTCTGTGTTGGCTTTTCGACTGCGCTGGGTAAACGCGTCTGATACATAGTCCAAACACTGCAATTGTCGAGGGCAGGGTACCTCAGCCCCGGTTATGTCGACTGTCTATCAACGTACGCAGAGCCTCCATCCAGTCTCACTCCGTATCGCTCATAGACTGAGACCTGAATATCGGGATGCCCCGTATCAGCCGCAAGTATTCATTCGCTTGCGACAATGGTGCCTTCATAGATTGACGTTGAGTCCCCAGTTGCATTCGCGGACAAACATCACGTCGATACCAAAGACGAAATTGGTTGTGAGCTGCGTCGCGAAGAGAAGAAAATGGGATACTTCAAAATACGACAGTGCAAAACGATGTAGGTCGTGACGGCAAACGGCGGAGTAGGAGAAGCTAACCAAATGTAACGCGGCCTGGCTGCATTGTCTTCCAGATTTCTCACCTATGCGCATGACGCGATATACTTCCTCGACACTGCGAGCGTCAAGGCCGAGATCGTGAAGCAGGCCGCGGCTAACCCACAGGGCTGGAAGGACGCGACAGACCAGGATAAGTGCACATTCCTGTTTAACAAGCTTGCTCGGCCGTGGTCAAAGGGTCTCGACCAGATTCTTTTCCCGGAGAAGTACGAGTGCAGGAAGTGATGATGGTTATGGTGGATCGGCCTGCGCCATTCCTGGCACGCGATTAGGTTCTGTGTTTGGCCCATGGCACACTCGTGGATAGACTGTTGGATATATACCCCGATACCACGCAAATATGCGACCATCGAGTATCTGTCAGCCAGTAAGTCTGGACTCCGCGCCCCTGCCGCTGTTGACAGTGTGCAACACTTAGCCCACATGTCTCGTTATGCACGCCCAGCATAAGATGAATTCGATCTTGACCCACACTCAGCGCCAAGATACCAGAGGACCGATGCTCATGGATGTTTCATGATACGTGCGAGGCACTCACTAGCGCACTGTAGTGAGAATGACTATCGATCTCACCGGCCCTCAGATATCTGTGGTTGGGTTGACCGTAGCTGCGGTTCTACCCACGAGGCCTGGTCAGTGTACTTCAGCAGTGTACACCATGAATTTGAGCTGCGCATAGCGTACCTTCATCTTGACCTGCTCGACACCATCCCTATCCACCTCTTTCCTCACTGACGCCTCGTCCACGCTGGGACTATTCACGAACCGTGCGACGCTCTCAAGCTTGTCCACGTCTATCTCGTAGCGGCTCGCAAGCTTCTCAAGCTCCTCTTGCGTAGTAACTGACTTCCGTTCTTCGAGCAACTCATGGAGCGTGCCTGCGAGCATCCGGTTCCTCGTCGGCGTCGGCGAGCGTGCATCCTCTTCTGAACGTTGGCGAGCCTGAAATATGCGCTGTGCCTGATCCGCAGCCTAAAATACAGCTTCAGGTGGAAGTAAGATGCATAGGTGCACGAGTATTCACTGGTCTGACGGGGTGCATGTGGTGGTCGACCTTGACCGGCCCTAACTTGCTCAACATCGCCAAGAACTGGGGATCTCTCGCGTCGCGTTCAATGGCTTTCGAGACAATTGTTCAATAATCATGAGAACGAGACAAGACCCTCGCACGTTACCTTCGCTTTTCGTCTCGCTCGCTTCGGGAGAAGACGTCGGTCTACTGGGCCCTGCGGTCGAGCCCGACTCGTCTGGACGCGGTGTACGTGCGCCAGCCCATGTTGGTGGTGGTTTTGGTGTCTTGGGAAAGTGCCTCACTGGTTTTGAAGCCGAGCCGCCCATTATAGCAGTGGACTCGGACTGAAGGTCGATGTCTGAGTGTCTGTACAAGTTGTGGCCGTCACGGCAGTGGTGGCACTGTGACCTCAGCTATCCGAATCTCGCGGAGCGCCCGCAATAGCATGCGTGTGAGCGAGGCAACCACAGCTAACTGGCTTCTCAGCAAACCTTTCTTTCGTACTCCCGCTCCTCCTCCTCTCATCTTGTCTTTCACAGGCCGCTTTCACAGGAGCCGGAAAATAGGAGCTACAAAACTCTCAGAACAAACAAAAGAGCAATGCTGCAAGGTCTGAGCGTCGAGGCAGCGGGAGTGTTGTATGACAGTGAGTAGCATACACGTCGCCACATCTACTCTGAGCTGTGTGCTACCCTTGCAATACAAGTGCTTATGCTGAGAACTCGTAGACGCGCGGAAGTGGTTTGCGATTCTGCCAGCTGCGACATTTCCAGTGACATTCTTCGTCAATGCACCATTCGGGAGATTCGCGCTCAAGGAGCATAGCATCTTCCAGGTAGACGGTAAGCCTCACCTTCAATTTGCTCCTTGGCAGCGGAATTTCTATGTCAACTGTTTGAAACCGAGATGTCTACGTCTTATGTATATCTCTCGTCCGGTATGGACTCTGCGCGTAAGACATCGGAGCAGGGCGTACGAGATCTATGCGCCGCGGGAGGATTAGCGTTTGAGTGAGCTCAGACTTCTTTTTGAAGACTTATCACTCCATTGTAAGCTACGGCAGCAACTGTCTTTTCGTTGGCTTTGACGGCTACTACCGCCATTGATGGGGTCTATGATCGAGTGGCAGTATGCATGAAATGGCGCCTATACCATGCTCATTCACTTGGCAGGCATCAAGTCATGGATCTTAATGGAGCTCGTTGCCCCCATAAGCCTCACCTACGCCTTCCTCAACAATCCACTGTCAGCAGGACCTCATCCACCGCTCACGCTTACGCACCCCCCCACCTTCCTCGCCGCGCTCTACCTTCTCCACTACCTCAACCGCGCACTCATCTCTCCCCTCCGCACGCCTTCGCGGTCCAAATCACATATTGGTGTAACCCTCTCTGCGGTCGGCTTCAACGTCACCAACGGCACCCTCCTTGGCACGTACCTCGCCTCACCCGCCGCGCGAGACTTCCTCTCTGGCGCCTTCGAACGCCCCGTATTTTGGGTGGGTGTCGCGCTCTGGGCGCTCGGCCTCGCAGGCAACATCCTGCACGACGAGATCCTGCTCAACATCCGGCGGAACGCCAAAGCGAAAGGCAAAGCGCGCGCGTCGCCCACGCCAGGCGCGGAGCGCAAACAGGAGCACTACGCGGTCCCGCACGGCGGCCTGTACTGCTTCATCTCGTACCCGAACTACTTCTGCGAGTGGTGCGAGTGGTTCGGGTTCGCGCTCGCCGCTGCGCCCCCGCCCTCGCTCGCGTCGCTCGGCGCGTTCGTCGCGACGGCTGCGCCTCCGTGGCTCTTCTTCTTGGCGGAGATAGCGGTGATGTTCCCCAGGGCGTGGAAGGGCCACCAGTGGTACCATGAGAAGTTCCCTGATTATCCCAAGGAACGCAAGGCGGTCATCCCTTGCTTGCTTTGAGCGTCCGCGTGCGTGGGCGTATGATGAAAGCATCGGACTCGAGGATCATGTTGCGTTGTAGTTCTACTTCCTTGTGAGTTGCCCTCTATACCATAAAAAATGCTTGTACCGTTGTATTAAAGCTGGTTGTGAATTCGGCGTGGTGATGATGATGATGATGATGATGAACTCTGCATTTATATACCGCAACAAGCAAACACAAATGGTGCTAAGACGCGGTCCTGACGTAATACTAGGTAATACGGCAGGCAGGCAATGGTGGGGCTGAATTCGGCATGGTGTGCCTCGTTCACAGTACAACAAGGGAGCACGTGAGGTACTCACAATGCTGCCAACGACGGCGTGGGGGTTGCTCGGCTTGCATTGATGACAAGTGATTGGTGTCACGCAATGCTACATCCTGCACGCACTCATTGGCTCTCGAGCAACAATAATGCATGCTGCGGTGCAAAGAGGTCGATGAAGTAGCCGATGCCAGAGATATCGAGGCGATAGTACGTCGAAAGCCAGGGAAAGGTAACGCGCGAACGGTGATCAAGTCGAGCGCGGGCCCGGGCGTCAGACCTCCGATAACCACACCCGGAGCGAAATGATTGGCGGCAAGCGTTTGGACGTTCTAGTATCCGCCGGGACGGACACAGCGGAATGGCACAGCAAGGTATACAAGAACCCCACTTCCATATCGTGCGTACTCTCCTATGATGACACAGATGCAAGAAGCGGGTCTAACCACCGACCACGGCCCATCCACTCTACCATGCCCCATATTAACCCATGTACTAGTGGCTGCCATAGCGTACTTTCCGACCGAAGTCGAAGGGGATATACTTATACTTGATCATATGTCTGGGGCGAGATAGTTCAGTTGGCGGTAGCACAGAGAAGTCAGCACCACTTACTGTATTTGTCTGCGCATCGTCAGCGTGAACAGGATGAAGAAGTAGATAACGAGGATCGGCCAGTACACCGGCACGTCGAACGCCTCCGAGAACGTGCAGAACAGTGCAATTACCGTCGCACGCGTTGCAGACAGCCTAAGGTCAACCACCGCGCAATTCGTCAGACGTGCGGGAACGCGCACACGCGAAGAAAGCGCACCAGAACTGCCACTCTGGCAGCCTACGGACGAAGGGTCGGAACTCGTCATCGCGCTGCGAAGGGAGCTCCGGTCCCATATCCTCGGCGCCACCCTCGAGTTCGTCGGCGAGCAGGTCATCCTGCAGGGATGGGTCGAATTTGGGTTGCAGGAAGGCAAGGAGGAGGTTGAGGAGGTATATTGCGTGTGCGTCTGGGCGCAAAATGTGAATATGGGGACAAGCCACCTCGTAGACGGCTACGTACAGCAGACTGTAGTCCAGAGGAGCGATCAGCTTTTCACACTCCCGCAATGATTATAAGAACACGTACCAATGTACCACTGAAACGTACGCCGCACCGTCGCCCATTAGCACGCTCTCGCACCTCCACCGTCTATGACTGAGCACTCACCCCTTGTGAGAGGACGATCCGCAATCCAAAAATCGCGAGCAGCCCAGCGGTCCCGAGCCACCGGTAGAGTACAAAAGGCGTTATGCGGTCGAGGAGCTGCTGGTACTGCCGCTGCGCGTCGTTGATTTTCGTGGAGACATTCGTGACGCCTGGCCCTGGTGTGCTCGGTTCATTCGAGTTCATCGTGGCGAAGGAGACAAACACGGAGAGCGGGGCCGCAGCAGGCTATGTGGATGCGGTGGGGGGACCGGGGAGAGAAAGCACACGCAGGCCGTTTACACGGCGTGGAGGAGGATTCGTGGCACTGCTACCGCACGGTGACCCAAATGGTTGTGGTCGGAAAATGAAAAGTGGTCCTTTTGGATAAGAAAAGTATAAGCAAGATACAGGCAATGTCTTTTCGGTGTTCGAAATATACTGACTACACGTTCTCTAGCAGCTAGCACTCCTAATCTCCGATTGTGCGACTCACTACACGCACGTACCTGGTACACGTAAATTGAAGCCTGCGGCCGTCTCTCATCTCACAGCCCGCACATCGCATTTTATCGAACACGAGCTGCGTATCACCGTGCCATATAGCAGAGCGGCCCTACGGCAAGTCTTTCTTGCAGATGCTACAAAAGACCGGCTGCTCCCACTGCGTCATATGAGCACAACCCCCGGGACGGCCTCGGAACGACGGAATCGACGCTCCGAAGCTCTATGAGTATGGGGCGCAGATAGGTGCTAAGTATATGTGTCTGCTCTCCCAACGGCAAGGCCGCCATTAGGGTACACCCTTCACGCCCTACATACTCTGTTCAGGATGTCCGAGGTTTGTCCAACTTACATTCACTACACTGCGAGGGGACTGACGGACGACAGCCAAGTACGCCTCCTGCCGTGGAGCTCATGCGCCAGCATGTTCTCTCCCAACTCTCCCAGTTCCGTACGCGCTTCAGCGCAGGGCAGAGGATACCGCCGTTGATGGTCGCCGTGCAGGGTCCACAAGGGAGCGGTAAGACGTACCTCACCACGCGCCTGCGCGACTCGCTCGCAGTCGCACCGCACTCCCTCTCTGTCGCGGTCCTCTCTATCGATGACCTATATCTCCCGCACGACGGCCTCGTTGCGCTTGCACAGGCGAATCCGAACAACGGACTCCTGCGCGGACGCGGCCAGCCGGGAACTCATGACGTCCCGCTCGGGAGCGACATCCTGCACAAGCTCAAGTCGATCAATACTCTTGAGGAAGAGGTTGTACTCCCGAGATTTGACAAGAGTCTTTTTGATGGGGAAGGGGATCGTGTACCAGAGGGCACGGTCGTGCGCGCGCCGCTGGACGTCGTCATTTTCGAAGGCTGGTGCACCGGCTTCTACCCTGTGAGCGCGGAGGAACTCGACCGTCGGTGGGCCGCACCCGTCCCCGACCTAGGCGCGGACTTCTTTCAGGCAAGGGGGTTCAGGAAAGAGGACGTGAGGGATGTGAACGAGCGTCTCAAGGAATACGTTGAGTGGTGGGAGCAGTTCGACACCTTCATCCAGGTGCGCAGGCATGCGTGGCGAGCTCACAGGCACCCTCGCTGAGCATAGCTGCTGTGGGATAGATCAAGCCGGAGACATCCCACCCGTATTCGCACATATACAAGTGGCGTCTGCAGCAGGAACATCATATGAAGTCACTGAACGGTGGACGCGGAATGTCGGACGAACAGGTGGCCTCGTCAGTCATCTGCACTTAGACTCTGAGCGTGGTGTTGACTGCATAACACCTCTTTATTCAGCTTCGTTGATCGTTATATACCAGGATACGTCTTCTTCGGCGATGGCATTACTGCAGGGGGCTTGGACTCGTCGGGCGTTCATAGACAGCCCCCGTGGATAGGGCGAGGCCTCGTCGTGGAGATCAACGAGAACCGGGATGTCGTCCGTTCGAATGTGTTCTGATGTCGAGGTATTCTAGGGGAATGTACTGATTATACATGTCCATATTGTATATGAACTGGTACTCAAAAGCCCTTCGGTCTGATAACTTGTGCACATGAGGTGGGCAGTACACGACTGTACGCTGCACAGTGGCTCACACCGGTCCGCGCGATCCCTCGCTGAAGCGCCGACCTCGCAGGTCTTGTAGGTCACCAACATTCAACAACTACCATGTACTGCTTGTAGCCCGTGAAGCAAAAGCAATCGAGCCTGTCTCAATCTTCCCCGGTCTTTCAGTCCTCGCTTTTCCTCGTCTAGGCTACACATATCCCTCGTGGCGAGAGGGGGTCGGCGCCGCACCACTGGCTGGCCTCTGTTAGTATACCAGTGCTTGTGATACTTTGGTGTTCGTAACCCAGCAAATACATAGCGGCGGTATATGCGGCGGTGGAAGACCACTCTTGATACACCATGAACTCTTACCCACCAGAGCTGCTCACGCAGCTAGCCCCGGTTATGTTTGTCGGAGGGCTCGATCCTCCTCCGACGTCCGGCAAGACCACAGACCCTTTCGTCGTCCTCTCCCATCGCTTGCGCGAGGCGTTGGTCAACCAACGCAAGGTCGCGATATGGCAGCCAGAGAAGAACAAAACATTCCAGGTCATCCTAGTCGATAAGGTGAGCATGCTTGTTGGGAGCTGCCCTGAGGACGGGGAAGTGCCCACAGCTAACAGCTCTTGAGTTCAGGACGTCAAGTTCCCTCCCCGCAGACTGGTCCCTCCAGACCACCCCGACTTTCCTACCTTCCACTCGCCGCTCTCGCCTCTGACACCTTCGTCGCCGCTCTACCCCGACGGGCTGATCGCCCCCATATGGATCCGCAAACACACACGCTTGGTCCCGTCTGTCTTCGTGGTGTTCACGCGTCTCTTCGAGCACGCGCCGACGACCCGCGCACCGCTCGAGACGACCGAGGTGGACCGCGAGCGCGAGGTGGAGGAGCGGAGGAGGGACACGGAGCTGTGTGCGGAGATTGCAGCGCGGAAGAAGACCGTGAGCGAGCGTGGTGTCAAGTTGACGGTGGTGTTGCTGGCTAGCCGGAGGCTGCTCGGTATGTGGCCATGGGTCGTATGTGGACTATACTTACCTGACTTGCCATAGACGACCCCACGCTTGATGGCCGCCTCACCTTCATTCGTCGTCAGAGCGGGCTCGACCCTCGGGCTGCTCTGTTCGTTCTGTCGCCCGTTTCACAGTCGGAGATCGGGGACTTCGTACACAGGTATGCATATATCCCTCCATGACATTTCGTGCTCATATACAGGTGGACACAGCCTACAAGAAGCCCTCTATGAGCCCGCGATTGAGTACTACACCAATCATTCGAAACGCGTCCGGCGAAAGCGCAATAGACACTCGCAAGTGACCTCGTCTTACCCCATCACACAGCCCATTGGGAGCGCACCCAGTCGACCACTCCGACCCGAGGGCTGGACGGTGCGGTATGAGTACAAGATGGCGTGTTTTGCGGAGTTCCGTGGCGAGGACGAGGTAGCTCTGAAGTATGTGATGCACGCTGGAACGCTCTGGGTTCATTGCTCACGACTACATTAGACACTACCAGGATGCGTACTCGAGTTTGGTCATAATGTTCGGTTCGACGGCGATCCTACCTCCGCGTACAAAGCGCTGGGCAGAGGCGAAAGTGCTCGCAGACTGCATTAACCTCAAGGTACGCTCACGCCTCACGCGCATGTTGCCTGGACTGAGGGCCTGTCCAGGTATGCAAGCTCTACCTCTACAACAACGAGCACGCGCTTGCGCTGGCGCATCACAACAGCCACATGCGCAAATTCGCAGACTTCTCGCGTGGATGGGGGATCGGCGAGGAGACCTTCGAGTTCTGGAGCTGGCTCGCGCGGCAGTATGTCCTCTCTTACTCCTCTACCCCACTCCTGAACCACCCCGTTGCAGACACCGGGCGTTCGCAGAACTCCTGGAGCACGGTACACGCTCCACGCTGAAGATCCCGACGCACTTCTCGACGTCTCCACCCGCGAATGCCGCTGCAGCCGCGGCTGCGCAGGCGCTCGAGAGCGGACAGCGCGGTGCGCTCGAGCTGGAGGCCATGCGTGCACTGGGGCTGAACCCGAACCAGGCGTTGCAACACCCGGGCTTCTACTACTATATGTCGGCGCGGTGTACGGAGCGGCGGAGAGAACGGTTCCTAAGTGTAGCTAGGGCTGAGGTCAGCGCCGGCCGCGAACTGTGTGGAAGGGTGCTCATCCATGTTTTGTTATATCAGGCCGAAGGATCGTCAACCATTGCACCACCCCCTGGGTTCAGCAACGAGCAGAAGGTAGACCACCTCGCACTCATACTCGAGGTCAGTCGCAAAGTTGTCTCCGCTGCTCTTTTGGAGACTCACGTAGGGGATACGGACTAGCTGTATACTCGAGCGTACGACCTCTTCAAGGCATATACGCCGAAGGACGCGCATGGTCACGGGAGGCTTACACTGTGGATTGCGTACCGTATCGCTCAGACGTACTATGAATCTGGCAAGTTCGACCTCGCGGTACGGTATGTACGCCGGCTTCATGTCTAGCACCGGGCTGACGCGTCGGGTTGAATGCAGCTTCTTCGAACGGATCGCGAAGACGTATCGGCGCGAGCAATGGGACTCGCTGTTGCGCCCTCTCCTGTCTTCGTGGTACTCCTGTGCACAGCAGATGGGCGACATGGAGCTGAGCGTGCGGTTGTTATTCGAGATGCTCGGGCATGGTTGGTACATCGTCACTCCTGGATGCCTCATAATGTGAACGAGACGATCTTGTAGGCATACAGACGCAAGACGACGAGGTCGAGTCGACTCAGGAAGACATCTTGGCTGTCATGAAGGTACGTGCGAACCCGGGAGACGAAGTCTCTTTTCCTGACACCCGGGGCACAGAGTTCAGTGCCGTCTTCTCTCGAAGAGCCTCTAGTCATAGACCAGTCCGAGTCGGAGCCTATCTGTATGTTGACCATATTGAAGATATGCCTCAGCTGATGGGGTGTACGTAGTGGATTCCTGTGTCGTATTCTGGCGGTCCGACATCCTCGTCGGCGAGCCTGTCGCGTTCCAGCTCTCACTCACGTCCAAAACAGCCGTGTCTCTGCGCTCCCTGAACTTCTCTACTCTCACCGTTCACATCTCTGGCAACATACCCCCCATCACTGTACGTAACTCAGCTAGCGACCTCTCGGCGGAACCGCCGGTTGTACAAAGAGTAGACCTGGGCCACATTGCTCCTGGAGGAGGGGAAGGTAGAGAGGTTGAAGGCTCGTTGAAGTGGGGTGCTGGAGGAACCATTGTCTATTGCGGCAGCGTGTCGTGTGATGCGCCGGCAACGCTGAAGGTATGGGATGTCTCCGCGCAGTTTCTAGCTGTTAACTGACTGTCGGACTAGATAGAGCGGATTGTGCTCGCCATGAAGGAAGGCAGTTGGAATATCCACATCCCTCTCCAAACTTCCGGATCTCGGCATGGCGGGGCACCGTATCCACGATGGATCAGGAGCTTCGACCCGCTGGCCTATATACCGATTCGCAGGGAGCAATATTCAGCCGTGACGTGGGTCCTTGGCTTGGTTAATATTCTCGCTAACGCGGCTGACGGGCGTACACGCAGTGTTCGACATCGTCCTCACAAGATCCAAGTGTCCATCACTTACAATGCGCCCGCGTATATTGGCGAGGAGTTCCCTATTGTCATTGATGTGAGCAATCAAGACGATAAGGAGATGGAAATGGTCGTGGATGCGCTACTGCAACCTACGGAGTATGACGAACTAGGTACGTGAGTTCTTGGTTTCGACACAACACAGCTAAGATCGGAAATAGGAGAAAATTATATTCGCATGGGAGACGAACGTTCCACGAGCCTTATCAAGGGGGTTCCTCTGGGTACCCTCGCTCCTGGCGTCAGCACTTCCGTCATCCTACACCTGTTCAGCGTAGGCGCGGTATACGACCGTGTGATCGACATCTCCGTACAGTCCCATCGTGAAGTATCGGCATCGTTCACACATGAGCCCGAAAGCCCCCAGTCGTCGAAGAGCCCTACGCAGTCACGTGTCGACAGAGACGAGGCGATTCGGACCCTAGTGGTACCTGCCGTGCAGCCGCTCACTATCGAACACAAAGCCATGTACAGGAGGTCGCTGAAGCCGTCACCTGGTCTCGCGGAATTGACGACGTATGATGATGAGTATTGGGACGATGGCGATGTCGGAGAGGCAATTGTGACGACCACCATGGCGTGCACGGCTCCGTCAGGCATCATGGTTGATTCCGTCAAGCTTATCAGACAAGTATGTCCGGCTCTTTTCTTCAAGTTGTCGGCAAGACTGACCGCGTTTGGCAAGGATGGGCGAACTGCCAAGATTGTGGACAGCTCGCTTGACCAAATCGGCGACGATTTCATAACAGGTACAAGATCATGGTGTACTACCGTGTCTCATCGGACTGACACGGTGTATCCCGCAGAGTGGCTGGTCGGGGACGAGTTCTGCGACCGTTGCAGGGTGAGTTTGGCAGTAAGAGATGATGTGCCGGAGGGACAGGACATTCCTGCTCCAGGAAGCTACGAACTGACCTGGAGACGGTGCGTCCTGCAGTGGATATACCACTCATGGCAAGTACTCAACGAGAAATGATCACAGGATACTCCCCGACGGTGGCTACAGCACCCCGGCAACGACTCGCTTCTCGCTACCAACACTGCGACCTCCGCGAGACGGACTGATCGCCCTACTTGACGTGCCCCCGACAGCGAAGCTCCATACGCCGTTCACCCTTTGTCTGACGGTCCGCAACCGGCAGCCCACGCGTTCTGCGAACGTCGTCGTGCACCTCGAGACGGATAACAGCGATGCTTTTATTGTTGCTGGCCTCCGTAACGGCCGTCTACCCATATTGCTTCCTGGAGGGGAAGAGACAGTACTGTGGAAGCTGGTGCCTGTCGAGTGTGGATTCGTGCGGGTCCCTCGAATCAGAGTGTCGGATCGTAGGACGGATCCAGGGACCCATGCCGACGAGCCTCACGATCGGAATGTCACCATCGTTGATGTGCGTGCGGACGAAAGGGGTGAGCTCCAAGAGGATGGCAAGGTGGAGGAGCCAGTACGGTCGGGCCAGGCGGTCATTCTCGTGTTACCCTAACGTATTCACTATTCTCATGGCCCTATTCCTTACATATATGCTGTGATGGCATTGTGTTACCTCAACTTTACACTGAATTCCATTCGGCATCTACAGCACTAGAACATGAAGGTGTGCCGCCCCCGGTAGGTTCTCTGAGTAAGGCGCCATAACAAGTAGGCCACGACAACCGTAGCGAAGGTTGGCGTAGTGATACTACTCTTGCACCGTTGTTGAGTGCGTGTAGCCAGCTAGAAACGACAGTTCACACAGCTGTCTATTATGATTTCATTGAACTCGGTCCCCCGCCTGTTCAGACTGTCCTGCAGCATAGTAGATTGTTCGTCGAAGGCAACTTCAAGGCGGAGTAGCAGTATCTCTGGGAGCAGGTACAAGGTGCTTAAAGGGCTAGTACTTGGCTAACACATCAAGGATGAGGCGCAACTCACTAACACGGAAGCGGCCCATGTACTCCTAACGACATCGAGGGAGAAGGATCGTGACGCACATATTTGACGGGGTCCTGGCGATGGTTGATTATGACGACACTGTTGCCTTTGCAGGCCTTCTAGTGTTTGCCGCGCACGCCCAATCCACGAACAACGAAGGCCCTCAGACTAGGCCAGAACCTCTACCTGTTCCCCAGCGCTGTGTCTACCACCCTGAACATTCAGACTATGGTCAAGACACATCCCGCGTGAATGCTCGAAGACAACCCACCAATAACGCAGGAACGTCCACAAGGCCCTGCTTGCAGCGTGCTATCGCCTCGCGCACTAGCTCCCAATTCGCACGGTCCTCCGGCTGGTCGTACACGGGGTCGCCGTCGAAATACACGAGCTGGGGAAAGAGCGCGTACAGGAAGGCCCCGACGCTCTGCGCGTCCTCTGCGGCGACCGGCGACCTATAGAAGCTGACAGTCCAGAGGGACGAATTGCGGTGCTCCGCGCGGGGGAGGTAGAGGTCCTCCGCGCGCACATCCAGGCTGATCGCGAGTGTCGACAGCCGCGGGCAATGGCGCGCGAGGTGCGCGAGGCCGCGCATGGTCGCCCGCCGCGTCGGTGCGCCCGCCTCGCGAGGCGCGCTGCTCGCTATCTCCAAACGCTCGAGGTGGGGCCAGGACGCGGCGAGCTCTTGGAGGTCGGCGTCGTCGAGGGCGATGGACAACTTCGTCGTCAGCTCGAGGCGGGCGATGTTGCGGAAGCAGAAGAGCCGCCGTACCACCTCTGGGGACACGGGAGCGCAAGACGCATCTGTGATCCCTTTCGGGCCGTATCCGGTGGTGATGCGGACGATGTGCAAGGTGTCGTGCGAGCAGTTGTCGCGTATCAGCTTCGACAGCTGGTCGACCTCGCCGGCGAACGAAGGGAGGCTTACCGCCACGAGGAGGCAGTTAATCGCCGGGAAGCTGAAAGAGGAGATCAATGGGATGCAGTCGCCAAGGGTACCTGGAAGCTCCAGGTGCAGAAACTTCAAAGAGCCGAAGGCGTTCTGAGGACGGCTGTCGAAGCTGTTGTCCCGAGTCGGTGGGCTGACCATCAGAGGTCGGTCGGCGATGCCTTTGACCAGAGTCAACGCCGTGAGGCACGGAAGAGTCGCCAGCTTGACCATATCTTCGAACGGGATCGATGAGGGTGGGTCCGTGATCTGAAGTTGGATGAGTGCTCTAAGTGACGGGAGAACGTCTTGAAAGAGAGGACGGGTGACAGCTGAGTCGTCCTCCCGGCTCGAAAAAGCCAGACACAATGACTTCAAGTTGGGCGAACGCTGTGGCAAGTGCGCTATGGAAGTCACTACGGCGCGAGCATCGGGTCCTTTGACGGCTCCAAGCACTAAGCTCTCGAGCGAGCGGCTGAAGAGCAGGTGGGCAGAGGAGTAGTACCCTGGGGACATGGAGTCTGCCATTCGAAGTTCATGTAGATTGGGAAGCAATGACCGGTTGGGTCGGGACGAAACAAGCCACAGAAAGAGTCTCTCTGAGATAGGGCCGAAATCATAACCCGAATATCTCTCTGAGCCAAGCCGGAGCTCCTGGACACGTCTGGCGTAGTAATCGAACCGCTCCCAGTCAGATTGTGTACAATGTCTTGTGGGGGTCCACAGGTCCTACGACGTCTGAGCATATTTCGCCTGATCGCCAGAGGTAGAGACATACCAGTACCCCGTCGTCGGTCACGAACCACAAGTAGGCTTGTGGCAAGCGCTCGACTAGATGGTTCATGCCACTTTGTGAACGCCAAATGTGGTCCAATGCGGGCTCCAGAAAGGCACGGCAGGTAAGCCCTGCTGCGAGGAGCGTCGTCCGAGGAACCTCTGCCGCGGACGGTCCTTCGCATTGACACAGTTGGGTGATGATTAGACCAACCAACTCCGGAACGGCCAAGGCCTTATGCATGACGATTGCGTGTATTTCGGTTTCTGGACCTTGCAAGCACTGTCTCTAAGCTCTGCATACCAGTGTTTCAGATTATCTTTCCGGGTGTATTTGGTGGGATGACCTACCGAATCCAATCGAGAACCGTGTCGTCGATCTGGTCCACCCAGTCCACAGTACACGCGAACGCAGCGGTATTATCGGGCCTCAATATTCTGTCACCGTACTGAGCCCCCTTCTGGCCTTGCATATGGGTGCTTTTCTTTGTGTAGCGTAACTAGCAAGTGCTCGTGATAGTGCCAGTGGCATCGACTCGGCCATGGGCGTCTCTCTGAGTAGGCTCAATATCAGCCACAACGTTGGTACACCACCTCCACCCTCGGCGGTCGTCTACATCTCTGTGCTTATCCCTACACAATCTCACTCCTCCTCAATGGCTGTTCAGATATGCGCCTATGGTCTTAGTTTGCTCCCTCGAGCTGAGAACCAGCGCTGTGACTGAAACCTCGAGCGTCGTCGGAGTCGTGCACGGCGTCGTCCGGAGCCTCCACGGCTGCTCCCACCTCCATATACTTGTCCGTATCTTTGTCAACAATCGGCATCCCCGTATGCATGGCTTTCTCACTTGTATTGGGCAGCGCCTTCTTGATCAGGTCCCAAGGTTTGGATGAATGAGGCAATCCCCGCGATACTCTGCCTATTGACCGCTGCTCAGTCAGCTATCGAAGCACCGTGCGCAATATAAGGGCCTTCATTATCGACCGTGCCGCCCAACGCGATCGTCTCTATAACAGCCACTCAACATATTCACGTTTAAAGTATAGCACGCAGGCCACAACGACGATGGGCTACCCCGACGAAGACGTCTATCCAACCGCTACGGGCCGTGCGCTGGAGACAGTGAAGCAGCATGAGAGTCCGCAGGATCTGGTCTTCTGGGCTGGTTGGGTGCGTGGTACATCCCATGCTTAGTTTTCTGCATCTGACCAGTCCATTAGTTCTGTCCATTCGTACAACGCGTCTGGATCGTGCTCGAAGAGCGCGGCATACCGTACCAGTACAAGGAGGTAAACCCTTACAAGAAAGAGAAACATTTCCTCGGTACGTGCTCTCACCATTGACGCGCCACCACTCCTCTCACACGTCCACAAGACATCAACCCAAAGGGCCTCGTACCAGCTATCGAATACAAAGGCCGCGCCCTCTACGAATCCCTCATCATCTGCGAGTTCCTCGAGGACGCCTACCCCTCACACACCCCGCACCTCTTCCCAACGGACCCATTCGACCGCGCGTACGTCCGACTCTGGGTCGACCACGTCGCGAAGAGCGTCGTCCCGGCCTTCCACCGGCTGCTGCAGGGGCAGACGCCCGAGGCGCAGGCGGCCGCGCGCGAGGAGTACTATGCGGCGCTCCGCAAGGTGAGCGAGAAGGTCAAGGGCCCGTACTTCCTCGGCGACGCGTTCAGCATGGTCGACGTCGTCCTCGCGCCGTGGGTCATCCGCGACTACCTCCTCAAGGAGCACCGCGGGTACACGCGCGAGGCGGTCGGCAGCGGCTGGAAGGAGTACGCGGAGGCGCTGAGTGCACGGGAGAGCGTGCTGAAGACGCAGAGCGTGAGTGCTTGTTGGCGATTGCGCTTGTGTTGGTTATGCTAGATGCTGATGCGTGATGTGCAGGACCTCGAGCATTACGAGCCGATTTACGGACGGTATCTGCGTGACGAAGCACAGAGCGAGGTCGCAAAGGCTACGCGGGCTGGGAGGGCGCTACCGTGACACATGTGCTGGGACAAATGCATTGTATACATAGTAGGGGCATTCATCTCTTGTACTCCAACTGCGCGTGCCTTGCGCGTGGCACCGTTGGTCGGGCGGTGCAAGGACTTGTACCTTCCAGGGTTATTAGTGCGACGAAACCTTCTCAGTCCATGCAGCAGCTCACCCTGAAACAAACCCAAACGTACGATGTCAAGGTACCGGGGAAGGGGCGCACGCAGAGAGCAACAGTTGTAAGTAGTTGTTGCCCTGCAGCTTGGACCGTCGTGCTTATATTGAAGTGTGAGTATAACAGTCTTCCCGTGGCAAGAACGGAGTGTAAGCCACCCAAACAACACGCACCTTATTGAGTGCGACGCACGCTACAGCACATGCCAACAAGCGGGGTATTCATTGCCACTGCTTGCTACATTGTTACTGGGCATATATAACGTACCATGCATAATCAACGACTCGGAGCTGCGCATACATTCCCTCGAACACCTATCGGCTCGCAATCGTATAGCTGGATCACTGCGCTCCTGGTACACTCTTGGATTTTGTCGTGTCCGTGCGGGAATCGGTGTAGCCAAATACCACACTGGTTCGGCTAGTATCTCTCTTCGCCTCATGCCAGTGCGTCGCGCTGCAGCCAAAGCGGATATCCTCGGCCTTGTACTCGAGGCACGTGACGGAGGTGACCAAGCGTACGTCGAGTCTACTTTACTCCCTTCCTCGAGCTTTCTCTGAGTGCAATATGAGGTAGGCCGGCGTGCCTCGGGGATCTCGTCAAGTGTCTGCCAGGCGACTTGTGGCGCGTTAGCGGCAGGGCGAAGAAAGTAGTGGTGCGCCTATCTGTCTCACTGAAGGCGCAGCAGTTCGCTGACCAGTTAACCTTCAGGGACTCGTAGAGCCGGCTCGACAGACCACAGAGGAAGACTGGGTGCGCTTCGACCGGTACGCTGAGCGTGTCACTGGCATCACCTACAGCACCACCGCCTCTCCTGGGGTCACGTGCGCCCTCTATCGTTGGCTCCTCTCTGCGCGACCCGACAGGGAGTTGTTCCCTAACCTCCAGGCTATTGAGTGGAAATGCAAGGTGGGCGAAGATGAGCGCGACGTGCAGCTCTCGCTTGATTCCTGTCGGTTATTGGTTCGTGCAAGGGAGGGCCCGTGTCCCCCGAACGCCATCCCCTCCGTCTTGGCGTACCTGTGTCACGCTGCGCCGCACAAGGAGATCACATCTTTCGCAGTTGACCTACACTGTGCCACTGCTGCAGACATGGACGCCTTCCAACCCGGCCTCGCTGAAGCACTGGCGTCTCTGCGGGACTTGAGGTCGCTCGACTTGATCGCGAACCAAGGGGTGGCATTCGACAACCTCCAGGCTCTGGCGACGCTGCAATGCCTCCAGGACCTACGTATCGAGAATGAATCTGAAGACAGTGACTTCATCAACAACGCACCCTGGACCGCAGACGACGAACCGCCACCTCCCAAGCGCGTATTTCGCGCCCTCCGCAAGCTCGAGCTGAAGCTTCATCACCTGCACGACGCCGCCGTGGTGTTGTCGGCCTTCGCATTTCCTTCCCTCGAGTCCCTGGAAGTGGAGGGAGCTGCCTACTCTCGTTCGCGGCACTTCTATCGTATCCTGCGGCTAGCCGCCATGCGTTGCTCGAAGGAACGGCTGCAAGAGATATGGGTGGGCAGCGGGGAGGAAGGGGGGTATACCAACAGGGATGCCGGCGCCGTCACCACTGCCTCTCTCGAGTATCTCTGCACCTTCCCCAACCTGCAGCGCATCACGGTGTATTCGGAGATGTGCATCGTCGCCGATGACGACTTCCTGAACAGACTTGCTTCGACATGTCACCATCTAGAGAGTCTAGCGCTGTTCAGTTTGTGCTCCCCCCGAAATCGTGAGTGGCAGAAACCACGGGTGACGCTGTGTGGTCTCGCGTATCTCGTCAAGCACTGCCCTCAGCTGCGCTCGATAGGATTGGGAATCGACACCTCCGATGCTCACACCCTGATGCCTCCTAGCGAGGGGTGTTGTAACCCCCGAGTTATCCGGTTCGATGTCGGCAAATTGCCCTTACTCGGTGACCCTGCCCGGGTTGGAGCCTTCCTCTTTGCGCTCTTCCCCAATCTCGAGGAAATCATCGACGAGTTCGGGTGCCCCGAAGATGCGACGGCTGAAGGCTGGGACCCTGTTATGGAGGTCATCCAGAACCTTCGGGTTCGGTGTCAACTTCAGGCAATAGGCAGTGAGTGTCCATGAATGTGCAGCTAGAGGCATGTAGCTGACAGATACAGCAGATTCGGCACTTTGGGGACATGTGGGCCCTTCGTTCCCTCATGTTGGGCGCATATAGGCTGTCCATGGACAGAGCTTCGGGATATCACCGAGCATATCACTTTCCCACTATTCGTGAGGGCGTTTCAATCCCTGGGAGATGCATGTATACGGTGCATAACGTAGACTATGTATCTTGGGTGCTTTATCACAGAGGAAGGCGACGACTGCTCATCAATTCGTTATAGTCATGGCATGGGTCTAGAGAACCAGATTTCATCCTCCTCGTTCACTAGGCATACTTCCTGGAAGGCCGTATCAATGGTACGCCATAGTCAGTAGTGTGATATCAACGAAGGCCTTACTCAGTCGGAGAACATACAGATACCGATGTTCAATCAGAGTCTGATTTGGTAGCATTCGCGCACGTTGCGCACTTGCAAGTTCCCTTCTCGCACGTGCATCCAACGCCGCTCGGTCCACAAAAGCTGTGGTATATGAATGTCAGATTGAGGGACGAGGTCCCCGCGCATGGAACGATTGTCATACGCACGGGCAGTTGTTCTGGCAAACGCAAGACATCTGTACCGCTTTCGTTCAATTGACGTGTATGGCTGAGCCGAAGTCAGGCAAGCAGTGAGAGATCGGATGAGCACTCCAGTTTGAGTATGGATGCGATGGTGTTCGTACTATTATACGACGTTGGAAAGATGACGCAGACATCAAGTCATAGTATTTTGGAGACTCTGGAATATTCATACTGGAGACACCTGTGCGCGTGATCATCTTGCGATGCTCTTTGCCACGCGACAGGCTCACAAGCGCGGGCGAAGTGGGGCAAGTTCACCAGACAGGCAAGATCGCTGTCCATTTTGATCCCCAGTCCGCGCAAATGCCTCACAACCGCGAAAGTGCCTCACACAGAACACATCGAATGATCGAGTACCGAACTCATAGCGGATACATGCATTCTTCTCCATTCTTATCATACATGATCAGAAGGGGCATCGACATCTTAACCCTGGGGGTATTCTCAGCCATGCACGCGGAGGAAGGCGGGGGGATGCACGTACACGTTACTTCGAGTTAGAGCAGTTGGCGCAGCTGCAGGAGCCCTTGTCGCAAGCGCATCCGGTGCCGGAGGGGCCGCACGATCTGCAGAGATGTGAGGTCAGTGGCGAACGAAGGTGCTTGTTGTAAGTAGCAGCCACCTACCCGCAGTTACTCTGGCAAGTGCAAGCCATTGTATATTCAGTTGTTACAAGTGTTGTCGGTGGTGGAGGTAGGTTGAACAAATCCCACCTGGCCCCCATGTCTTATATGCCTTTCGGGCGGCTTACGTTGACACTGTGTATGACGTAGAGGGGCGAAACTTTGGTCATCCGGACCTGCCGCCTCCACGGTTGTGGAAGAGAGAATTGGAGGGCCGTGACCTGCCAAGGGGCGGGATTAGCAGATTCAGCCAGCATAGGGCCCCTGCCTGCCACATATTCGGAGAAATTGACTGATCCCCCTAGAATTGCCCTAGGATGGGAAGGCTAAGAAGAATACCGACAGTCAGTTCCGGGAAAGATACATGCCACTTATCGTATGGCCCTATGTCGAAGATCAGCCCAGATGCTTTCGTGAGGCATTATCGCGTCCAGATGACAGAACCCAGTCCATTGCCGGTAACTCATTGATGCTTAACCGCAGCGCAGCAGAGAGAGAAAGACGCGGCAGTTGCAAATAACGTCTGAGTGCAGAGATACCACGATGTGTACTAGTGTGCTATATCATCCAGTCGCGAACTACTGTACTTCCTGATACTCGGAGCCACCCTGAGAGATAGTTGCACAGACAGTGAGTGAGCAGAGTTCAGTCGTCCATGACAGCTGCACACACCATTCCGGCACCTTTCTGTGAAGCTCTTCCCGCAGACTTACTCCGCCCACGCCGCCTGGACAAGAACCTAGAGAACCTAGATGGACGTGTCTCCCGCTCTTCGTTGTTTCCCAGAGGAGCCTCACCACCCTCAGACTTGTGTTCATGTCCCTGCCTGTGCTTGTCCGGTGACTTCGTCAGGAACTCTACGATAACGTTCCACAGGTGGTTTCCGCTCATCGTATGTTCGTCCATTAGGAACGCCTGGTCAGCGATCCGCATGAGTCGCCTTGCCTCCTCTGTGTCCCGCCTTGCGACGATGCTGCTTGGAGGTGGCGCCTCGTCAACGTCGAGTGCCCATGCCCACGGCCAGCTGCCTGCGCTGATCAGGCCCTCCTGGATACCCTTGGGCGTAGGCCCTGCGCCCCGCTTCCTGCTCTTCTCCGGCTCCTCAGAGCTGAGCGCGTTCTGCAGCTGCGCCATATGGTGCAGCGCGTCGTGTGCGTGGCGCTGTATGTTCCGCCTGCGCTCCTTCTCGACCGACTTGTACACCTTCGCGAACCGCCGCCCGAATTCCTCTCGCCCCGCGTAGTACCGCCGCACGACTAGTTCGGTGACCTCGCCGACGAGCTCCTCAGGTAGCTGGAACGCGGGCAATTCAGATTCAGGCTCGAGAGGGCGGATGACACCGTTGGTGGAGACGCGCTCTCGAATCATGGTTTCCTAGCAAAAATCAGTACATGTGCCACAGAGATATCTATGGTAACTCACCATGCCGTTATCATATACAGACGGTTCCCCTGCATGCCTAACGCTACTCTCCGCACTCGTGGACGTATCATGCCCGAAACGGAGTCCAGCGACGTCGCTTGATTGAGTGCTGTCCTTCTCCTGTTCGGAGAAGACACGAGACGGACGCCTATGAAACAGCGCGCTGACAGTGCGCCGCCCGTGTCTCGTCTTACTGGAGCCACGCCGAGAAGTGCTTGTAGTCCCGTCAGAGGTACCGGGCCGTTCGCGCCCGGGAATGGTCGACAAAGACGAGGCGCTGGTGGCGATTCCTGACGACGAGGAGAAGCTGTTGAAGGTCCGAGAAAGCGGCGAGGCCGGCGGGCTACTCGGGGGAGAGGTCGTCAGCGGAACTTCAAGCGGCGAGAGCATTTGCGATGACGGCGGCGGAAGCATGCCGGTCGCGAACTTGCAGAAGGTCGCTATCGCGCGATAGCAGTACTTCGCGGGTGTCGTGAACGAGAAGAGCGTTGGCAGCGTGTGCGCCGCATCTGGCATGTGCGGATGGGTTGTCAGGGCCTGAGATGGGGGACAAGATAGCCTCTCACCATCCCATATTTGCAAGTGCACTTTCGTCGGGCCGTACCGAGACTCAATGCCCTCATAGGCAGGATACATGTTTCGCGCCTTGTCCTTAACCTTGTACCTGTCGGGATAAGCTGCCTTGTGCGCACTTCCACATTCGATTAGTGCGTTAACCACTCAATCGGCACCGAACTCAACTCACAGGTATACAATCTCATCTCGGATGACCTCCTTCTCGCTGGCAATGATGAACAGCGGCGGTAGACCGCCAAGATAGCCGGTGACCGCGCTCACAAGCGGGTGCTGTAACAGGTAGTTGGGACAATACATCTGCACCTGCTCCTCTATCTTCAACGTCTCTCCGTTCTCCGTTACCAGCGTCACCGTTTGGTCGCGTACGCCGGTTGACTGTGGGAGTGGAAGGTGTGCGGTGGAACCTAGGTGCACAGTATCGCCAGTTGGCGTGCGAATCTCGTGTGACCGCCTCACAGACGGTGTTGCCGCAGGCGACTCGGGCGAGGCCGGTGTCGACATGACGGGCACAGAGGATGAGCCTATGTGCACGGCCTCGCGGACGCGCGTCCGGATAGTGTTCTGCACCTCCGCGGTGAGCTCGTTAGGCGGAGGTGGCCAGAGCGTACTCGGCTTGTGGAATGACAGCCCATACGGAGGAAGGACGTCCTGCCCTGGGAATCAGCCCTGTCTCGAGGAAGAAGAAAGAGCGCATACAGTCGCATTGTTCACGTGGACACTTGGGAAGGAGTGCGTGAGGTCGCACCAGGGCGAGATGAGGAAAGCACCCGCGGGAAGCGGAAGTCCTGCATCGCGAAGAACCTGTAGCAATGCAAGCGATAAGCCACCGCCTGCGGAGTCTCCAGCTACTACTATGTGGGCTGGGTCCACGGGACTATGAGACGCTTCGGGGGGCGGGCGTATCAAGTAAAGGTCTGTGAAGCCGTATGAATCGCTGAATCAATTCGAGTACAAGAATAGTCACCTACAGGCCGCGAGGAAATCTTGGACAGCGCAGGGGAAAGGGTACTGGGGTGCAAGACGGTAGTTGATAGCGAATACACGTCCCCCAATCTTGCGTGCATAGCGCTCTAGACTGTATCTGTGGGTGTGCGTGAGGCGTGTGATCAGAACTGTTGTTGTTTGACCGACCTTTCTTGATCTATGCTTCCGAAGTAATAACCTCCTGTGCGTGTGCATCAGCTAGATGTCGTGCAACATCTCGTGGGAGCGCGATCATCGCTTCTATGCGACCCGGACAAGCGGGAAATACTGGGCGAAAGAGGCTTTGACAAAGCGAGTCTAGCCGGAAAACGAAACTGAGGAGCGCAGACATAATGTGGAAACCGATTTCATGCATGTCAGCGATATTGATATTAGGAGAGCCAAAACAGCGTTCAATATGTTGGCGCTTCCAGCAACTGCATGGGCCAAGTTTCGCGGTGACGACGCGGGATGGAGCACATATATGAAGTGTATGGATAATACTGACCACCGTGTGCGTAGAGAATACATCGCATCTTGTCCATCTCTGGGTCGTAAGCGGCCGGCTTGTCGTCGCCGCGGGTATCATCGCCTGGAGGATGGCGGGATCGAGACCGGTGTTCCTTCTGCTGAGCCTTGCTGCGCTTCTTCGCCTCTTGCCAGTCCTTCTTCATCGTGATCCACTCAGCATCGACACTGCCGAGGTAAACTGAGCGCGAGTGCGACGCGCGATAGAATAATCACGTACCCTCGCACACCTCGAACCTGCCACCATTTCGTGCCGCCAACCACACGCTTTGTGACCTCCTCGCCCCCGAGAGCCTTGATAAGGTAGGTTGCCGCATCGTCACAACATGACATTGGGACCAGCAGTCGCACGACATGCGTCCATGGCGGTGATGGTGTCCGGGTGTTGGAAAACTGCTGTAGCTCTTCGACAGTATGTCTACAGGGCCCGTCAGATTAATCCTTCTCCCGAGTACCTGATGCCGCAGCCAACACTCGAGCACTCACTTCGTCGCGGTTAGAAGGAACGTCTGCAACGTTTGTGCACCAATTCGTTCAGTCTTCCGGCGTAGTGCACAGAGCAATAACTTACGTACCTTGACGACATGGAATGCCTGGTCGTATAGTAGCTCATCACGACTCAAGTCAGTGACCCCATCACCACGCTCGTCGGCTATCCGTTCAATGTAGTGTTTGACGAGAGTCTCGAGCAAGAGAGGCCCCAATTTCAGGCCAGCTTGGCCGAGCAGCGAGTTGAGAGGCATCGCATTGGTTGTGGTGAAAGTCTAAGCTTCACCGGACTGTGTCCAGAACATATCGTACGTTCGCGAGCGGCCACCCTGCGTGTCTGCGCTCGCCTTCCCGAGGCCGCCGCCGTCCGAGAAGTGTCAGCAGCTGATTGTCGTCGGCGCTGGAGCGCTGGGGGTTGGGTGGCTCAGTTCGATTGAGTGCGTGAGTGCGGATCCGCCCAGCGGATAACGAATCGGCTTGCGAGCTGAACCGATCCACATAAACCTCCACAGTCTGTTCACAGTGAGGACTGTACAGGTCCTCATCCCTACCCTCTCAAAAGAACGCGGACGCCTGTCCAACCGCGGCCGCAATGTAGCTCTTCCTCTCCCATCGTCCTATGGACCAGTTACAGCCAAGTTGACCGATACAGCCCCCCGCAATTTATTATACACTCCAAGCGCCTACATCCCTCGGTCGGGGCCGTCTCGGTTATCCGGCGCACATAGAACGTAGACGTCAACATGATCAGGCCAGTAATAGGAGAGGCAGATGGAGGATTTGTGGGCTGTCCTACGTGAGTATTCATGGCGATATTCTGATCCAAAGTAGACTGAGGAGGCAGAGGGTCGACACCAGTATGAGTCGTGCGATAGTGCGGCTGTTTGGTCGCCACCATGTCCATCGTGTCTCCGGTCAACAGGTTCGCCGCGTACTCTCTTGAAGCCTTATCGTCAGTCTCGGTGAGCCTCCGCTTGTGGAGAAGGATAGACTGCTCTCGACGGTGGGTTGTACGTAACGATGCGAACGGTGGTGTTCTCTGAGAGGAACTCCAATCCTACCGCGGTACGTCTTAGGCATCGTCGCCCATCTAGAGGGCAAGAGGCCCTTTGAGGATGTCATGGTGTATCAATTGTCATGCGCATGTAGGGTGGTAGGCTGGAGTCAGAATGGGGCTTGGATTGCCACCCAGAGCCGTGCGATCTGTCAGTGCAGACAGCTTCCGTATCGCAGCAATGGCGAGGGATCGGAGAACTGTGCGGCACGACCTGAGCATGCCAACAGCTCTCCCACTCGCGGCAGAGGCCCCGAACCTAATCCTGTAGAGAAGGGGCAATAGGTGTCACGTAAGATGTAGACACGATCAGGGGAGACGCGGTAAATGGGTGCCTCGGACCGTCGCGCAGGCGAGTTCCTTGACATATGCTCTGGTGCGCCTACCATATTGAGTTCTCCTCGAGCTTGTGCCCCCGTTGCGCCCCCTTGTGCCAGTGGCGTCCGTGGCGTCCTATCCAGGTCTGCGCAGCTGTTGAGTGAATTGTACTTCCCTATCATATATCTGATCGCTCTTGAACACTAGCCTGGCTGGCAGAGCGAGGCGCATATGAGCACACGTACCTTGCACGGGCCGGGAAGCTGACCACAGGAATCCGGGGTTCGGGGACAAATCGGTCGAAGGTGAGTCGATGCCTAGGACAACGATGGGGCCAGAGACGGCTCCTTCGGGCTGCGATCTCCCATGATCCCCGCAACAGATGCGCGGCACACGAGGGCACCACAGCCAGAGCCATCTACCCGACACTCCGAGCGCGCCCTTTTTTGCAATCGTGGGGAAACGCAGGCGCGCCCCTCATGGTCCCCTGACAAAATGTTCGAGAGTGACAAGGTAGGTCAGTGACAGCGCCGTGACAGAATCAGGCAGCACCAACCGTATAAAAACCCGCGCATCTCCCTCCTAGCTCTCCATCCAACAGTCGTCTTACCACCGACTCGCCTACCCTCAGCACTTAACCGCTCTCAATCACTCTTACCACCTACCACATCGGCGAGATGGCCTGCAACTGCCAGAGCACCTGCAAGTAAGTGCACCACGTTGCTCCGGACGCCGTTGGGCGCGACGCTGATGCCTCCTGTGCCCGTAGCAACTGCGCCTCTGCGGCGACCTGCTCCTGCGCCGCGGGCTCCTGCAAGTGCGCGAGCTGCCCCAACGCGAAGTAAGCCAGCCAGGTATGCGTCTACTCACCGTTACATTTCTCCCGAGTGCTAACCCAGTCACTACAGCATACCACATGCTTCGTGATGCCCAGACCGTGTACGATGGACTGAGGACTTGTCAATGTAATACATGCAATGCAATTGAGACTGAATAAATTTGCGCTTCCGTACCTTTGAGAGCCATGTGCGAAAACGTGTGAGGCCTTTTTGCCAACAGACTGTGAGGGCCATCAACGCCGCATCTGGATCCCCTTGAAGTCTGTGCGCATAACGCACAAGGACGTCTTGCGCACTCCTCCAAGACAACGCCCGCGTACTGTGGCGTCGGCTTGCCGCAAACTGCCATCTGCATCATGCGGAAGCATCGGACGAAGCACAGCGCTCGCGGAAGGATCTTGAGCGCGTGAAATTCGGGGCGCAGTTGATTTGGGGTCTGACAGTTTGTCCTGGCATCTTGTCCCTCATGTCATCTCGTCCGAGTCTCATCCTGCGGACGCGACTACTTGGCGAAGGATACTAAGCGGTACCTCCTTGCTAGCTTGCGAATGGTACAAGGATAGCCGAGGGGTCGTCGTTTGTTCCTGCCCGAGAGACCGGGATAAATGCACCGGGCGGCGTCGCACATATGGACGGGACCTACACAAGTGTTTCAATTTTGCATCCGCATGGCCATTATTCAGCAGGTTCTGCGGCAGAATCAGCCGGCACGACATAGCACGACTCCGGCCGCGCAAGCCTGAGAGGAGGGCAGAGAACTGGCGACTGTACCTGGCTTAGCACTGTTGAGCCACCTCAGCGCTACTTCGAGAGAATCGAAGGTTTTCTCTTGATGGGCACGGACGCACATATAGTTTGATCAGTATCTGGAATGCCCGAAGAACAGAAAAACAACATGCAGCGACTCACCAACCCTCGTCACATCATGGAACTGACTCATTGCCTCGGAGCAGCTAGGAGCTCAGACCGCACTCCGAACCACTATTTCGATTCCAAACATTAGTTAGCACATCTCCTTATTATCCCCGTGTACTCACCGCAAGAATTCCAAGGAAAACATCCACTGAAGTCTAGCAACAATGAATGCAAGCGGCTCGGACGGCGGCCTGGACTGCAAGCTTCAAGATCAACCTCAGTGTCCCAGTGAGCTACTTTCGCCGCCGGAGGTACGCGGGCCGGAAACCCGCCACCGCTACGCCGCCACGTGCAGAAGCGCTGAACGGGCGCTTTTTGTGGGGTGAACCGCACTGTCGACAATGTCAAGCCTGAGATTCTGAGGACCACCCGGAAGCATTTGGTGCCCTGCAGCTACCCCCGAGACGCGCGAGATGCATAGCATTGTGCGCCAGTTTCTAAGGCATTTATCATCTCGAGCGCAGCATCGAGGTAACCCAGCTTGCGGACGTCCCAGAACTTAGAGAGCAGATGGCGGCGACCCAGGTTAGTACCGTCAGCGCAAAGAACACACCATTCTCATCCGATGCGAACGATTACCCAAAGGTGAGACCGTCTCCGACTTTACTTCTGCACTCGATTGAACTGATGAACTGACTTTGCGACTTTCTTTCGGTGACGTTGCAGTCCATTGCGGATCCCACTGTCGATCGCACAGGCGAAGTGGCCGACGGCGCGAAGGCGTCGGGTTTCGACAGAGATGCTGCGTGGACGAAGTGTGCCAAAGACGTCTGGACATATGAAGAGGCAGCAGTCAAGAAGTGGAGCAGCGAGATCGATACCTTGCTCGTGTTCGTGAGTTTCAACATCCCTGCATCATGGTCACGTCACTAGCATCAGAATGGCGGGCTCACTGGCTATCTCTGTTAGGCAGGACTTTTTTCGGCAGTTTTAACATCATTCATTGTTCAATATTATCCTACTCTGCAAGGCAATGCTCAGGGAGGCAGTGGGCAGACATCGACGCAGCCCGTCACGGCAACGGAGGTCGTAATCAATGCCCTCTGGTTTCTTGCTTTGGCCCTCAGCCTTGCAGCAGCATCTGTGGGCATCAGCGTCAAGCAATGGCTCGCGCAGTACATTGCCCCGGACACCATCGCCCCTCGCCAGAGAGCACGCATCTGGCTCCTGCGCCATGACAGCTTGACTCGGTGGCACGTCCCTGAAATTATTGCGTCTCTCCCTCTCTTGCTACAAGTCTCGCTGGTATTCTTCCTCGTCGGCGTAGTCATCCTTCTATGGACGATGAGTCATATCGTCGCAGGGATAGTGGTTGCGCCTGTAGCGATCCTACTTGTATTCACGGCCGCCACCGCCTTTGTCCCAGCATTTGTCCCTGGTTGCCCGTACAAATCCCAGCAAGCATGGTGGATTTATCTGCTGCTACGCCGACTCACCCTGTTCGATGGGACGATAGTCAGGCGCTTGCAGAGCCGCTGGCGCTTCGTCATGGACACTCTGAAGTCCGTGCAGCCTACGAAAGACTGGACTGATCGCGAAAACCACTGGTTGCGACAGGACAGACGGGAAGTTTCAACACAATACCACGACCTGAACGTCCTCGTTGCAGCAGACAAGCTGATCCGCGACGATTCGTTCATGGAGACGATCATTCTGCCTTCACTCCAGGAATCGTCCTCACTTGACGCACTCCCCGCATTCCTAGAACTCGTTGAATCCAGAGCACATCTTGTTGTACCGGGCGACCCAGGGCTAAGGGGTTCAAAGCTTAAGTGGTTCGCAGGTGAAACTGATAATGATTCGTTGGTCGCACTGGGCAACTTGACCTTGAGCATGCTCATCAAGCGCATGCAGAGCGGGTTGCACTCTTCCCTGTCATCCGACCTCATCCGCATTTTCTCCATGTTAGACGAGCTTCTTTCAGTCACGCCCCAATCGCATCCCTCGCTCTTCCTCAGACTGCTTAGTCTGTGCTGTAAATACCGCAGTCTCGGTGGTTTGCTGTATCTGACGACGCGGCATGCAGAGCGTTTCCCATCTGTTGTGGATGATATTTCGGGTGCGCACTGCTTCCGGTTTTGGGGACATTGTGGGCTGATCCACAACAGACGAACAGGGTATTATATTGGCCGACTGTATCATTGGATTCTTGAGCAACCGTCCACAAGGACCCTCAGACGTACAGCATAGACGACCAGAGCCATCTCAGGCTATTTCCTTGAGAGACTCCTAGTTCACTGGCCCAAATCGCGTGCATCATCGACCCACAACATCGTGTATAGTCGCCTGTGTGTTTTCCTCGAGGCCATGAATACGCCTCAGGATGTTCATCTCAGGCTTGTGGACATCATCTACATGACGCACCGGCACTCTTCACATTTACGGGTACCACCCACAGGTACGCAAGTTTGACTTTTATACTTCATTCTCGCTCAGATGCTTCTTTTCCTTGTAGCGGCCAAAAGTCTAGTGGCATCCCTAGCGCACCTATTTCAGGACCAGGATATCAGGCAGCACTACAAGATCCGGCTCCTCGAAGTGACGAGCACAGTTCTTACCTACCACCTACCGGACAAACTGGAGGAAGCCATGCGGTCACTTCTTCCCGTCCTCCGTATTGCCATCGGGCTGCAGTTGTCCAGCCGCAACTTCTGGGAGACTCGCGCTTACCTGCGTAGTCTTGTGAAGCTGTACCAGACGGCCGCCCGAAGTGAAGAAGCTCTAGTGAATGAAGGCGACTACTGCAGACTTTGCGCGTATGTTGCGACACACACGGCGACATGGCGGGGGGCGCAGTGGTGGGATAGGTGTGCTACAGAGTTGGATGATATGTTGGACGAACTGCACAAGTTGCGTGTCAGAGATACATCAAGCAACAGATCAGGGTACGTGGCTGTTGAAATCTGTTACCTCGTAACTCACGATTGTGCGTTTTACATGCATAGGGGCTCCGAGTCTCAGCGTGTACTTGAGACAGCAGCGATCCAGATCTGAACTTTGCTAACGGCAGCTTTGCCCATTGAAGTACTAACGGCGAAGCAGAGACTGACTTGACACAGTGTGTATCACGCATTATTGGCACATATGGGTGTCCACGCTGTAGTCAACATCTAAATGTCTGTGGTGTCTGTGGTTGTAAGCAGTCCAAGCGCCCTCGCAGGCTCGTTTGAGTTGATCGACTCCCAATTGTCGTGATAGCCGAGTGTAAAGTTGATTCAAAATCTCATTGGCACTTCTCTGACCTTATGGAGACGTTGTGCATATATCGTACAGTTCGCTAGTGGTATCACAGGTCCATCGCACGAAATTCGTTTCTGTCGTTAACATAGTCATATCATAGGCCAGCTGCCGCCTTCAACTTGGCGAAGTCCGGCGTGCCCAGACCGGTGACCTGCACAAGGACGTTAGTATGAAGCGCAAATCGAGGTATCCCGAGCAACGTACAGGGTCCCAGCCTGTGGTAGCATTGAATCCAGTCGTGTAGTTCGAGCAAGCAAAGTTGTTGCCCTCCGTGATGTCGTTCAGCGCAGATGCGGCAGTCGAGTACAACCACGGGTTCAACCAGCCGAGAGTCGACTTGCCAGCCGCAATCAGCTGGTCGTTCAGCAGACCGATCACGCTTGCGAAAGTAGGTGTCGAACAACTTGTGCCGTCGACGCTGAACACTTCTCCATCAGCGACGATCTCGAACTGTGTGCCAAATGCAGCAACGTCCGGGTATCCGCGCCCGGAAGCATTGTATAGCCCGTCGTTGGCGCCGTTGAGGTACTGAAGGTATTCGCTGACAGCGGAATCCTGGTAGTCAGGGCGTGCCCAGTAGTTGGAGAAGCCTCCACCGGAGAAGTTGACGGCCTGCTCAGGGATGTCGGTCGTTCCCCCAATAGAGGTAACACTGCATTCCGGTATCGTGAGCGACAGCTAGGAAAGCGATCAATGAGTGCTGCTTACTAAGGGCAGCCGGAGGGGAAAGTGGGGATGAAAGTCGAGCACTCGTCCCAGTGGTTGCCAGACACGCCACCATCTCCGGAGGAGTACAGGACAGACACACCCCTAGCACCGAGCTGAGCGAGCATGTTGCATAGGTTGCTACATCGCAGTTCTGTCAACTATGCATAAACCAGAGAGCGAGGGGTACTCACTAAGCCAGGTTCTGCGAGATGTAGCTCTCATCGTCGCCGTAGCTAGTCGTGATGACCTGAGGCGGTGAGCTCTGGTTGAGCATGTAGGATGCTGTGTCGATGAGTGCGCTCGCGAACTCATCGTCGCTGTAGACCTCCGCGCCAACGCTCAGGAACGAGACTGGCACGTCTGTGGCGAGGCCGACGGTGTACTGAATATCCAACGACTGAAGAACAAGGCTCAACATCGGACCATAAAGTACAGAAGGCAACACCAACCGCTTCGGCTCCCGCATACGTGCCGTTCTGAGGGTTTGTGCCATTGTCAATCGACACAAGCGTGTATTGTGTATTCGGATCCATGTCTGGACGTAGATCTTTCAGGAATGTCTGGAACCGACGTCATTCGTATATCCACCAGTCATGAAGGTCATGTTTGACTCACGGACAGGTCCGAATACAGGGACCATTCGGATTGATAGGCAGTAACGGCGATGCCGTTACTTTTGCTGGTTGCAGGAGCCGAGGGTATATTATACAGAGATTGCAGGCACGCCGGAGTCATATACCCTTGGCTGTTGATACAGTTATCGGCCCTTTCGAAGACGGGACCCGAGCGCTTGGCATGCGTGGGCCTGTGCACCACTGGCTTAACCCTAGAGGGGTTTGAGAACCTAACCAGCGCACGTCAGCATCTGCATACATAGCTGATGTACAGATGTATGAATGCACGTCACAGTAGGGTGAACGAGATCCAGATGGCCGACCAGTTCGGTCGGGATGGAGTACGAGAGCGCACGGATACTCTGCTGGCCTGAGGCGACGTGCGTGAACACAGAGAACTCGGTGTCAAAGAGATCGTTGGCCTTGCTGACTGGCACGGTTATCGACAGCCAGTCACCCGCGGGCGAGATTGGCACGGCCTTGAGACCATTCTCCTCCAGCCACGCATTTACGGTTGAGACTGACTCGGCCTTGGGCGCGGCGTATACCTCGACCTAACGCGCGCTCTGATGTTAGCAAACCACTCATGAGATATACAGTGATTCACCATACCTCTTCTTTTGTGAGATGCTGACCGTAGTTAGGGCTAGAGGGTGTACTGACATCGTACAAGGATTGTATGAGTCCCGCCTCGTCGTTGCGTACCAGTGCCAAACGCAGGTTGAGAGTCGTGTCAGGCGACGCGGCACCGCTGAAGCTAAAGCCTGCAGGTGCACTAGGACGAGATTCGTGCACCTGTAGATCTCTGCGGGCAGGCTTAGCGAGCACGAGCGCAGACAGAACAACAGCAACGAGGAAGCGTGAATTCATAACTGCGCCCGTCTTGAAGCGCCTTAGGATTGTCGGTCGGCGAAGAAGAGGGCGATGGGTAACAGGTACAGAGTTCGACCTTATGTACCGTTCATACCTCTGAGTCGACCGGCCGCGGTACGCGGGCAACCACAGCCGGCATCTAGCAAAAAAATGATACAGTTGGTAGTAGTGCGACGTCGAGGCAAGGAGTCTACACGTGGGTAGTAGCGCCCACCCCGCTTCGATGAATGCTTCTCGAGGGTCGAGGTGATATCCTATACTATTAGCGCGCTGCTCCATGTGAGCCAAGATCAGCTCTCACAGCATAAAGGCAGTTCGGAAGACCAACGTACGGCGGGGCGGATGCTTCTCACCGCAAACCCTGCGCGTTTATCGTGAAGACGTGCATTTAGGTCACGAAAGGAGTCACGATACCTACGGAGATGCAGGCTCGGTCTGAATTGGGTCTGATCAAATGACTGGCACCTACAGACGGGAGTGCCATCGCAACATACTGATTCGTAGTGTTGACGGCTACGGCAAGCCGCGTAGATGTTATCGCAGTAATGAGCACCGGATTGCCGTGTTGTGCCGCTAGCGAGCATTCGAGACAAGTGCTATATCGCCCTCTTCGGGTTTCGTTCTAGTGCCTTTGACGGAAGTGTGATGTCATCATGGGAGCTTGCTCTGCCGGGACATATCATCGCCGACGTGTGAGCAAGCGGAGAATAAGTATATCATTACGGTGTTCCGTGGGTCGTGGCCCATCGGCTGTAGAACTATGAACGAACAGTTGGCAAACAGAGTCATGAGTGCATCGTAAGACGTGACTGACGCAGACACTCACGGAGACAGTACTAATATGCGTTCTTCAGTGAGACCGGTCTGAGAATCAATGGCCTGAGAAAGCACATAAACACCGGTAAAAGCACACGCAGCGAACGAAGAACTTACGGTAACCATTGTAGAGGTTTAGAGACTTCCGGCTAGCCAATCAAGATTACCTTAGACACTCGCGTGCAAAGCGGCACAGAAATGTTACTGACGGGCCGCCTGCTTTCTAATACTGAGGACCATGCCTCCAGAAATAACGTGGAATCACTCTGTTCAAATGGTAAACCACCAACGGTAAACGATGATGCCAGCGTGCCAGTCAGTTCATTCACGAGGTTCGGGCGGTGCCATCCATGGAGTACGCGACTATCTGTAGTCCCGTCTCCCTTCGTCTTGTTGTTCTTCATGAAGTTTTTGAAACGATAAGAAGTGCATAGAGACAGGTATCAGGGCTGTGATGAAGATCATACTACGAGGGAGAGGGGCCGGAGAGGTCAAGTTGGGTAGCCACATGTTACGTAACCACCGCCCAACGCTTTCCTCCAGGCTGGACCGGCTTGTGACAGGCCACTTCGTTAAACACTATATAGGAGGCTCGCTATCGCTGGCATAGTGGTATATCGCCTGAAGCTGGCGAGGCAGAAAATCGGTAGATAAGGATGATTCGATTCTGGTGTCAGACTGACTGAATGCCAGTGTGCAGATTCGCGTCGCATTGCAGCGGATCAGATTGGTTCACCTGCACTATTGGCCCACTGCAGAAGTAATCGGACGACCTGAAGTCGAACATCTTAGCTCGGTGCTCTCGACTCCGAGGTGCATCTCATATTGACTGGAACTTGTGAGTCACAGTGTCTAGCAGTACTATCTGTGACACAGCACACAACCAGATCTCTCGACCACCTTTCCAGTCCGCGCCGGCACCTGATGTCTTCGGAAGATTCACCCCAAGGTCCTCAGATGAACGGTGATTTTGCTTGGTTCACTAGACCGCACACCCCTGCATGCACTGACGAAGGCCACAAGAAGCAAGTGCTCCCACCACCAGTGCCACAGAGACAAGTGCCCCCGAGTCGCCTCCACTCGTCATGCAACTCGTTGTGAGACGGGATCTGCTTGATGTGAATTGGCCATTGGTCTTCAGTCTGCGTTCGACTCACCCAGATCGATAGACTGCCGGGTGGGGGCTCGGTCCTCTTATGGCGCAGACGGCCCATGCTACAGCCGCCGTGAGCCGCATAAGGGCACATATATCGCAGCGTCGAGGCTTACGCCAACAAATGTAGGTGCTCCACGAAACTCGCGACCTCCCCGAAACCAAGGCATATCTTGATGATCTGAAGAATATGCGGAAGGTGAGCTATCCATTCTGACGGGTCCGGGAATCTCTACTTCATTCGGAGGACGCGCGACGCTGATGATTCGCTCTACAGGCAGTGCTCCAAGTAGGCCATAACTCCGGCGTGTCTTCTTGGGGTACCACTGATCTCTCGTGCAGGTACCGGATCGCAAGGGCATTGAGAAGCTTGCAGCCCTGCTATCTTCCGCCGATCCGCCAGTTCTACACCACTTATGGATCGAGCAGCCGGAGAACGAGCCATCATGCCTCGCCCTCGCGCCCAATCGCCGCGAGAGCAGGATCAAGAAAGCATTAGACAAGAGCGGGTGCAGGTTGTGGAAGGGTTGATACAACTCAGATTGGACTGTAGAACACGTTCCTGACAAGATCTTGCGCTCACCAGTATCCGTGGATAATAGGATATCACATTTCTCCTACTCGTACATACATACACAGCTTCGCGCTGCGCGGCACGTTCGCATCTTTAGCATGCCAGGCCCACAGCGTACAAGTCTTGATCGAAAGCGAGTGTGTCAGTCCAGAAGGCGACGGGTCGGCATTAGTACATCTCCAGACTCATTCCGTCGTGGATCTCGTAGTCCGCGAGCGTGATGTGGTCCTTGTAGATGGTATACCTGCGAGCCAATCATCGGTGTGCCAGTGCACGACGACACGGACGGAGGAGAGAACGCACCACTTCTTGAGCTGGATCTTCGTGTGGTCCGTACCCGTCTGAGCCCCGATGAGCTTCTTGAGGTCGCCCACCGTGTCGTCTGGACTGCACTTCACGCGTACTGTATGGCCGGGTCAGAGCCCGCCCAGAGCAGAGCCACACTTCGTTCTAGCGCACCTTTGCGGCCAAGACGGTCGTTGGCAATGACCTACGACACAGCAACGCCATAGTCAGATGCGCCACACGCCAGTAACAGCGGATGCAGAGATGGGAGAGGGGGTCTTCGTCAGAACTGAAGGTCAACGGCAAGTTTGCAGTATACTTACTTCAATAAGAGGCATGATTTAGCGCAGCTGGGTAGATGTTGGGGGCGGAGAGGAGAATCCAGACACAGAAAAGCAGCAAGGTCTCAAGCACAACCCAGGTAAACGCACTGGCGCCTATTTCTATCGTTTTCCACATCTTTCCAAGGAAGGCAAGTACCGTATGGCTTCAACATCCGGGCCGGCAGCCGCGGGCGCTCATAGAGCACTCCGAGTCGATGAAGTCAGCAACACTCATTCAAGTCCAGATGGGCAGGGAAATGTCAGGCTATTCTACGACGAGTTCAAAGAGGTAATATGTATGGTCTGGGATGCAATATTTTATCAGTTGTCAATCTATGCAGACGCGCCATAGTAGCCAGACAATCTCAACGAGTCCACAATACCGTGCCAACATGCAGAGCACAAGACAACTTCGGGATCGCTGCCAATGAAAACCCTGGCCTGAGGTAGTTCCTGGGATACTGCCACGTCAAAGATAGGATCAATGTACACGATAGACTGTGGTTGTAAGTACTAACAGTGCTATGAGAGCTTACTGCGCTGAACCTATCACCTCCGACTCGGACTCCCGCTGCGGAACGCGGCAAGTTGCAGTGCCTCTACCGAGGTCCACACAACGATCAACATCGGAGCGTATTCTGTGATAAGCTCAGCTCTACAGCTGATGGAGCGGCGGATGGGAATAGAGCGAGTAAAATTGCTATGATCTTCACCAGGTTCCGTCACGCAGGGCCCTGCCTGAAGCTGCAGTTGTGTGTGAAACGCACACTGGAAGAAGCCACGGAATCGCGATCTCTGGAGTCTCCACAGCCACCGTGAGGGTGTGGTTCCGAGGGGAGTGACAAGAAGTAGTAAGGGATCCCGGGATGTGGTCGCACTAACAATGAAGTGAACCACATCGGCCGAAATGATGCTTTGCCTTGACCTGTCAGGACTGTTACTTGCACCTGCAACCGTGCCTCGGTGCAATGAACAAGAACTCATAGCCCTCAAGCAGTTCGCCTAAACTCCACCTGTCGGCATCCTTGTACGATTTCAGAACACTCAAAGGCTCCTCGTGATCGATGAAGAACTTCGTGAAGATGCTAGACACAGCACCGGCAGGGTGTTCGCCCCCGAAAAGCGACCCATGCAACTCTGCGCCCTGGAGGTATCGTATCGGCGTCCGGGCTAGTATAGCAGAAGCCTGTGTTTGAATGAAGTCGAGGTCCAGTGCGGAGGCGGAGGGTTCTAGAGCAGGAACAGTGGGTTAGGATGCGGTCACATCAGTTGGAGAAAGAAGGGCGTACTGGCAAGTCTAGCTACTGCGGCACACGTAGCCGGATGCGATGAGGCGACGCCGAAGACGGTGACAGTGCGAAATGCATCAGACACCAAAAGGTTGTGGAGAAGTGCGGTTGCGAGCCCTCGTCGACGATAGTCCTTGTGAACGACGAGCTGCGTAATCCATCCTACCGTCTTCCTTGTTCCTGGTTCTGTAACTAGCAGAGTGTCTGTATGAGCAAAGGACGACCTCTCGCTTCTATCTGACTTACGCAATGCATAATCCCATGTCGTCGCAAACGCTTGCCCGACCAGCGCGCCCTCGACACGACATGTCGTCAGGACCGTGTTCGCGGGATCATCTGGGATGAGCTGATCCTTGAACTTCGCGGCGCTCATCCGCACGCGAGTCCCTTCAATCACAGTGCAGTCAGACCATGCTATGCTCACTTCATACAGTCACGCGCACACACCTGGTGTTGCAAACTTGACCAAAGGACCCCATGTCCCGTAATGGTTGCTGAAGAAGAGCGAACTCTCTCCGAGTTGCGCGTCGCTGATCCGACTGCCGGGTATGACAGCGAAGTCAAAGCTGACAGGCTCTTGAACGGCGGCGTCAGCAGATGAAGACCCAGATATTCTCGACATGGGAACTCAGGCAAAGAGGTTCCGGCTCGGCTGAAACCTGGATAGTGCTCGGCGTCAGCTAGATCCATGCGATATCGTCGTGGCCACACTGCATGACTATACGTAAAACGAACCAAGCCATGGACCTACCTCGACGTGACATGAGCCTGTTGCAATTCATGGCTTTTGCAACGACGTGGTGGAATGGTTGTAAGTCAGCGTAGTGCACATGAGTATCTAGTATTGTAGACTAGCCGCGGTGGAAGTTGCCGTTAACGTTTAACTTGAAGATTCGCGCCCTATACATATATTGAGTTGCCCCTGACGTTCTGGGCGGCCAATCCGCCAGATTTGGTCGGATTCGCATTGCTGTTGACAGGCATGGCGGCATACACTAACCGCGTGTAGGTGCGCATGCGGTATATAAAGTAGACGACGCTCAGAGTGCACGAGCAGCATTCTGACTCGCACTGCCAAGCTTCACTGGTTTGAGAACCACGATTTATGCGATCGTCAGCGTACAGAGCGTACGTCGTAGAACTGTGGTATACTTCAACAGCCCACTGTGTTAGAGAGCTCGTCCAGTGGCGCCTGAAGGCACGGTGCGCGGAGCTAGCATCAAACGTGCGTACTCCTCCCCTTGACGAGTGACGATAACTCAATTTTAGTTCGAGTCAATGAAAGACCTCGCGTGCTGCACGTTCGCTCGCTGGGCAGCACATGAGCACAGAGATACAAAATGGATCACCTCCGCAAGGTTGAGTGAGATTGAAATCACACCGTGAGTGGAAGGCTTCAAAGTACAGTCACAAAGTACTGAAGTTGCGCCGAGCTCACCCACAATTAGTTCCCACAATCGAATTTGACCACGAAATTGATTTTCCGTCATGGCAGGCCGCGCCGCCGCAGGCTTGGCTGCACCATTTCAACGTTCCTGCAACACGGGTTACACGGCATGCCCACTCGCCCTCTTTCGCAGCCCAACCAACAACTCGGGTAAGACAGCGTCGTGCTTGCTGCTTCCTACACACCAACGACCGAGCTCGGGTCCTGCTATTTCTGTCTCGGTGGCTGCACTCAGAGCTATTCCCAGCTGATGACTTCATCTTGGCATGAGAAATACACATGGTTCGACAAACGGCCCCTGGAGGCAGCAACCTCTGGTCACATTCAAGACAATCCAAAGACTGGAAAGCATTACACCAGACATCATCACTAGTTGGCTGGGAGGTACCTGACTTATGCTCAAAATGAACCGAAGGATGGAGAGGGATCATGCACATGCGATGGTGACCGGCGCGCGTTCGTGATCTACCAACCATATTGGTCGACATCCAAGCTCATGCCGACCTGGCTTCCTGGCTTCCTCTTCGCTGTGCGACCGAGGCTTGCTCTCTGCCCACAACCTCAAGAGTCTCTCCTCGCTGCTCCCAGGAGACCTCCACGCCTACCCTCCCTCCTCTGCGCCTATACCCCACTCTTTGTCGCGTCCCTTCCTCCCAACTCGAAACTCTACGAGCATCCGCAAACCATCTTACGACTACTACTCCCTCTAGTTCACCACAATGGGCGCTGCTGAGAAGGGATTCCAGACGCTTGTCAACTCGCGTAGTGTCCAGAGCTTCAAGGAGCTCCGCACGCGCCCTCCGCGTCCACTCAAGAAGTACATTTGGATCTCCCTCGCCAACTGCTTCCTCTTCTTCTCCGCATTCCTCCTCTACCTCCTCGTCGCGCTCTCCACGCCAATCATCAAGGACATCTTCCTCTTCCGCATACAATTCACCTCAGAGGGCGGCAACGCCCCGTCGCCCACCGCGACGGACCTGCGCTTTGGCGTCTGGGGCCTCTGCGCGTCGAGCACGCTGCCGGGCTTCGTCGAGTGCTATGGCCCACGGCTCGGCTACGACATCCCGCAGAGCATCATCGACATTGTCGGCTACCAGGACATCATCGACAGCGTCGACGAGGCGCTCACGACCATCCTCGTCCTCCACCCGATCACGGCCGGCCTTGCGTTCGCGACGATCTTCACCGCGCTCTTCCTCGAGTCCCATGCAATGTGCATCATCTCCCTCATCCTGGCCATCATCACGATCGTCCTCGGCGCGCTCGTTTTCGCGATCGACATCGGCCTGGGCATCATAGGCCGTATAAAGATCGCAGCGCTGGACAACTATGACTACGCTGTGTCCTGGGGCCCCGCGGTATGGATGATCCTCGCAGGCCTGATCTGTCTATTTGTGGGTATGATCCTGCTGAGCATCACGGTGTGCGAGTGCTGTGGAGTGCATGAGTTTGATGAGGATGAAGGGGAGAAAGAGCAAGAGCGGGAAACATTGAACGGGGCGTAGTGCAGAGGTCAGTTTTCAGAGGGTGTCTGCTGTTTCGAGTTGACTGCTCATGTACGGCCACACGTAGGACTCAGATACACTCACTTCCATCTGCGACTCCCTGGCGCCGACTTTGCGCATCTACGCGTACCATCAGATTTGAGGAGAACTCGCCCCGGGCTTCGTATATCTGGTGTTCACGACCGTTACGACCTACGATGACCTTTCATGAGCTGCTACGACCCATCATGACTATCTTCCTGGCTTGCGGAAGGTTCGCTCCGCAGTCCGGACAGAATTCTTCTGTTGGCATTGCTGTAGGTTTCGTCTTCGCGCTTCTTGACACTGCGCTGTAGTGTTCGATGTAGGCGTAGAAGACTGTCTCGAGGCTGAGGTTCATCAGACTCCGTTGTCTCCCGCAAGTCTCCGTAACCGCGCTACGCGCTTCGTGGAGCTCGGTAGACGTTTGCAATCTATCTCACACTTCAGCCAATTCTCTCTGTGACTCGCCGATACCACTTATGTAGACACGCTTTCGTCACCTGTCAACGTCGGCTTTCCGCTGTACACAGCTGCAATCTCAAGTCGAGCCCGAATGTCGCGTGGTGTCTTAGCACAGACACCGAGACGCAAACGGGCAGTCCGATGTTTACTTCCGCTCTCAGCCCTGACGGACGCGGACACCCCCGGTCATTCGTCACTGCATGCGCACTGCGGTCGGGTCTATGTACCGACATGACAATGAGCGAGTTACGAGGTGTGCAGCTGTTGACAATTTCATGCGTCCCTCAGCTGATACGCGCTCTCCCCAGGAAGCCTCTCTGAGGTAATGCTAGGTTTGTCAACGGGATTCGCTTGCGGCGGTGGAACCTCGTGGCTAGTACAACGCTTCCAATTCGCGAGTGTCGGTTTGGCGAGGCTGTGTCTTCGTGCGTCGTCAACTATCCAGTTCGGCTGGTGCTACGACCAGGACGTGGCAGCAGATACATAGTACTCAGATTCCATTCTGAACCTCTTTGCGCCGAGGCAAGTGTTCTCACGCCCTTGTCTGATCCACGCGCCCGGGTTGGGATTCGGTACAGGCTCAGAAGCAGCAAGGGTGTGATTTCGTACCGTAGGTGCTCACAGTCGGACCTGGGGACCGATCACAGGACCGAACGCAACCAAATGCGGCAGACTTCCCTCCCAACGCAGGTACTGTTCCGTCCACGTCTCCGAGCGGGGCCGTATTTCAGGCGCCAGGATGATCGTGGAAGTGCCTACACACAGTCTTCGCGATTCCCCGTAGGGCCGCCCAGTCAGCATTCAGCGGTCAGCTGGATGATACATATACGCTGCGCGATAGCAGCATCCGGCCACCCATCTCACGTTGTGGTTCTTCAGACCAAGTCCGCCATAGCAGGTTGACCATGTCTGATACCTGGGAGATCGCGGCCGCGGTAGTTGGGATTTGCGTAGTGTCGATCCTACTGCGGTGGAGGTTTGATCCGGTTAGTCCCGTCGCATCCTGGTTTAGGACTAGCGGTTGTATCAACATACTGACTTTGATTTCTAGTTGTACTCGATCCCCACTATCGGACCGTCGTTTCCCTTGCTCTCATATCTCGGTGCGTTCAAGTACTACAAGGATGCACCCGGCGTGATAGCAGAAGGATATGCCAAAGTCAGTGTAGTTGCGCTGTTGAGCATGTACCTGACCGACCTAAACCGTCTCGTCGTACTTGCAGTACAAGACCTTCAAAGTTGCCATGCTTGATCAGTGGTTGGTCATTGTCAGCGGTGCCGATATGAACGAAGAGCTGCGCAAGGTGCCTGATTCGCATGCGGACTTCTTGGGTGCCGCGGATGAGGTTCATGCTTGGTTCTGCTGTATGTCGCGTTCCGTACTGATTTGCTCGTTAGCTTGTCTCTATCCGATACAGTATGTCGGAGAGAATCGCTGACCACCCGATCCACGTACCCGCCATCCGTGGTCCTCTGACGAAGAATTTGGGTGTTGTTTTTGGCGACGTCGTGGACGAAATCAATGAAGCATTCGTTGACACCATTGACAGCAGGCTGAAGGGCAATGGTCAGTTGTCACTTGGCTCGTAGCATGGGTGACCATGAATCTTATGAGACGACTATACTAGAATGGACGGGTGTAGATGTCTTGATGTCCATGGCAGTCATCATTTCACGCGCTAGTAACCGCGTCTTCGTCGGCGTCCCTCTTTGTGAGTGCTACGACCCACAGGGGTTTCGATTACTCACCGTGTCTTCAGGCCGCAATGAAGACTACCTGCGCATTGTTCGCCAGTTCACTTTCGATGTGTCGAGGGCGCGATACTTCATGAGCTGGTTCCCAAAGCCTCTGAAGAGGGTCGTGGGTCCGTTGCTCCCCTGGGCTAGACGGGCGTCGCGCCAGGCATCGGTGTACCTCAGACCTATGATTGAAGATCGTCAGGAGAAGCAGAAGGAATTAGGAGAAGGCTGGACTGAATGTGTCGAGGGCGCGATACTTCATGAGCTGGTTCCCAAAGCCTCTGAAGAGGGTCGTGGGTCCGTTGCTCCCCTGGGCTAGACGGGCGTCGCGCCAGGCATCGGTGTACCTCAGACCTATGATTGAAGATCGTCAGGAGAAGCAGAAGGAATTAGGAGAAGGCTGGACTGACAAACCTGTATGTTACCATTCTCACACAACGCACTTAGTCGCTGACTTACCCCGGGCTGATCAGAACGACTACCTGATGTGGGTTATGGACGAGGCCAATCGTCAAGGCGAGCCCATCGAAGTCATCATTGACGCAGTGATGGCTTCGAACTTTGCCGCCATCCATACATCCAGCAATGTTCGTCGTTCGGGCTTGACCTCGCTTTGCGTAGGACAAGGCTAACGCACGTATCGCAGAGTATTACCCAAGCGCTCTATCACCTCGCCAGCAGCCCCGATTACGCCGCTCTCCTTCGTGAGGAGGTCGAGGGCGTGATCCGGGAACACGGTTGGAACAAGATTTCTGTCGGCAAGATGTGGAAGCTCGACAGCTTCATGCGCGAGTCGCAGCGCTTGAACGGGATTACGCACAGTGAGTGCGTCTTAGCTCCCCACGCTCCGTTCACTCACGCGCATCCAGTTTCCGTCATGCGCAAGACGAAGCAGGACCTCACGCTCTCCGACGGGACATTCATTCCTGCGGGTACCCTCGTCGCGGGCGCCTCAACTGCCACCCATCGCGACGAGCGCAACTACGAGAACCCGAGGTCTTCGACCCGCTGCGCTTCGCAGATATGCGCTCCGAGGAAGGAGCGAGCATCAAGCATCAATTCGTCAGCACCTCGCCCGAATACGTACCGTTTGGCCACGGGAAGCATGCTTGGTATGTTCTCGATGCGAGTCTTCGTGGTTGCTGTCGATAATAAACACCTAACTGTTATAGCCCCGGTCGCTTTTTCGCCGTGAACGAGCTGAAAGTCATGATGGCGTACATCTTGCTTCATTACGATATCAAGTTCGATGGTGAGCAAGGGAAGCCGGACAACCAGTCCCGATGGCACTCGGTCATCCCGGCGAACGTCACAGTCCTTTTCAGGAAGCGGCAGAATGTGGCAGCGTGAAGTGGGGTGTCCATGAGGCCCATTGTGTATTCAACTACCTATGACCAGTCAATGTAGAGCGTATCATCGTAAGTCGAACAAGAATCGTCCTCACCCTGCCACAGGCTGGGAATGCGCTGGATCTTCGATGTGCGATGACTTTCAGGTTCTTGATAGTGAATGAGTTGGTAAGGATTAGAGAGGAGGCAAAGTGGGGTCATGATACACTGGATTCATACTCGTGTGTCAGAGATAGGAATGTGAACTATTAGTACGACATGTTAGCAAAAGGAGAGTGGACGTATAAGTTGTAGATTGTGTGCCGTTTCATGGCACTGAGGATGATACAATGTACTACAAAACGAGATCTAACTTGATCTGTAGGGTCTGGTCAGTGTATGCGCTCCAGGACGCCGTCTACGAGCTCACCAATGATACAGAGCGCTCAATTTCTGCCATAATTTCTCTGTGGAGCTCTTGTACATCTCCGACAATGGACATACGGCACGACTCGCACTGAGTGATGGCACGAGAGCCTGCCATGAACAACATCGAAGCAAGGAGCTTGTCGCCCACGTCCGGCACCGGTCCAGGCATGGCGTGGAGCAGATCCCGCAGTATGATGCGGAGGTGCTCGATGTCAAATATCACTGCGCCCTCTCTTGGTAACATGTCGTCGTTGACGTGTCGCGGACTGCACACGGGGCACAGGAAGTACCGAAAGTCACGCCAACCCTTCCAGGCACGGTCTTCCTGCACGAAACGTCGTACTGAACTTTTGCACTGTTCTCGATACTGCATGAGTGCAAAGAGGATAGTCGCAGGAAGGCTCTCGAGTCCCGCGGGGGCAGACGGCGCCGAGAAGATTTGCTCGTGGTGCAGGCTGAGCTTAGCGGCCTCTAGGGCAAGAGCGGGCATGCGAAGTTGGCATGCAGCAGCGTAGACAGCCAGTGGATCCTTGCCTGCGACTCTCGGGTCCAAGAGGATCTTGTGCGTGAACGCGACTGCAACCTCGATTTCGTATTTCAGAGACGCACGCAGGACTTCGCACGCCAGTGCAGGACCCTCCATAACTGGGTCCCGAGTTGGGTATATGATCCGCAACAGTGCGTCGAATACCACTGAAGATTCTGTCACCCGCACGACAGGTACGTCGTCCGCATCGTCGTCCAAGGGCCCCGCGTAGCCGAGCCGGAACATCTCCTCAAAGATTTCCGAAGCCATACGCATAGTGAGCTTGTGAACGCGGAACTCGACATTGTCCGCAGTGCGCAGAATCAAGTCGGCATCCGCTCTGTCAAAGGGTGAGGGAGCAGGGGTGATGAGTGAGGCAGACGCAGCCAGATTCTGGGAATGCGTGATTCGAATCGCAGGAGTAGTTGACATGGTGTTCAGATCTTGTGTGTTTTAGATGCACAGTCCAATTGACCTGTAACATCTATGAGTGTAACTCCCGGAAACACATAGGCGCGAAAGCTATACAAGAACTTTGTACGCACGTAGTCTCAGCGATAAAACTATCATCGATCCTAGGCCATAGTGGTATGCACCGCCGGCAACGGCGAGGTACGAGGCTTCAGATCGGAACTTTCCTAGAGGGAAATAAGATCACCCTATCCCTCAATGCGTAGCGAAAAGGTGGTCACAAACAATGGATGCGAGGGGCGTGACTATACTTAGTAAACGACTACTAACCTCGAGGTCCAGTTCAAGGTGTTGGTAAGTACTAAGTATGTGTATCCCCGGGGTTGCGGTGTGTTCGGCAATTGCCGCGCTGGTATGTACGATGTCATGGGACCCTGTCCAGCCTAGTCCTCAGATGATCGCTTCAAGCCTTCGACTAGAAGGGCCGTGCAATACGGTCTGTCTTACGAGTGGGGACACAAGAACTGTACGTCTCGTTTCATCCCGTGTTTTTTCAGATAATACACGGACATGTCCCCAGGACTGGCAACCATCACAATCGAATCGTCTATTCCTCGACGGGTACCTCGTTGTACAACCTGGCCCCTGTTATCACCGGCTGAATTACCCCTGCATTTTGAAGTGCAGAGAAGAGATCAAATAGTACCAGATCCTGCGGATGATGAGCCAAAGGAGGGCGGCTGGAAGTCATGGCACTGCACTCACACAACCTTTCGCAGCAATGAAGCTCAGAGTCACTGGCAGGTATTCTGTCGCTCCAGTGATCGTTGAGTTGTAAGCAAGTTCACCGACTGTCATTTTCAGGACGGATTAGCTGACAAGTACGAGGAGTACACCGCTTACTTGGGACAACCATGTCAGGCGTCTCGGCGAATACAGCGGCGCGGGAGATGCCGAACCCAGTAGGCGTGCCAGGAGGACTGTTTCGAGACACCTCAGCCATGAACACGTCTAGCATATCGAAAACCAGGCATGACACACCTCTTATAGGCGTTTCGGTATGTCGTGCCTCCTGAGCTTTGCGGATAGATCAAGATACTCTCTGAACATGATTCGGGATTTCCTCCAGTCACCACCTCGCCCGTGAACCAATTCATAAACGTTGTCTTGTTCGCGAGTTGTTCCTCGTATGCATCAGCGGGCTGAGACCAACCGTAATCCCAACGAAGCAACGGTACTGGATCGATGAAGGGCTTCCGACCATGGTTTGCTTCTGCGTACTCCGCCATGAAAGGTTCAGCGAGTAGGCGAGTCTGGTCCATGGTGATGAGAGTCGGATATGTGGCAGACAACATCGTCTCGAGCGAGCCATGAGACGCGGCGAGCGAACTATTTCCCCATAGATCATCCAGATCGATTTCTATGCGCGTGATCCCGAGGAATGTCTCTAGTTCGGTGATGAAGTCATTGAAGATTGCAGCTGCAGTCCCCGGCTTAGGCGGGTTTGTCAGATAGCTACCTCCAAAGTACTCGGTCGGAAAGAGCAACTTCTTTGGGAATGCCGAGAACTAGAAAAGAGAGAAGCATCAGCAACGGAACACAGCAAAGCGATGGGAGCCCTACCGACGTAAAGTTCTGGTACCACCAATGTCCAACTGCGGCCCACATGTTTGCATCTCGCGCGAATATGCCGGCAGTGTCAAGGGGTGGTGATAGTGGCATAACGTCATCTAGCGAGACGGCGCCGTGAGAGGGTCGGTTACCAAAGACACCATTAGCACCTGCAGGCCCTCGCATGGAACCACCGGTATCCGTTCCGATCGCATAGTCGAGCCACAAATACGCCGCCATAGCAGTGCCCGATCCCGTCGAGGAGCTACTACCATCCTGGTATCCATCTCCGCGAGGGTTGTAGGGAGCGTGTAGGTCAACCCAGTCGTCTGTTGCGACTTCCCCGTTTGCAAATTGCGAGGTCTTGGTCTTCCCCACCAACACGAGCCCACTGTCAAGCAAACGCTGGACGGCAGGCGCAGTCTTGTTCTTGGGAGGATACAGCTGCCAGTATGCGCGATTGCCACATCCAGTGCGGAGGCCCTGGACATCATATATGTCCTTCACGGCGAGGCGCAGTCCAGCGAGTGGCTTTTCGGGAGTGGGGGTGAAGTATAAGCGAGACGGGACACCGATTGACTCAGTCGCAGCGCCTGGGATCTTCGCAGGTAGTACTGCGTATCCGCCAGACGAATCTCGAATAGTGCCATACAGAAATGATTGTTGTTCGTCGTTGTACAGCCGATATACTATGACGGGTGGGTGATAATATCGGTATAAGGCACGACTGTAGACTTGCCTTCGTGGACGTGTCCGCTAGCTGGATCAAGAACATAAGGGCCTGCGGGGATCTCATCTGACAAGGCAGCGCCAACGGATCTATTGGAGGAATGCAAGATAAACTGGATATCAAAACGATGCAGTGTAGCCATCGTTAGAGAGGAACTTGATTCGTCCTGTGACCCGTTGTAAGCGATGTAAAGCCCTGTCACAGACGTCAATAGAGTATAAGAGGAGTATAGTTTTCCACTTACCGCGCAGAAAGGCCGTGCTCCATACATCATCCTTAGCCTTCCATATCTCTGTTGTCAATTCAAGGTCTGCATCTCTGAAGCCATGCTGCGCTGTTGGCATCACTGAGAACGGGACAAACTCCTTGGCAGCACTCTGCTGTCGCGCAAGCTGAGAAGCTATCTCCAGTGTCGCATTGAGACTGAATTGCGATACCGGCATGGGCGATGCATAGTACGAAATGCCAGCAAGGGTGAATGTCTCGCCCTTCGACTGTAAGGGCGCTTGCTGAGCGTCCGTGAGCAGTGCATATAGAGCGCACGCGAGCAGTATAGGCGACATGACTCCGGAGATCGATGCGCTATCTATGCAAGAGGGTGAACACTTCCTTTATAACGAAATCCATTCAGCACCATCGACGTCCTGGAGTCTCTAACACGTTGCGTCAAGATAACGATACGCAACGGCGTGTGAATGGACAATCCCATTCTGCCCTCCGCGTAGAGGCGAGACTTCTTCCGACGGCGCGCCTTATCCTCTTTATCAGCGTATACCTTTCATACTGGCCAGATATGCATGAGTGACTAATAGTGACTATGGGACAAGCAAGTTAATCTGTAGAACGGCCACATGGGACGTGAGTATATGTTCAAACACCTTGTGGCTTAGCCGTTATGCGATGCTCGAAGTGATCGATAGCATGCCAAGATCCCAGCTATTGAACACATCGGGCGTCATTCGACCAGATCTATAGCCTCGTCAGCGTACTAGTGCACGTCATTGTCACTCTCCCCCACACGCTTCCGCGAGGGCTCGCACATCCAGGATGATTTGACTCTGACAACTGCACAGTGATTATGAGTCAGGCGTACTAGCAGCGCGGCCCGCACTGACCTAGGTGTTCTCTTGAGCGGGGATCGACAGTCGATAGTCGCACTCCTGTGTCTACAACAGAAGGTGACCTCCATGATGACCATGGAGATCGAAGCCAGACCCGCAGGACCACAGAAAAATGAAGAGTGAAAAGAGCCAGAAATCAGTCCACACAATCTGTCTGTCAATAGGTCGTAGTAGGCCCTGACTCGTCGCGTTATTCGTTCCGCCAAATGTCAATCAAGTTGACGAGCATATTGTACTTACAGTCGTTGATCCTTTCTGGGCGCGTCAAAACAATCAGCTAAAGGTGAACTTCGGATAAGACATAGTATGGGTCCCTATACACCATATAGGACCACGGTCTTGAGGCTCAGGCTACCAGTGCGAACGCTAGCGATGACGCGGCACAGCGACAGGATGTGACCGATGACTCGTCTGCGAGCAAAACAACACGGTTAATTGGTGGAGAGAAGAACAAGGAAATGCTCAAAAACAAAGGACAATGGAAGTCGGGGTGCTCGAGGATCAAGTGGAAGTTCAAGTTGTCGACGCTATGCATCAACGAGCGCTTGAGCCACCCGACGGGCGCCTTATAATTAACAGAGCGTTTGTTCCCAAAATGGCACTCCCCTTCTACTTGACTCCTTGTTAAGCCTCGCTTCCATATACTTCTTGTACTACGGTCGTGAAGATCCTTGATGCCGACAGTACTTAACACAAGAAAAGGCGCTATGGATGTACACCCACTCGTTAATCGAACGCACTCTCCTGTCATCCACAGCCCAGTCCTCGCTGCCAGTGTTAGACCTCCTACGCCCGAATCGCAACAAAACCTCGTCCCTGTCCAGAAAACGCTAGACATACCATCCGAAGTGTCCTACATTCCATATTCACTCCTAGGGTCATGATGTTCCTCCGTTGTGCACACATCATCACAGTCCTCTCCCTCTGGATCACGCTCGGTATGACCAAGTTGTCTGCCCATACCCTCGACCGGTGGCTCATACTTATGCAGTATCGTCTTCACCTGCTCCGCTGCCTGTCGCCGAGCCCGAGCCTATCGATGCCACGATTGCAAACGTGATCGCCACGAATGAGAACCTCGGATGCTCTGGCCCGTCGGGCTGTCTCGCTGTGAGTCAACCGCTATCCTGCTCGGTCAGAGGCTCATCGAATCAAACCGCTGCAGGCGCAGAACAGTAGTGCCGCCGCAGAGATCCTTGCGGCTTCCGGCGCACCACAAGCGTTGGCCAACCCAACGTCCTTCACTGCATTCGTGGTCACTGCTGCGGTGGCAGGCGGCCTTTCCGCTTCGGGCCTTCTCTAGACAAGTGGTGCAATGATGTGCGTCGAACAGACTCTTCGCACACATGCAGTGAGATTTCCACGTTACTCGCCCATGCCCCCGTTTTCTATCAGGTCTATGTTATTCACCACGGACGATTTATGATGAGCCCACAACCCCCATCGCATTTTTCCTGGACTTTACGATATGATATGAATACTATACCACAAACATTATGAGCTCTATGACAGCATGTTTTCTCTGCCACACAGCGAGCGCCTCGTGAACACAGAACACAATGGGAGACTTGGTTGTCATGCCAAGTGCTGACCGTACTGATGTTCAAGCTGAACGGACTAGGTGGGTGATCTTCGCTACAACAGTGTCACCATTCTCACTCGAGAAATACCGGCATGATGATGATGATGTGCTTCAGGAGAAAGCCACCACTGCCATGTCACTATAGCCGTAAGTGGCCACTGTCCTTTGACTTTCGCGCTCTCCCTAAGCGAATAGCTTTCGTAACTGGCGTTGGGCTAAGTTCTCAAACGTGTCATGTGCATTTCTGTGGACCACAACGAAAGTAGGCGAGGGTCTTGAGGTGCCGAGGACCGGTGCAAGTAGCAACATGGTAAGGAAATACTCTCGCCATGACCACCGTTCGATACTGCTTTGGATCAATCAAGGTGACCACACTGTCTTAGCAGATAACGGATGGATTGTTCAACTTGCCAAGATGGCTCTGTCAGCTGAATGTTCGACCCGGCCTTCACGATACTGTTACACATACGAAGTGATGTCGACTACGCTATGATTTCTTGGACGAACGAGGGCCAATGAACATTGCCATCATGATACTCAGCTCTAAGTAGCAGGCGTACAGCAAGTCCTCATGTATCCATACTGTGAACAAGGGAACCATCAGTGTAAACCTCTCGGACAGCGGCATCACAGTCCGTGAGGCTCATGCTCAGAAGACATCGCGAGCCATGGCAGTTGCTATCAGCTCATCGCGTGCAACAAGCCATATTGACGTGAGTGATCGGCGAAACGCTTCCAAGGCTGTGAGTGCCTCGCCTTTCACAAGCTGTCAGTACTTCCTATCTGACCCTGTGGTGGTACGGTTCAACAACATATAAGGGGGGGAGGACGTGCCTCGCTCGACATCCCTACCAGGCCCTAGGATCCCACCACAGCTGTCGACGGTATAACTCACGATAATGGTCTCGTTGTTCACCCCGATCTGGACACGGGTTCAAGCCTTTCTGCTATTAACCTTCCTTCTTACACATTCGGTCTGCGCCACACCTTCCAACAGAACAATCGACGACACGAACGGCGACTCTGCCACCGGTGTGCTCCCGCAGTATTCTGGATCTTGGAACATCGGACAGAACTGCCCGGGGTGCGATCTCCAGCCGGATCCGGCTGGCGCATTCGAGGGAACATGGCACGACTCGACATCCGGCTCGACTGACATGCACACGGTCACCCTCAGTTTCGAAGGTGAGATGAGTGTCACTGATGTGGACGTTGTTAGTCATCGAAAGCGCACTTGTTTCAACAGGCACTGCCGTTTGGGTTCGCTGCATCCTACTCAAGGGTACCACACAGCAATACTACCAATACTTCGGGAGTACGATGAACTTCGAGTTGGATGGTGTCCAGGCGGGCTCTTTTAGCCATTCCCCAGTCGCCTTGACCACGGCAGAGTACCTGTACAATCAAACAGTGTTCAGCAAAACGGGGCTTAGCAACCATGAGCATACACTGGTGATCAAAGCAGCCCCGGAGTCCAACAGATCCGTGATTCTCTTCGACTGGGCTACGTATACGTGAGCGGTGACGCCTTGCTTCCCCAGCATGACCTGACGTAGAGATAAGCATAGATACGACGATGACACAGTAAAGTCACTTTCCCCCGGCAACTCGAGCAGCACACTCGCCAGCTCTACAGCGACACCCCACAGTTCGGCGACAGTTTCCTCTTCAAGAAGTAGCAGCACCGACTCGGACTATACTACCAGCACTCTGAGCAGTAGTGCGCACTTATGCGGTCCTCACGGTGTCATATACATCTAAGACTGTTACGCCCATAGGTCCTACAACCGCCATCAGCTCTGCAAACAGTTCGTCTCCGTTGACAAAAAGTGGTACAACCTCGAGCTCTGCTCAGGGCCGTGGTACGCATCCCTCAAGCGTGATGCTACCTTCTCTGACGACTGTATTGGCAGCTTCTTCAACCTCAGCTCCGGGCCCATTTACTTCTGGCCATACTACGTCAGGTTGTTCGCAAGGACGCGGTACACAAATTGACTTACCTTATGTCCTGCATACATTGCTAATTGCGCGTCATATTTTACCACAGGTTCTGTCGCAGGTGGTATCGCTAATAGTATAATTCCCATCGTGGCCCTCGCACTCCTGATAGTCTGTTAGTCTCGACCCATTCCACGTCAACCAATGGATTTATCCAGCCCGCCGTGGAGAGAATATCTCAGTATTTATTTTGCGGGACTCAGATCGATGTCGAATGTGTCAGGGAGTACGGTTTTGAAGATACTCAACACATACGATTGGCGTGCTTCGAGAGTATGGACTAGTCCGATAGTCCGATCAATGGATGTATCGCTCCTTGCAACCATCGACCTGTGTCCGATAGATGATCTGCGGTCGTCACTAGCATCTGTCGGCCTACGTAAGTTCACATCTTCTGGAACCCTGCATTGGTATCTTGCACTGCCTATGTATCATCGTGCCTGTGCTATCGAGCACAGCAGGCTTCCCAGCACCGATACAAACTCACTGTACTGGGTCAAACCTACGATAAAAGACGTACGCATCTACGAATTCCTCGCCTTCGCCATCGGCTTTCTTCAATCGCCCCGCGCGCGGGATGAGCCCGGCTTTGGTGAAGCCAAGTGCTTCCCAAAGCCTTCGCAACGAGCATTAGCATTTCCGGCAGTGGCATATGGAGAGTACACTCACCGGACGCTCGCAGTGTTGTTCACGTAGACAAGGTTAAACACGCTCGCCTCATACCCTAGCCGGGGTCCGTAGTACAGGTAGGACCGGGCGAGGACAGCGCCGATTCCTCGTCCGCGCTGGGCATGAGGAACAAGGAAACCGGCGTTGCAGATCTACGGAGAAGTGAGCATTGGAGAGATGATCTCACTGGGCATGATGAACATACGTGAGACGAACGCCCTGGATAATTGGGTTTCACGTAGTAGCATCCAGCGACAGACTCCTCCAGAGTCTTCCCGTTGATCGCCTCTTCAAGGCTGAGTTCAACCTCTTCACCGTCTACCACCTCCCTGTCTGCATTCCCACCAACTACAGCAACGAGGACATCGGCAGCGAAGTAGTAAGCTTGGAACGCCTCGAGTGTGTATGTCTCTCCAGGGAGAATCTCTTGTGGGTAGGTCAACCCGCGCTCGAGCTCGTCCGCGAAGGTCTTGTGGAGGTACTCGACCAAGCCTGGTATGGCACTCGCTGTTGCAAGGGTGACATGGTGGATGGTGAGGTAGGAGTTCGGTGCAGGCGTGAACTTGGACGTTGGATTGAGCCGCCATCGGGTCGTAGGAAGAGGGGTCGCCGTACGGCTAGCACTACCTATGGGCCCGTATGCTGACATGGAGGCTTGCTGCAATCGTTCTCGCCGACGGGGAGGTGGAGGTTTGGAGAGCAATATATGAGGTGTTGGTACTCAGATGACGCTCTATGTGGTGGAAGTGCGAGTCATACTATGCATATTCTTGAACTGTTCATGCGGAGTTCAGCAGGCTCGCGAGGACGGACCGGGACCAGTTGATCACAAACCTCTCACCCGCAGCATCAGTGCGCGAGCCTCTCGCCTTTCAGTCGCCTATACGTACAACGAATGCCAGGGTCTGCTATCCGTGACATGGTGCACTGTGCTTCTGTAAGCTGCTGTAGACATTGAATGTCATGATCATCGTGTGGAGAGGCGCAGAGCGCCGGGCGAGGCCGGGCGTTGGCTCGTGAGTGTCTTTGTTGACAACCGCGATCCCAGTGCTGTTACTAGTAATACAATAGGAACACCCTCGATGTACTTATTATTCAAACCCTTGCTGTGCATGCCATCTCTCCTGCGTTGAAGGATGATATCCTTCCTCTGCATCGCCGTACTGGGAGCAGTGGTCGTCATAGGTTATAAGTTTGGCCTCCTGGGACGTTCTGCGGATTACTATCGTCCAAACTTACACCTCTGCGCTGATGGCCCAGAAGGCCTGCAGATGTCGGACGAAGATGGAAGAAACCGACGCATTACTATGCGCTTCTTGGTGGAGGCGAAGTGCCCCAGCTTGTACAAGGAATTCAGACCAGCACGATGGCTCTTCAGGTGCGCGGCGTATCTTGACTCTTTACTGGTCTGCTGAACCGTGTTTTCTCCTGGCAAGTGGCCACCTGCAGACTGCCTATTCTGTGATTGGGGATTTCTCGAAGATAGACAAGGTTGAATACGATAGGTGAGCCTGGATTTCTACCTAAGGGATGTATGACTGCTGCCCTACCGCATCTGCGTCAGGGCTGGGAAGGGAACTGTGAATGCTCATTGTGAGCTCACTGGCAAGGTCATTGTGCCGTATATCGCAGTGTGGCTATCAGTCGCACGTCTCCTTCCTTCAGTCTACGCGCACGGGACTATAGCCCTCAGGAATAAGACGCGTGGATGTCTGATTGCTGACTCACTCTATTAGAACGCTTCTGCGTACTCTCGATGGCGGTACACTGTAGGTTTCTTGCACTCGTCGCGCGAACTGGACATCAATTGGTTTCAAAGTGGTCTAGATTCTACACCGCCGAGGAGCGTACGCAAGCTCCCAGATGACACTTCTATCATAGTCGTGCTGCACGGCCTGACTGGGGGTACGTTTTGGTGATTGATCAATGTTCTTCCCTTCTGATCAGTATGCCACAGGCTCTCACGAAGCATATGTGCGCGCCGTCCTCGCGCCTGCATGCTCACCGGTTGAGGAGGGAGGCTTAGGATACCGAGCGATCGTGGTGAACTTCCGAGGATGTATGAACTCGCATCATCCATGACCTTGTCGTCAAACTCATGCTGGAACAGGCGCAGGTGTTCCAATCACAAGCCCACAATTATACTCCGCTGGTCATACTGAGGATATCCGCGTGGCGTTGATATACATCCGCCAACGTTATCCAAAGGCACGTCTCCTCGGGCTTGGGTTCTCCATTGGTGCGAACGTCTTGACTCGCTACATTGCCGAAGAAGGGGACTACTGCAGACTAGCGGCTGCATGTGTTTTGGCCTGTGTGAGTGTTGTCTACGCCATGATGTATGCCTCTGATCAGACATTGCCCCAGCCATGGGATCTACTCAAGAACAGTGAGGCGTGGGTCCTGGTTGGATTGCCCGGCGCTCGTATTCTCGGCTGAAAAGTCGTTCATACAGGCTAGAAGGAAACTGGTTCCGTCGCCAACTTTACTCCAGAGCCCTTGGTTCGAACCTCCAGGCCATCGTCAGACAACACGCCGCAGCGCTCAGCACCCCACGTTCAGACCCTGTCGCGCAAGTAGTCGCCCCTACCCTAGCGCTGCGTTCGCCGACGCTTCAAGAGTTCGACGACACTTCAACCGCGTCGCCGGCGGGACCATACCACCGTTCCCCTTCCCCAGCGCACGCGCGTACTACACCTGGGCCTCGTCGCACGAGGCTGTCCACCGCGTCCAAATTCCGTTCCTCGCACTCTGCGCAGCGGACGACCCCATTGTACGCGTGCTCCCCATCAATACCGGCGCGCCTGCAACGGGGAACCTTGTGTTCGCGGTGACACGCAAGGGCGGGCATCTCGGATGGTTCGAGGAGCGCGCTGACGGGAGCATCGGACGGTGGTTCACGCAGCCAGTGCTGGAGTGGATGAGGGCAGTTGGGCAGGATATCGTTGTACACGAGCGACCGGGCTGGACAGTGAGGCAGGTTAATGGGTTTCTGGTCGAGGTAGGTAATGAAGGTATTGGCTGCAAGGAGATTGCGGGCGGCGGTCGTGTTGTTGGGATTGAAGGAGAGGGCGGCCTCCTGCGTGGACTGTAATATGATTTGTTACATCCATATGTTCAGATGTGAAAGAGTATGATGTGTAGGTATTGCTCAATCGCGTCCGACCTGTGACAATCATGACTGCTCCTTGGATGAGGTACACATGCGCTACTTGCCCATGTACTGGTACAGCTGGTACATTTGTATCGTATGTAAAGGTTTGCCCAGAGCGCATCGTATCTTGGTGAAGGACGATGGGCAGCCCCCTGCACGCAAAGCTCTTGCCGACCACAGAAAATCCAAATGTGTCGAGAATATGGTGCGCTGGTGATGATGTGTGATTTTCTTCGCCTTGAAACTCCGGAAAAGTAATCGTTTTGCTTTACAGGTATTGAAACGAGTAACTAGTGCATGACTGGCGAAATAGGTATATGGTGCCCAGTGCCCTCGTTGGGGTCGGCAGGTGACTGAGTGCGTGTACAATCTAGGTGGACTCTTGAGTCGAGGATAGTGAAGACAACACTGCAAGGAGCGTCCGGATCTGAGCTGGCAGACATCGATTGGGCAACCGATCCCGCGTGACGAAGTTTGCGTGCTCAACTGATGATTTCGGGACACTACTTTCTTGTGGTCTTGGCAACGCAACGGGGAGGCAATCGAGCTCCATGAACTTCAAGCAAACCACCAGTTGTGGCTTACCCAGGCTGCTGCGCTGCATGCGCACGGTTGATACTGACGGCTGCATGCATCACGAGGGGACTTGAGAAGCCGAACAGAAGAGCGTGGCTGTTAAAACGTGCACAGGACAAGCACAATGAGGTAAAATGTACACTTCGAACCAGCGCACGTACGTACCCATCGCGACTGTGCTTCCGTCTGATTGAGATCGAGTGCCAAGAATTCCGAGGCTTACCCACTTGTGGTTTGCACACTTTGGGGGACATCCGGCATTGGGTGATGATCTGACTCTGCCTATGACAAGTCTTCGCGCTTCAGCATGGGGACTTCGGAGGTGAATGCTTCTGTGACCATGTCTGGCAGGTCCGATGCGGACGAGAAGATTCGAATGTCAGACCTCCCCTAAGCACGAGTCGACTGCCGTCACTCCCTTGCTTGTCTAACATCACTGATCCTCGAGGCGGAGGTGAATGTGTTAAGTAGCGTACGCAGCGTCACGAGCCCCATATCAATGACGCACTAGCGTCCCGAAACACGCGTTCGTAGCTAAGTTTGTCGGAGAGCTTCCTGTGCCACACCATTGCATGGTTTCTGCGCAGTGAAGGACAGAGAGAGACGGCCGAGCGCAGAGCCTAGTCGGGGAAGTTGCTGATGCAGTCATCTGAGAGCTTCAAAATGTATCCGCTTAAAGCATAACGCCGTTTGAATCACGCACAGGTCGCAAGAGGCCTGGGCGTACGAGGTCGTCGACGAGGTGCACGCTTTCCATGCAAATTAGGCTGGTCGAGATGCATCTCTGAGCAAGAGCCTGGAGCCGTGCCACCATTGTGCATAGGTTGGTGTTATCGAGCGGCTGTGATCGCAGTGAGACGGTTAATGACGACCCTGACTTGGGAGTCACTCGCCTTGTCATCCTGCGCTACACGTCATTGGGGACATCTTCCTATCTCTATCAATGATGGTACTCGATGGCGAGGTATGAATGTTCGTGGCTCCGCTTCAATGCCGAGATAACACGGACATTCGTGTTCGAGCCATGTAACGCAGTGAAAATTGCACTGACATACTTGGGTCGGATGCGTCAAGGCTTGTCTCGTGATGAAAAATGCCGTAGGTCGGAAAAGCATCCAGCACATGCACCGCAGAATTCATCGCGAGCAAAATGAACCGGTAAGAATGAAGACGCAGTGCGTGACGCGGGTTGTCTCGAGTGATGGAACGAGGATAACGGTAACGGCAAATGAGGCCTTGAGGCAGAGGTAATCTGCACTCCGTACACCGTGAGCGAACGCAGGGAAGTAGCAGAGTAGCTAACGCCTACTACAAACCAGGGCCCATGACTCAGGTGCGTGGGGACAAGCCGCGATGTCGCGTCCCACTAGTGTTATTTCGAGTGGCCGCAAACGCCAGTCTCCTTGCCTAGTCCCTGGCGAACCACATCCGCAGGCGCTGAATAGACACTGAACGAAGTGCAGAGTCATCAGAACCGCGTCTGCACACACTGGATACTTCGTACTGAATTGCTGAAGTACACACTATGTTCTCGCGATGCACGAAACAGTTGCCCTATACCTCGATCTGATCCAGCCTATCCATCCAGGCCCGGGGATGGATCACAGTGGTCGGATTTGTGAAGAAAGGAGTCACCGATACGACGGAAGCATTCACGGGAGAAAAGGCTAGCATAGCCTTCAGGTGGTAAGGAGGTCCCAGTGTGCAGCTTCGTCGAAGCACAGTACCACTGTGCAGGCGTGAGATGGGAATGTAGGGGCAGGGCTTAGGCGTACGTGCCTGTACTGCACCGGAAGACGCCACAATAGCTCAGCCTAGGACCGTTTAGGGTCCTTCTGATCCCCCGGTCTTGGGCCAGGGTAAACGGAACGCGCCCACGCATGCATGCGACCTGAACACGACGCAGGAGAAGGGAAGTGGTGATAGGGAGGACGTAGGCACAAGTTTGTTCGAAGTACGCATGCCATCCCAGTGGTTGTGAGAATAGTCAGGGATTTGCTCCTGCGGGATCGGAGTGACTCCTCTGCAGAACAATTCTTGACGTACTGTAATGATGACACCAAGTGTTGCGACATGAGTCCGGACGTAAGACTACAAGAGGCATCGTACCTCCTCCACTGACACAACGTGTAAATCCGCTGCGCTGGAGATGGCAAAGGCGGTGCCAGCTACTCCGAAGCTATCATGGGGTGGAGAACGTGTCCCGGGAAGCAGCAAGCTGGCGTCGGTCTGTGGGTGACGACGACGCCCAGTGATCACAGTGAAGCGCTCCGTCGTGCAATCGTCCGTAAGTCGAGCGTTACAGCGCGAGCGCTGACAACGTCTGATCCACGCGGTGGAAGGCTGATATCTTCAACTTCAAGTCTATGTCTCGACACACCCGCGCTCCGAAGCCCCGTAGAGTCGGCGTCCACGTGGATCTTACCGCTCCCTGCCAGTGGGCCGATCTGAGTGAGCGAATGTGAGGCCTAAAGAACAGAACGTCTTTGCACCGAAAGGAAGACCTAACACGCTCCGAATAGTTTCTTCGACTTGTTCCTCCCAATGATACTGATTCGACAGGCGACTCCCCGTTATTTGTCCCCTGGTGCCAGTTCGGAGCCTCTTGTTCCGATTCTTCAGGCGTTCAGTATCGGTCATTGACTATCGTGGCGGAGCGCCGCCGCATGCAGGATCAGAAGCATTCGAGTGGAATGTCACGGTGTGGACAGACGCGTGTGAGCTACCAGGCTCCTGCTCTGACGGCACTAAGGGAAGCTATTGTCCTTGTCCAACAAGAGAAGCATGCGTACTGTGACGACGAGTCCATCGAATTTGCCCAGGGCGGTTTCTCTGTGTCCTTTGTTGAAGTAGGAGATTCAGTGGACTTGCAGATACCGAGCTTCAACTAGAAGCGGGCTTGGGCTCCGGCACTCCTATGTCCTGACGCACAACATTGTAATACTTCGAGCTTTGATGAAGTATATATTTCAGAAGAGTGGTCGTGGTCCGTCGACAGTGGTACGCTCGCGGCTCGCATGATGTGATGTTCTGGCTTCGAACTAAGACAAAAAACGTCGGCGCAGGATCATACTGGAGATCAAATCCTGAATGCAAGTCCTAAGATCACAACGATATGTAAGTAGTCATATAAGATAGTCTTGGACAGATCAGTCAGAGCTAGTAGTCTAAATTACAGTAGCTAAACCCCAGCTTCTCGCGGCGCAGCCAGGGCGATGCGGGCCAACGGCGATGCTTGGCAGTGGTCGGCCACAGCTCATGGGCCCGGAGCAGCGACGTGGTCGCCCAAATCGTTCTGAAACACTTTTCATGCTCTTCTACTTTCCGACATGTTCACCCTCTTGAGGCTATCGAAAACCCGCCATTCAACGTTAACGAACGCAGCGTGTCGCAAGTCGTCCGCTTCTCAAGTCTCGCACAGTTTCGTCCGGCTGTACTCTCAAGGTCCCGGCGGACAGGAGGACCAAGCCGTAGACGCGAAGGAAACAGTGCACAGCGCGTCGAGATACGCTCCTCCACGAGATGAGCCGCGTGCAAGAGGCGGTATGCCTACCTCGGGCTCGCCAGTGGTTGATGCTGCAGCTACGGCTTTGATTGGTCTAGGAGCCGGTGAGTTCAGTGTTCAACCTTGAAGGTCGCCCTTGCTCTGCGAAGACGGTCTATGAGTTGTGTGTACCGGCTGCGCTTCCCTGAGTCTGGAGGCGACGTGGACACTGAGTAGATTGTCCTTGAGAGAGGGCGCTGAAGTGCGACATTTACTCATAGCGGTAGACGGACGTGTTGAACTTCGTCTACGTCAATCACAGCATAAGAATTGCATCGACTGTCTTTTGCTCATATGAGTCCTGAGAAATGCAGTGAGCTCATGGTCATGCTTCTAGTTTTCTTTGGTGGTATTGCATATGTTTCTTGGTACAAGAAGAATGTACTCGACAAAGTACGCGCCCTCGTATGGTCGTGCGCGTCGTATGTATCTGACTGCTGTGGGTAGATGGAGCTCGCGTTTGCAAGGGGATACGACCCAGCCCTCGAACTCGCCGGCAACCCGCACAAACAACACGACGCAGGGGACGACTATGTGCCTTGGACACAGCATGTCCGACGCAGGGAACAGTCTACGATTGATCGTATAGTCCGAGGCCACGAGGTTGGGCAGTACTACCTTCTACTTGGACCCAAGGTCAGCATACCGTCCTGAACCACGCAGTGACAGTGATGATTGACAGAGGCACAGGGCACCGGGAAAGGCACGATGATCCTGGATGCTATGGGCGCCATCGAGGCTGAGGGCGTTGCAATCTGCGACGCGCATCCGGACCTGGAGGTCTTTCGGCTGCGCCTTGGGAAGGCACTCAATTACGAGTTCAATGAAGATACCCAGACCGGTTTGTTTCAGAGGCGGGATCCTCGGGAAGGTACGACTCCTCGTTTATTGCAGACGCAAGGAACTCACATGCAACAACAGCCGGCCCATCATTGGACATCGAGCGAGGTAGGGCATGCATAGACCTGTGAGAGTCACCAAGACTTATTTTTGTCAACCCTGCAGCATTCAATAAGCTGGAGAAGGTTGCGCTGCGCTATACGCGGCGAACAGGCAGACCACTCGTTTTGATACTGAACAACATTCATTTCTTCAACAACGATGATGATGGCAAGCATATGCTGCTGCAGATGCAACAGCGCGCAGAGAGTTGGGCGGCTGCGGGTGCGTCTGATCTTGTTTCACGCCATCAGGTGGCTTATGTTGCTTCAGGGATTGTCACGATGGTGTTCAGCAGGTATTCATTCCCCTGGTATTTTGTCATTCGCGGTGCTGAAGAGCCTCAGTGATGATTTCTGGCCCTTTTTGACTATGCGTATGTTCTCACCTCTTGCCCTCGGCGCGTAAGTCCTAACCATGATCACAGGGAAGAGTGCCAGTAGGATGCAGGTAAGCAATGAATCCACTGCACGACGTTCTCGCGCTAACCTTCCCAAGGTTGTTACAGTGTCCGACTTGACGTTCAAAGACGCATTGCGCGCGTCTGCCCAGATGCGCCTCAACGGCAAGATCCCAACCGAGCCTGACGACCTCCACGCCGCGGTGTCCACAGTCGGCGGGCGGCTCTCGTACCTCGCCAAGGTATCCAAACAGGCGGACATGCGGGCGTACGCGCAGCATATGCTCGCGGTCGAGAAGGCGTGGCTGCTGAGCATCGTCGGGCTGATCCCGGACTGCGACGACGACGTCATGGACGAGCAGAAGTGGAGCTCGTGCTCGTGGCTCCTCCTGCGCGAGTTCGTGAAGCAGCGCCGGGCGGACGAGCGCAGGCGGGCGGAGGCGATCGCGGCCGGCGCGCTGTCCCCGGACGAGCTCGAGGAGCTGCCCCTGCCGAAGATTCCATACGTAAGGCTGCATTTATACGCCGTGCCTGCGTGTTTCGTGACCCTGGTGTTCAGTATAGGTGTCGCCAGATCATGACTAGGCCTGACTTCCTGGAAGGTGCGCCGTACGGGCGTGGTATTCGCGGACTGCCAATGACTGACTACCTCTTAGACCTCGATCGTGCCAATGTCATCGCCATTGACGTACGCCACATCTCTCTCTAACAAATGCTTCACGCATTGTCCTGACGCATAACTTCCTATCGGTTCAGACAAATCACGACGTCACACCAGATTCCGTGCTCCTGCTCCATGCAGCTGCAGAAGTCGTAGAGGAGGATGGCTTCGACGACCTGCTGGACAGTGTGCGAGACAGGGTTGACGAGATTGAGAGCCTGCATCGCACTAGGGAGCTTACGGTAAGTCTCCGAGCCAGCCAACGCATTGGCCGCGCCGTTTCCTCCACCACGCTGAATGGTGCTCACGCTCTTTCCACAGTTCAAAGACGTAAAAGCGGGCGACCGCGTCCGGCTCTCGGTGGACAAAGGCGGTGCGCTCTCGGTGTATCTCTGATCGGCCTGCCTACTGCCAACCACGATCCTGCGAGCTCAATGTTCGGCTGTATTACCCCCGTCGCCGCATTGGCATCGGCACCTACGCTATATTCTGGCCTAGTACGTTCTATGCCACTCCTATCATAGTGCTGGTGTCGCAGTTTGACTGTACGCCAAAGCCGGACACAATCCATGCATATCAGTGGTCCCAGCCATGCCTTCTGCGCATGAAGGGGGGCGGCGAGGTCTATCGCCATGCCTCCGGGAATGCACTCTTCATCTGCTGATCGGTTCTTCGGCCTCTGATAGACGCAGAGAAGGCCACTTAATGGCTCGATGTTGGGAGCGCGGAGGCCGCTAGAACGCCAACGCACGCCCGTGTGTGCCTCCCGGAGAACCTTGCTCTAGTAATGCTGTCCTGGGCCGTCTCACGGTTGGATGCCGCGGGCAGCATACGCAGTTCCTACCCCACGATTTGCGCGCGCCAGCGAACACAAGTTTTCATTATTCGCACCCACTGATCTGCGTTTTGTCCATTGTGGGCTGCGGGCCCCCTTCGTTTGTGCAGCAGCGGTGACAAGCATCCTTCGACGTCCGAACAACGCCAGTTCGGGAGCTCCCACTCCGCCCTGGACACACCGTTCCACGCACCCCGGGGGCTCTAGCGAGGCAGCAGCGCAGCGCCCGACGTTTGCGCGGCGCTGTGGACTGGGAGAGGGCGGTGCCGCCCTCTGGACTCGACAGACGAACGTTCAGGCAGACGTCCGAGAAGGGTGCGCCTGGGGATGTGGAAGACACGAACGCTGCACCCGCGTCTAGCGCAGGCGGAGGGCCGGAGCTCTCTGGTACTGCCTCCGCTGCCGAGAGTCAGCAGGTTCCCTCCGCGGCTCTAGGCTTGCTATCTCGCAGCAGTAGCGTGGCGCGTGGCGCTGGGCGACATTGACATCACTGCCGTGCATCCGGGGATGCGCAGGACGCCCGCCCAACGCGACTCGGACTCGGACTGTCGTTTGATGGGGTGCGGCGGTCGCCGGGAGGTCGATCTGTGAACATGCGCACGGCGCAGCATACCCTCGCACGAGAATGCAGCATCCATGTAAGCGCACCAGCAACTTCGCAGGCGCTGCCGGTGTGCATCCATGATGTCCGTCGACTTCTCATGCCAGGCATTTATCCGGGCCAACAGAGAACCGTGCTCGGCTTGGTGCTTCACATAGCGGCAATAGAGCAGGGCACGCTCTGGGAGCTTCCCTATGTGACCTACGGCGAGGACGTGCTGCCGTTCGTAAACAATAAGCAGCGATCTAGGTCAGCATCAAGGTCGTCACGGACGTCGAAGCCAAGGCGTTTGGACAAGAACTTCCTTGGTAGAGGGAGACAAGAGGCAACGCCCTAGGCATTCGTTCCCGCACGGACTGAGCGTTTTGTGACTGAAGACATCAAGGCGCAGTGTTGGTAGTCTGAGAGAGGCGAGGCACGAGCCGATCGCAGACCCAAGTCTAAGTACCGTCGTGCATAGATTAGGCGCGCGACGCTTCGCTCGCTGCGCGTCCACTAGTCTCCGCCAGCGAAAGCACGCACCACACGCCATAGCTTTCGCAACGCTTAGGTCGCTTTTCAACCCACCCGCCACTCCCGGGGTGAGCAACGTCAAGCCACCTGCCAGCGTACAAACTCATACATGCCAATTTGGCTCGACGCGCTTCCTCCCCGCGACTTGTGAAGCTGCAAATGGAGAGCAGCTATCGCGACGGGCCTGCCCGTCTGTGCAGCTCACCCATCGCTCCACAGGTCCCGGAGGTTCGTTTTGGGCCGGGCAGCCCAGAGGGCTGCGCCCCGCACCCGCTACTACTTAATCGCGCATAATACATTGTATCACCCATGATTCCGCGGCGAATGACAACTCAAGTCTCGCCGAGAATGTACACAGAATACCAAATAATCAGACTACATCGGCACAAGGTACCTAGACTATTCAGTGCAGGTCTTGGAAGCAACAAACGGCTAGCTTCCGCAGAAACCACCTCATACCACACAAAGTGCACTCGCATCCGCGAGCGTATACCCCGGTTGTACCATTTATATCGGAGTTGACCTGGCTCATCTTTTGTGTGTACCATAGAAGCGCGTTGTTTGGGACAACTCGGTGGACAGGTACGGTGACCGTTGAGCGCCAGCTGCTGCCAGTGGCAGTGCGGCGTCCTAGTACAAGAACACCCGCACGTCAGAGTGAACCTTATGCATAACGACAAGGAGCAGGCTGCACGATGGTTTACGGGATGCTCGACGCCCTCAGTCCTAGCTTTGTGGCGGCCGGCGCGATAGTACGTATGTACCACAAACGCGTCCCAGCCACCGTCGCGTTCCACGGGCGCTACTCTGAGTGACCTGTGTGGCGCCCAGCTTACCGCGACAGACCACCTACGAGCACAGACTGTCCTCGGACATCGACGAGGACAGATCAAGGCCTCGGCGCGGGTTCCATTCCAACCTACGCTACAGGCCCACAAGCCACAAGAATGGATGATAGGAAGGCGGTCGCAGGGGAGGCGCCCCAGCCAAGCCAAGCCGGACGGCTGCGCTACCTGGCCAGAGGGCGCGCACGCAGCGTGATGCATCGCTGTGGGGGGATCGTGATGGTGGCACCGCGTCGAGAAGCACATACATAGAGTGGTATTGCGCGAGTCGGAACCCCGGGCAGGTCGAAGCGACATCTCATCGATGTCAGGAACGCACACACACAGACACGTCGCGGGATCGCCTCGCCACCGACCCCACCAGCTCGCAGCTCGCAGCGTGCGCCCAGACGCGAGTGGGATGCGCGATCCGGATGGGCGTGCGCGGTGGCCCTGCACGGGCACCGAGCACCACGTCGCCACAGCCGCGCAGTTCATACTTGGCTGGCATCGCGAAGCTGGGCCGCTGATCCCACTAACGCAGCAGCAGGGCCCTGCATGCGCTGATCACGGCCCTGTGCCCCCGCGAGCGAGCGCGCCCCAGAAGAGCGTGTGCGGTCCGCGGAGTCCGTACAGACCACCGTCCCCGCGTCACGGCAGCACCAGGACCAGGGAGGCGGGCTGCGGGCGGTCTGGCGATCCACGGACGCGATCGCAGACCCACCCCGGGGCAGCACGTTCCTGCCACATCGCAGATCCCACCCCCGCCTTCTCCCGCGACGACGATGGTCCGATAGGTTGTGGACGGTTGGCGAGCAAGGTTAGCAAGATCCGGCATCGACAGAGGAGAAACCTGACCGCGAAGGCGTCCTCAGGCGGAAGTCGCGCGGGGGCCGTCGCACCCGCTCGGCGAGCGCGCCACCCACGCCATTCTCGCGCAGAGTACGCCCGTCCATGGAGAACGGCACCAGTAAGCGTATGGACGGAGGAGGAGGATCTGCGCTGCTGACATCGCAAACTTCCCGAGAAAATTATGAGCGCTCATATGTACTCGTAATTAAGCATTTTCACTCACAAGCGTCACTTTTCAATGTCGGATCCGCTCAGCACTTCCATGGTGCATATATAGACCCCATAATGCATGTTAGTAATGATGTACCTATATCAGCGACTCAAGCCGTGACAATGGCTCAGTCGCGGCACCATGAAGACCACTGGCTATAAGCGGTGCAATTGCAGACAGTACCATGATAAGCATCCCGGTTGCTCGTCAAGGCCTTGGGCTAGGGCTTCACAGCACAAAATAATGCTACAGTAGACATTCTGATGGTTCGCCGAGAGATATAGTACCACAATAAGACAGCAGCCTTACTACCTCCTAGACAATCACCCAACATCGAGCCCGTCCTAAGTGTTCACCAACATGGAGAACCGGGGAGAGCCTCCGCGCCGTTCTGCATCGCCTGCTACAACCGGTGGCTCATGGGCCTCGTCCCCGTCATCATTGCAATCGGGCCCCTGACCATGCTGCTGTCGTGACTCCTCGGTACCATTCAGCTCGGCCTCCACCTGTAGCTCCTCCTCCGTCTCCTCATCGATTGTCTTGCATTTGGCAGCGGGAGCACAGCTGTAAGTTACATTCAGTAAGGGGCAGTCAGCTGACAACTGTGACAATGTCGGACCGAAGGCCTCACAGCGCGGAGACGTCAACGAGAGATACTCGTTGTCGTTTCCACACCATACTGCCCCCACTCCGACATACTCACAGTCTAAACACGACTCCTCACAATTTACAATGGTCACCAATACTACTTACGCGTTATGGACACCGGCAAAGACCAGCGAGCCCGGGAGCCTCGCATACTACACGACTGAGCCGGACAATATTGTCAGGATCAGACGAGTCCTCGAGGCTCCATGCCATCTAATGGCCAATGACCACAGCTGGACAGATCGGATCCTTGTAGCTAAGATGGTAGAGTGGTGGAGGGGTGACCGAAGTGAAGTAACGAGGGAGGGCGACTCAGACCAAGTGTTGGCGACAAGAGACGCCTGCCTGCTGACTCAGTTTGCGCACGGACCAGGGGACACACTCATTGATCATATGCCGCTAACGTGAAGCTCACAAGTCTCATGAGTGCTCGTGAGGCCTCATGAGCAGCTCGTAAGGAGGCGCGATCTTACCAGGCGCTTACGAGAAGGTTACATTCGATTATAGCAGGGCGATTATCTTATCAGTGTCACCAGTGGTCGTTAGATCCCCGGGAAGTTTGCGATGGATAACTCGGTGAGAAGGTAGAGATAAATACGGCTTAGGGCGTGAACACAAACCTGGACCGAGCTCACTGGGTGACGTCACGCGCTGGGACGGTCGGCAGCGCGACTTCTGCTCTCTGCTCGGGGGTGGCGCGAGCGCGAGGATGCGATCCGGAGAGGCAGCGGGGGTGCGTCATCGCGTCGCTCAGTGGTTGCGAGCGCGCGGTCCGAGCATGAGGGCACTCGACTTCCGCCTTCTCGCATCAAGGCACGTAGTAGTAGGACGAGAAGCGCACTCGCAATGGCCGCTGCCCTGCGCGCGGGCACGACGACCTGGGCGAGACACCTTCCCCAGATACACCGGCACCCGGGCAGAGGCACATTACACATACCTGGCTGTAGATCACCCGCTGAAGAAGACCGATTCGGAGGATGGTGTCTCTGGGACGAATGTTGGCGAAGTGCGAACAGGTCCACACTGCCGCAGACGCCGACTCTACGCCTTCAGCTTCAGCCTTCTGCTTTTGTTCAGGTTGTGTGGGTACGCGTAGACGCCATCGCGCGCATTAGGCTGGAATGATTCAGACTAAGTACTTGCTGGCATGAGCGGACCCCCGAGCCGAGCACTCAGCATGACGGCGCCTATCATGGTGAGGCGTTTCGTAGTGGACACAGTGCGTGGGGCGCCCTGATAGAACGAACGCCACAAGCCCTGCTCGGAAGCGTGCACGACGCTGCAGGTCTGAAATGGCCATGCCTTCGACTCTTCCTGGGGTTTCACGAACGTACCGTGTCGTCCACGCGCGCGCACTGCAGCGGGCTCACACGCCCGCGGGGGGCAGAGAGCACCGCCCCATCGTAACCCTCCCCGAATATTTTCGGCGCAGCACTGTGAAATGGCCAATGCGTGAAGGGATTAATGTATGTACGGTGCACGAGCGGGAGCGTGCATTGAATGCGCGGGCAGCGAAAATTTGGACGTGGAGGTGGTGCTTCCGATCCGCCTGGAGGTGGAGTCGATGGGGATCTTGGCCAATCGCGGGGCTGATCGGCCGTGTCAATGTCGTCCGGGGACAAATGCGCGAACGTGGGCACCCCAGACAGACCCGCGACCCTGCCCGGACTCCACGCACCGCCTCCCTCCCGGGGCAGCCTGCAGCGGGGCCCTTCAGGGAGGCACCACTACTGCCCGTTGTCGCTATTGTAATAACGAGTAGCCTACCCAGTGGCGATATGAAGAGAGACTTTTCACTCTATGGAGCAACTCATAGAATGCACCGATCGATAAGCCGCCTCCGCCGTCAAACAGCCTGGCCAGCCTCAACGCATATGCGCCTGTTCCGAGCCCGTCTGACCGCGGACCATGTCTCCCGCCAGACACCATCGACGTTGCATCCGTGACGGCCGGACCGCACCTTCGACGACACAGACACCTCGCGTCGCGCACCTGCACCCGGGCGTAAAACTTCGACGTCCATTGCAGATTCGGGCCTCAGTCAGCGCCGTTTTGACAGAGCCGCTTACCTACCGCCCCTGGCCCCCTAGAGCGAGATGCAGTGCTCGAGGAGGCCACGAGCGGGCGGCGTCCGCTCTCGACTTCCCGCCGTCGCGGGCGGGCCATCTCGGTCGCGCCGACGGAAGCAAATCGGCGTCACACTGTAGCAGGGCGTGACCCGCAGTGACTGCGGTGTCAGGCGCCCGAGCCTCATTCAACTGGGCAGCAGTCTGGTGAGGGGACCCGTGCCCCTTGCCAGATAGGCGTAAGGGTATCCTATATCGAGGTCCCGTACAATACTTGACGCGGATCCATGTGACGACGTCAGGGGCCCGTACGTCTCACTTCGTCAGAGAGCGGTCTGTAAGCGGGCAGAGGCAGGCAGAGGCTCGGGAGATGCGCCAACTAAGCAAACTCGCGAAGATTGATGGAAAATGTTCTCCCATGCTCGGCGAGATTGGGTGTGTACCACGTTATTGACCGACGCGAGTGCGCGGATCGCGCTCCCAGCGGGTATCGTCACGAAGATGACTAGCCTTGAATATGCCCGTTATGCACGTCGTGGGTGGCGCGACACACAACGAGTCGAGCGCGTCGAGTCGATGAACATGGTGAAAAGGGATCTCAGGGAGGCATCAGCGTTGCAGATGGGTCATATCAGAATGCTCAGAAAGCCAATTCAAAGAACGAGGCTATGACGGAAGGCACGACATACGAGGCGCCGCCCTGGTCTCCAGCTTCGCACAACGTTTGTGTCAGAGCCGCAGATAGGACTTGGATGCCGTCAACATTCCCACCGCGTACCGTCCAGCGCACGACACTACGCCACATCGCGTCGCCACTACGGCACTGCGTGACGCTTGTCCCCAGGCTGCATAGATGCCTAGCACTGTTGTACGCTTCACGAATTCACGACAGGTGTACTAGATTGGTAGCACGCTTCATCGCACGTCAACCCGAACGAAGCGGGCATACTACCGGCGCGAGGCTCTCGCACTCCGCCCGCTGGCAGCCCTTCGCAGGCTACGATCAATGAATTATTCTCTGCCGTCTGTTGTACGCCGGACGCGTGCGCCCTTGCAGAGATGTCTGCAGAAGTGACGTACTAAAACGCCGGTGCGAGCGAGCGAGCGCGCGCGCACCCACCTACGAGTCGCGACCGTACATACTGTATCTTGCCCTCGACGCATGGCTGGCAGCCATTTCGCTGCAGCACAGTGCCACCTCGCGCCGCAACGCCACACACCACCGCCGCGCCACAGCGCCCGCCTCTGCTGACGGAGCGGGGGTCACGGGGCCCTGCCAGCGCATCGCACACACACACACGCACGAAGATCTGGACAGGCGAGCGAGCAGTCAGTCAGAGCTGCCACATACGCCGGCGCGCATCCGCAGAGCGCGATCCGGGCCCGATGCCGCCTGGTCACTGGTATGTACTACTGTGTGCCGTCCGAGCACGCCGGCGGCAGCGAACAATGGCGGACGTGCATCATGGTGTGATGCCTCGCTCGCCGTGTCCGCATGGATCAGCGCCCGCCGCGACGGGGCATCCACTCATCGAGCCTGTGCGCGGGGCCCCGTTGTGCTGTCGGCCTAGAGTGAGGTCGGGATCGCGATGGCCAACGCCGCGACTGGTGCACTCGCCGAGTGCATACGCCCCGAGGCCGATTGCACAATGGCGGGAGGGGACGGGGATGTGTGCGAGGTATATTTGGAGGCGGGATTGATGAGCAGGACGAGGATATTCTCGCCGACGCTCTAGGTTCCCTGGCCAGGGATCCTGCGATGAATTGCACGGCGGCGGCCATAGCAAGGCATAAGCGCCGCATGAGATCATGGCTGAGCCGCCCGCCGCTCCGGACATAGCGGGGGCACGCAGCTGAACACGTCGGGCCTGACATAGCAGAACCTTCGTGCCACATCGCACGGAGTGCATCATTACGTTCAGTGCATGCCTGTCGCCATGACCATTGCACTGATGATAATGATAGTGGCGTCGCTGGACTCACGCAGAGAGCGTGCGTGGGTTGTGTCGTCTCGAGGCCGGGCTGGCTGCTCCAGACACGCACCCACAAACGGGTGCTTGCCCGCCAGGCGCTGAGCGTACGTGGATGGCCTGGATCAAGCACGGCTCGAATCGCAATACGATGACGTCCTGTGAAGAGAGGTGTATAGTCTATCAGCCCGTGCGCCACGAGAGCCGGAGCATGTCGCGCACCCCTACCGCACTCACAGATCCCCGCCCTCCTGCGCTAGATCCGCGACGGCCAGGTGCGCTCACGCGTCCACGGTCGGAGGCTCGACGGCGGACGCGCGGTGGGAGCTGGGCAGCCCTGGCGAATGGCAGGTGCGCGATTCGTCTCCATGTCTGCGTGCGTGCGAGCCTGAGCCTGCACCCAGTAGCAGCAGCGCACATCCTGCATGCCACGCCCAAACTCCCGTCTTCGCCGTCGCCGTCGCCGTCGCCCGCGGGCCAACGAGCACCCAGCCCGCACCGCACACGCTGCGGCGCCCCGTCGACCAGCCCGCCCCAGACGGCCCACGCACACCAGACACCGACGCGCCTCGCGGGCGCCCAGCTCGCTGACGTCATCGCTACTTTGCCAGGGAAGCCGGGCGTCCTGCCGTATGCAGCATAGCCATACCGCCAGTTGAGATAGTCAATGCGGCCTCCCAGGCAGGACGAGGACGCTGCTCGCGCGCCCGCTCTACGTCCGCGTCTGAACGCGAGGCCGCTTCGCCATCCAGCCTGGTGACGCGTGGCGGCTGCTAGAGCGGGAGCGAGTGGCATGGTCATCATTGCTGGCGTTATGCCAGTGTACCTACGACATGGAGGCAAGGAGAAACCCCGGGGCGTCTTACGGGGCCTGGGTAGCGATGTGTACAATGCATGCCGTAGAGCGCTGGGCGGTGTACCCCAGGGAGCAATAGAGGAGAAGCTCGAGGGTGGGTGGGGCGGTTCGACGGACGGCGATACGCCGACTTGAGAGCGAGCATTCCGTTCGATGCAGAAGGTGGGTCTGGTGATGGTCGTGACATCGTGACTCCGTGCGAAGGGCGACCTATGGAATCAGTAGGACGAGACGTGTAGAATATACCTGGAACACGAGATGGTCCATCGTCAAATAGCAAACACCACGAGACATCAGAGCACGGTAGGTCCGGGTGTCCTCAACTGAGAATACGCAGAGGTGGATGCATTGCTCGATGCGCCACACTGATGATAGCGATCGCAGACCACTTTGACCTTCGAAAGCAGGACGTATATGCATCTTCCAAGGACGCGACCACTTGACGCCACGCTTCGCGAACAAGATGAGTAGGACAGCACACCGTCCAAACACGATCGCGAACTGTAATGCGATGCGCGTGCATACGCTGATCGACTGGTGACGCAGGAGTGGATCACTCAAATACGTACACCTGCGCGGAGCATCGCATGGAACCCTGGGCAACAGAACGAAGTGAACGCAGCTTCGTCTCGAGTGAAGAGCACAGTGCAGATGGGAGCGTACCGAAACGGGGGCACAATGGCTGGGACCGAAGGGCAATGCATGCGAGGCGGTGCAGCGTAGCAGTGGCAAAGGCCGCTGCGCGCAAGTGGGGCGGGGGAGAGAGAAGCGCGAGGCCGTAGCAAGGCTGGGCGAGTGATACCTTGTTCCGCGGGCTGCTGTACGTACCGGGGGGGCATCGCACGGCCCGGATCCGTGTCCGCTGCACAATGGGCGGGCCAAAGGAGGCTGAAGCAAAGCGTCCGGTAAGGAAGGCGCGTCCGGTCACGCGTCGCACGCAATTGCAAAGCAGCGCGTTCGGGGAGACTCTTGCACGCTCGCGGACGCTTATGGGCGCGCCGTGGGCAGGAGGCCAAGCTCTTGGTGGTGCGGCGCAGTCGGATGGAAATGGGAGGTTGCGAGCCAGCTGGGCGCGCGCCGAATAGAAGTACTAAGTGAGTGCTCTGCCTCAGTGCACGAAAGCGGGCGCGTGCGGCCGGCTGTTGGCCCGCATACGGGTGGCGGTCGCAAACAAGCGTCGCGTCGAGGCGAACGCTTCTGACGGCGACATGGACGATCGACGTTCTTCGCAAGTATCGCATGCAGAAGACACGGCCGCTGGGCTCCTCCACACAGGCACCGCGGCGCGGGGGCGCTGCCAGGCGCACCATCTGGGGGGTGCCGATCCGAACGCGAGGGCGTGTCGATAGGCTGATCAGCCCATCACGTCGCCCGCATCACGTCGTCGACCAGCGGGGCTAGCGGCGAGCCAACACACAGTTGTGCGTGCACACCGTCAGTGTGTGACGGGACGATGCGGCGGTGTCGCCGTCAGCGTCCCTCGACACACCGTGCGCGGATGCACGGCCGGGCTGATGGCCACCATCACCGCCGAGTGATTGGCGGGTCGCGCTGTCGCATCGCAGCGTGCAGAGCTCAGGCGCAGACATGCGGAGAGGGTGTGAGCTTGAGAGCTTGGGGACGTGTGAGTCTGTTCGCTGCCTGAGCAGTGAGCGTGGGCTGTGCGGGGCGACCGTCGCGGCGGGCGGTGAGAGCGCCTCGACAGAGCTGGCTTTCGGCTCGCGTGGCCCCCGTTGGGCGATTGCCGTATTGGGAAGCGGAGTGGCGGCGGGTGGCGGCGCGGAGTCCTCGAATGCACACTTCCCGTTGCTGCCTCCTCCGCTCGCGTGCTTCCACCGCTCCACTCACCGGCACGGAGGCCTCGTCGACAATTTTGCGGTGTGTGTGTAGTGGACAAAGCGCGTAGGAAGGCGAGTCACGTCCGTTGCGAAGGTGAGCGCGTACACGCCTTATATGGTCAACAATAAAACAACGCTTTGCAATTGGGTGCACAGCGTTCCTCGACAAGCGTCCGCCGGATTGGGTGGCGTGATGAAGCCCGTAATTGCCTTGTAGCTTCCAAGGTGGCGTACACTTTGTTGTTCGCTTTGTCCTCAGCTCAAGTGCCACCACCCCGTTGCTGCATTATATCTCCGCTGACAAGCATGCAATGAACGTCAGCGCGAAACCGCAAAGCGTTGGTGTTTGATCTTTAATGAAGCCACCAAGTCACAACGGCCCGACTGAGTATCGCAACGCATGCACATGCTGTGAATCCAGTGGACGAGACGTCGTCGAAGTTCAGTCATTGTGACACCAGCCAGCCTCAGGTGTTTTCGTTGGTGTGATAACCACCATAGGTGTCCTCATTCGTCGATGCCACCATGTCTTCGCTCAGGAGTGCATATATACACAGGTGAGATACAGACCAGCGTCCGGTCTGACGAGTCGTGTCTGCCATTTTGGGAGATGAGGGTTGGAGGTCCGCGATCTCGCAACAAAAAAGATCGCGCCACTTGGCCCGAGGGGCTGTCACAGGGGCAGAGTCACGCCTTCCCAATTTACCGTTGCTCCGAGACAGCCTTCCGTGAGCAGCGCCTTTGTTGCTCCGACATATATACACCACAAGCTCGCAAAAACGCCGTCAGTTTTCCCCGTCCGCCTCGCCCCTTCCCCTTGCACGTCCGTGCCGTGTGCGCATCCCATCAGCGCCCCAGGACGACATTGACCTTTCACGAGCACCGACTGCCGCCTCGAGGAGAGAACGATAGGGTCGTGTTTTCCCCGCCACGCCGAGTCCGCGCCGAAAGGTTGAACTGTTCACACGGTGAGTGTTTGTATGTTTGTTACATCTCTTTTCCCGGAAGGTGGGTGCCTTTGCCGGGCACGAGGCGGGACGGGGGCGTCTGGGGAGGGTGAGGCTGGGTGGTGGCATCTGGGCGACAGGCGGGCGAGCCGATAGGCCCGCGTGTTGCCGGGCACGCGGCAGGGGCGTCCCCCCATTGCGAAGAGTGCTTGTCGCCCAAATTCGCGAGAGCAGTTCTGATCGGGCAGCAGCGTGATGGGGGTGCCACCAGTTCGTTTATCTTGCCTCGCCTCTTCCCAGCGGCCCTTCTCTCGCCCATGCGTCAGCTGTACGCACGCCCGCCTGTTCATCTCCTTCCCAGCTTCCTTACATACGCTATACCCCGCGAGGTCTGACTTATATCCCCTCCAGTCCCCCGCGCATCCATTTGTCGCCCATCGCCACCGCGCTTGCTGTGTGGCCATCCCTCCGTCCTCTCTGCAAACATCATGGCCGCCGTCTCGGGTCCCTCCACTGCTCGCCATCCCTCGCCCTTCCGAAGACCGGCGAAGATATCCTCGCGACCGCCGCCAGCACAGTCTAGCGGCCCCAGTGGACACCATGCGCATCCCATTGTGAGTCTTCGTTCGTGACGTAGCATCAAGAACACTCGCCTGACTTCGTGGTGTTAGCCTGACCCGTACTACGGTCACGAAGAGACCGCCAAGATGTGCTCGAGGTTCGTCACGCATCTGTTTGCGTGCCCCGATCTTCCTCCACTCTCCTCTGCCAACCCCTCAGCACCATCGCCTCCTCTCGCGTTATTTATCGCCTACGCCCTGCATCGAACACGACTACATACGTCGGTAACGTTCGCAGCATTGTACCTCCTCCAACGACTAAAAGCGCGGTTCCCCGCCGCCCGCGGCTCGTCGGGCCATCGTCTCTTCATCTCCGCCTTTATGATCGCTTCCAAGGTCATCTGCGACGACACGTATTCCAACAAGTCATGGAGCATCGTCGGGCAGGGCATGTTCGCCCTCCGCGAAATCAACCAGATGGAGCGCGAGATGTGCTCGTATCTCGAGTGGCAGCTCAACATCGATCCGGAGGCGTTGAAGGAGTTCGAGGTCAAGGTGCGACGGGATTTCAAGGGCCCGGGGCCCTACCCTACGTACGTCCTACCCTCTCCTGCACCGACCCCCATGCCGTCGACGACGCCGTATGGCGCCACGTCGAGCGCCAAACCGAGTTTCGCTGCACGCACCTCTACATCGCCCCCCAAGCCGACGCCGATGCCCGTCGAGCCTACCACCTACCCGAATTCGCCGACGAGCCCCGACACGCCCGACACTCCAGAGCAGTCGTACTCGACATCGACCAGTCCGGCCTCGTCTGCGTCGCCGTCGACGCCACCGGGCTTCGTCGACGCGAACATCCGCATCGCGTCGCACAGTACGCACGGGACGCCACACGCCATCGAGCAAGATTCGGTTGCCGCCGTCGTGCCGCCACCGCTGCAGAAGGTGGCCAGCAAGTCGCTCTCGCGGTCGAACACGTACGAGGCGATCCCTGCCGCGAAGGAGCCGTCAATACCGGTGTCGTCGGAGCGGTCGTCGGCCGCGGCGAAGAAGGCGTCGGCGAAGGCCCAGGACTGGTTCGCGCATGCGACGCCGTGCGTGTGGTAGCTATCTGGCGGCCGTCTCTTCTTCTGTTTTCTTTCTGCACTGTTATGTCTTTGGTCGCTGCGTGGTTGCTTGCGCGCGCGGCCCTCGTCGCTCCCTTGGACTGCTTGCTCTCCTCAGGACCCTGTTGCTGCATACATCTGCACCGGTTCGTGGCCCTCACCGCTCTCCGTCTCTTGCATTGCCCTCCCCCTCGCCCATCGTCCCCCGCCGCCGCCACGACGCCCACTTCATGTGCATGTCTCCTGTCCGCGTCTTGCATGTCCGTCTCCGTCTCAGTCGTCAAGAGTTTCATGCACTGTATTTCTACCCTCATACCTATACACTCTATCTATAGTTGTACATGGTTGCTTTCCAGGGTCTCTTCCCCCTTGCTGTGGGGTAGTCTCTTTACGGTTACGTTATATAGCCACTATAGGCGGGCCTTGACGAAAAAAATATAATGAAGTCAAAGATTCGATTCTTGTGTGCTCTGAACCAGCGAGATTATCGGCCCGAAGGGGATGAGTTCTCGTTGCTAGCTTTTTGGGAGCAACTATCTGGCGATCGTCTTGCGACGTGCATATCTGGCAACGGCGCTCTCGCTCTTGCTCTCGACCACCACACCCAGACAAGCTGCATCCGCACTCGCCAAGCACCGACCTATAGGATTGAAATATTGCAATATATCGCGATACCATCGCACAAGCCCGCCCGACGATCGCTGGGTCGGGAAGGGGGCAAGTTTGGCCCGGACGTGCGCGAGGCATCGCATGCTGTTAACGCCTGCCGTCCTCTCCTGTTGAGCTGCTTTCCATAGCATGCCCAGCGTTCTTTGCTACTATGCCTGACGACCACACTCGATTCTCACATATGCTGAAGGGAGTCGGAAGCATATCCACATAGGTGCGTGCCTGTAATCGTGCTCGGTCCGGCTCGAGGGCTGATCGCGCTTGCTCGATATATCGCGACGTATAGGGGCCCGCTCCTCGTGTGCGGTGTGCTGCAACCGCAGACGGTGCTCCCCGTGACCGCAGAGATAGGGACGACGTGTTAACCGGCGTCACAGAGGTCCAAGCAGACGATGGCCTGCGTCTCAGGGTGTCTCGTCCTAGCGGCCGCGGTATGTTGCCTAGATGCCGTTTACAGCAGCGACAAACCGCAGGGCCCTCCATACGAGCAGCTTCAACACTTTGCCCGGCGGCCTTTCATCTCGGGATCACTCTCAGTTCCGCCCATACTTACAGTACAGACTCTGACGGCCGGCACGCCTCCTGTGCTTCTATCGAGCCTATTTCGCAGAACCGCACCTGTTCCCCGTTTGCCTGGACATCCTCCCTTCGGTCTTTCCACTTGCCTTTCCACGCCGCACTGGGTCACACTTCCATCGCTTCATGAAGCCAATTCACTACCTCGTGGGTTGGCCACTTGGGGTGACTCGCCCAGCCACCATGGGCCAGGACCCTTTGCCCAACCCGTCTGCTGTGACTCGGCCGCCCCAACGATTTGGAGCTCGCAGTCAAAGGAGCTGTTTAGGGCCTTCTGCGGCCTCGTCTGCAAGGTCGGTGGATGCTGTCTCCGCGGGGCCGCGTCTGCCCCACTGCCCAGGCGCGCTCGAGACTTCGCCCCACTTCCAGGAGCGTCTGCCCCAGGGGGACGTGGACAGCCACCTTCTAAACACTCGAAGCTAGACATGTTTCCGCCAACAATCAACTGTTTAGACGATTTCGGGCAAGAGGACCGTACCAGCAACAATGCGTTGTGGGGCTCGCAAGGTACGTAGGTCCAGGTACACACTTTTACCCCTATCTTCTCTGTTCGTTAGGCTGTCGAAATATTCCTCCGTTGGGGCGTAGTGCTCTCGGCGACAACCCTATGCAGCGGGTGGCGCATTCTGTCCTTGATGCAGGTTCGATGAGTGCTAAAGTGAGCCCGAGGGCCGGTGAGCTCTCGTTCGAGTTGACACGCCCGGGTGGCTCTCCTTCCGTTCTGTCCGTTTTCGACAGATCGTCAGGTTGCAATGCGTCCTGCAAGCTTCAATTCAATCATTCGGACGACTTGAAGCTATCTTTGCGACCTCGCCTCGATATCTCAGACTTCTGATGCTGGGCTACGCCACTGGCCGTAGCGCCTCGACAGATGTCAGCCTTCATTCGACCACCCCACACGGAGTTACCTGGGTATATGGTGTGTATCATTCAGTCTCATCTCCACCTCCACCGGCAAGCTTGGATGCTGCCCAATATATGGTTGCAGCACTACAGACGTGCTTGTTACTCCCATTACCGCGTAAATACAATACCAGGCAGTAGCCTCAGCCACACCCGCCTGGCTTCCGGTCCGAAACACTTATCCGTCGCCAACGGCAGTTGCGTCACTACTGCTCGGGTGTCTGTCGCGCACTGCGCGGCTGCGATATATTGGAATTATGCGCGATTTTAGGGGATCGCGAGCCATGTGTTGGCCGGGGTCTGGTGTGCATCGGAACGCACGAGACGGGTCTGATCAGATACCGTACGCGACACGGCAGCAAATGCACGCGCGGGCACGTCCGAATGCGTCGACTCGGGGCGTCGGGGCCAGCTGGATGGGCGGAGTCTGGGTGTGCGCGTTCGCGGAATCGATTTGGGCAAGCTGGGTCGCAGCGATGGGCGGCGGGTGCCTCGTGGCCGCAACCAATATGGCTAGCTCGTTTTCACTACTCGGGTGTTGAACGCGGGAGAACAGCGGAGGCAGGGCAACTCAGCAAATGTATTCTCGACTGACGCGGTGCGTGCCTCCACTGGAGACACCCTCTGTTATCTTTGCCAGTGGTCAGCTCACCGTAGGATCCAGCACAGATGGGGCATCGATGCTTTCATCAGGATAGAAGACTGGTACGTTACGTGGAGGTTCTTGTTTGGGTGGTCTTCGACGACTTCTGGCCCCGAGCTAAGGCTTTGTGGCGTTTGCGATCAACCGAGGTCCGGTGTTCATCTGCCCCTGCCCCGGCGCGCCGCGAGGGGCAAGATTACTTCTGCAACGTCTCCAAGGGTGGCAATAACCGGGACACTTGTCTCGTGTCGTGACTTCGCTGAGTAACGACCAAACTTCGAAGTGCGTGGGAGGCCATTCAAGCTATACGTTATTGGGATTTGACGGGGCCCAAGCAAAGGGTGCCTGTCTCTCAGGGATCGACATGGAGAAAGGTTTGCGTTGGGATTTTCCGTGCCCTCGCTAGAAGGTATTGGTAGCTATTCTTGCTCTGGTAGCTGTTGCACCATGTTACTGACGTTGCTGGGAACGTGAGTCAAGGTATCTCTATTGTGTCGGCAGCGGTGTCAGTGCGGACTTCACGTGCGTTAACTGTTGACGTACCTGCTTGGTGCGTATCTTTACCAGCGGCAATGGTACGAGATTATGCTGGTGTTACAATCGTGTCCTTTCAATTGATTAGCATGCTCTACAGACTGTAACAGTCTCTTCGGCCCCATACATCAAAGTTGGAGGTAGTAACTCAGAAACGCGTAACATTCCATGGAGTGGAACGAGCTTTCGAGTCAGGCGCAGAACGAGACGAAACATACTTTTGTGGACGGACTATCATGGCGCGTCCTTCATACTCGGCTGTCGCTCGCTTCGCTTGCAGCATGCTCGTGGTAACGGCACCCCCTGCATCTCAACAGCCCTCGGACAAATATTCAGTCCCCCAGGTCAAACAAACTGTCAAATAGGTTGATTCCGCCGGTCGCGCAGGCGGCAGGCAAACACGCGTTGCCAGTGATGCGGCGTTCCCTCGAGCCCTTCTGCCATTACCGGTGCCCACGACCTTCCAGAAACGCGGGCCGTCGGTCCCCGGGCGCGCGCTGGAGCCATCGGGATCAACAAAATGCTAACGCGACTTTGATGCCGCACGCGCTTGCGCTTGACCGCAACGAGCACGCTGCTGCAGCGAGGCTGCTCTCTGCATATGAAAAGATACGGATGTGGTACCTACCCGTGACTGCTCGGCGTCCCCAGCAAGTTGGACAATTAGGAGATGAAAGGCCCGTATGCGTGATGACAGACCTACCTGCCATTACTACTATGTTGATGAGTCTCTTAGGGCGGCTGAACGAATTCGGCATTCTGTGTCGCTCAAGAATGTATCATTGGTAGGACGAACTCGACGGAGCGACGCTATCGAAAATTCACTAACTGTCCAATGAGCCACGTTCATCTACCTCAAAACGATCGAGCTGTACAGGCACCAGCGCCGTCCGTCTGTAGGTCGGACCCAAGTTCGGGAACTTGGCTACAACCGGTGTAACTGTATCGCCCATGGATCTGTATGATCGAAAGCCGCCTCCCCGACGTACTCCGCAGGTAGAGTTCGTTTTCTGGTCGTTGGTTCGTCCATCAAGAGGGCCCTACGGTGCGTTGCAAGCTGCTGCAGTCTACAGCGATTGTCGTATCGGGCATGCGTTGGATTGAGCGTGCATCCAACGGACCACAGTTCGAGCACTCATCGAAGTGTCGAGGGTGGTGTCCACGCAGCATCGACGGGTCTTACTGGTTTACGGCATTATACTTCTCGCCTCCACACCATCTCGAACCGCAGCCTCGACACTGACTCGTCTGAATTGGCGAGATGACTACAAGCGACGGACACCAACATGGACACGGAACGCATGTATCAAGACGCCGGTCCTGTATCTGTATTCAGTGAGCCCGTGACTGAGATAGATACTCGCCGACTACTGCCTCAAGTCCTCGAGGATCATTGCGGCCAGGCGCGACTAGTGGCTGCATCTGCATCTGCATGTCCAAGGCATAGAGTTCCAGTACGTGTACGGTATTTGAGTTCCATGACACTTGTGCTACTCTGAGCGGATATGGCATGCAGGCTAGAGATGGACTGCACGGTGATGCATGGGCACGTAGGCTTCCAGCGCCGCGTGGTCCTTTGTGGTAACGAGACGCACAGCCATATTTGGTCCAGGAAAACAGGTTTACGTGCATCCCGTGTCGGGGGAGCGTTGTGTGGATCAACTAAGCACCCACGTATCCGTCCATTGATAGTGGTATGTGAGTTTCGAGGACAGCAACCCTTCGCGGATCAGCGCTCTGTGGACATCTTCCGCCCGCGATCGAAAGAGGTGATCGAGCGAATGCGTCAGTGGTCAGCAGTTCTCAGGTCCCTCATGACGCATGTCTTCATTCTCAATCTGATTTCCAGGTGGCTGGGAGGTTCATCATAGTGCGGTGTCCACACATCGGGAGGCCTCGCAGCGGACCCACTCTTGCACTTCGTTCGAGCCGGGGCACCGCACTCCTCGTCTTACGTCCGCGTTTCTTGTGCGCTATTACGGCCTGCCCCATGCTCACCGCGACCACCCCTCTCCGCATTCGATTACAATCGGAGGCTTCTATTCACGGAGACCATTCATACAGAAGGCTCAGACTTCCTCCCCATCATTTGGCATATGGCCAGCCTCGTTTCTTGGGCCCAGTTCATGCTATTACGGCCGTGCCGTAACCCCGTTATGTTATCCCTGTGAGCCCTTGTACTTATCTTCGTGTCCAACGGCAACCTCCGTACTGATAGAAGCACGATCCCAGGGGCAGCCGGAAGTATTGCTGCGTGTTGGGCGACACCTTCGCGGCCAGGGCCTTGATCCAGTAAGCGATGCCTGCGGCCACTGACGCGAGTCTGAGACGTGCTGTGATAGCCTTTTGCCTCGCCGGCGCGACCCAGTGAACCGGAAAGAGGGTGATGTGCTCGTGGGTCAGGATCCATCAAGTGATGCCATGAACGCAAGATAATCCCACCATGGTCACTGAACGGGCGTCTTCATGGGTATCCAATACAAGGTTGAGAAGGTCAAGGTAAGTTACATTCTGAAGACGTAATGCCGTTGGCTCGAGGCCTTTACATCATAGTCCTGCCTTCGTGCACGTTGACCATGTCAGACGCACAAATGCGGGCTGTAGCCCTCTTGAGAGTATGGCTGTTTCCCTTCAAGGCCGTGCCAAGGTGCAGCCTAAGTGGCACAGCCATCATGATCACTTGCGGCGCCTGTATGTCAACCACCAAGCTACACCGACCCTTGCATCCTCCGACAGGGTAGTGTGTATGCTGATCATCGTTTAGGGAGATCACGCAGTACCCCACTGCCATATCCACAAAGCAGGAGGTGGTGCAGAGTGCATTATAGCCATAGATATAGAAGAAGAGCGCCCCTGCGAGAGGTATGAGGCACTGTGATAGATAGTCATATTACAACCACGTAGTTACAAGAACACAACGACAACAACGGAGCGCACACCAAATACAGAAATACATGCGAAGCGATATATCGCATTACCTAGCAGCTTCCCCACGAGGAACTCGGCTTGTGTTGGGTCGAGGAAGAGGGGCAGGCCGCGCCACAGGCTGGCGACTGGTGGAACGAGTAGTCCTCCGGGGAGGTGTCCTCGGAGGCGAGGGACTGGCCCTTTGGGCATCGTAGACGGAATGGTCATCGACGTCGCCGGCCACTGTCAGACTCGTAGCTGCATACCTATTCCGAGCACTCGCATCCGGGTCCGCGTCCTCATCCACTTCTGGGATGAGAGGAATAGTGGTATTGACAGCCTGAGACTCTGCTTGCCTGCCTGGTTCACTGGAGCCCAGCACGGGCCCTGAGTTGGTCGCCTCCGAAGGTCCATAACCATCATCGCCGTTGACATTCGTGTCCGAACTGAGATAGGCACCTGGTTCTAAGTCTTCTGGGATAACGTCGGGCTCCGACGGCGCCAGGCCAACCCCGTCATCCTCATGGGCTATCGAACTGGTATCATCGAGGGGAGGGTCAGATGGAGGAAGAGAAGAGAACCAGGAGGCATCTTCGGGAGGCGCAGAAGCATTCGGGCGTCGCGGAGTGTGGGGCGAATTGCTGTTGTCGCGCGCGGAAGCACGCTGGGTAGCGTTCAGATACCTTCGGGCTTCAGCAGTGCTGTCCCGGTCTAAGGACCGCTCCGCACTGATGATCCGCGCTGCAAGTCCGGATACTGGTTCGACGCTGTCATCTGACGAGGCGGCATCGCTCTGCGGTTCCGCGGTAATGTTCGATTCCTGCGCGCTGATGCTTTGCTGTGCCGATACACTCTGCTGCCCTGTTGTCTCGTCTCGTCTTGTCGCAGCACAGTTTCGCTGCGGCATTGCGGCGCCGTTGTTCGTCCATGCAGGCCATCCGGGGAAGCAACCAATGGCGGGCGGTGCGCACAAGTCGCCATAGTATAAGCCCCAAGCATGGACTTTCTCTCCCGCCTCAAGCTGGAAGAAGGTAGGGTCCCTCTCCTCGAAGACGACTCTCTGCTCGATCCTCTCGAGGGCGCGGAATGGCACAGTGTCGTCCTCTCCCGTCGATACTCCTCGGGCAGCGGGTGGCACGTTTCTCGCAGACATGTTCCCGCGATACAGCCGGGCGATCGTACTGTAGCGTACTCTCAGGACGCGCGGTCCAGCGCTGGCACCGCGCGGGCCAGTAGAGACAGATGCGTCATACGCAACTGGAGGGGGGACCACTTTGGAAGACCCACTCAAATGAGCAATTTGCTCACGGTACCAGATGTGTACGGGAGCGGAGGTGTGGAGCAGCTGGAACCACGGATGCGTCGACTCGACATCGCCAGACGTGGGTGCAGGGGCGGGGATTTGAGCATCGGCAGAGCCGTCGGGGTGGTTCGAACTGCCTGCAACCTGCGCTGCATTGTTCGCCGTGGCCGTGGCAGTGGCATCACCACCGGCAGCCGCGGCCAGGGCGTCCTCAGGGCCGAAGGCGAGAGGTCCAAAGGGAACCGGATCTGGATCGACGTGCCCATCGTACGTGAGGTAGCCGATCGCTGAAGTGGCCACGGATTCCAGCAACAGCGGCCCCAATGACCCTATGAAAGCGTTCGTCTGTGCGTTGTGGACCGCCTTCTTCAGTATGCGGTGCACAAAGCGCGGGGTCGACCATGCATAAGGGGCAAGGTCCCCCTCCTTGCGCCGACGATTAGCCTCATTGATCAGACCCTTCAGCTCCTCGGTGTTACGGCCGTCGACGCCGCAGGTGAGTTGAGCAGTGGCCGGCTTGGGGATGAAGAATGCCTTCTCCATGGCCGGGGTGACGGCCTGCCAGCTACCAGGGAGTGGGCGATCAGCTCGGGGTATCTCATCGTGGTCTGGGTATAGAATCTTGAACGCCTCATCCGCACCCCTCTCACCGGAGGGCGCGACCTTGCGCCTCTTCCTTGCGGGTTCAGCCCCTTGTGCCTCTTGGTCCGCCCGGATTGCACAAAACAGCTGCCTCGCTAGAGGCTCCGTTAGGTGCTGCCCGACTTGCTTTCGCTTCCTAATCCTGCAGTGTTGATTGTGTCAGACTGAGTACTGCACTATACGAATCAAGAACGACGTGCCGAGGTGGGGTCACACGGGTTGCTTGCACGGTTGCTTCGCCATCATGAACTCTGAAGATGGACTGTCAGATAGCAAGCAACAATCAGTGGAGGATAACTCACTTTGGCTTCAGCACGCCGTTCGGTAGAGGCTCTGAATCGGTTACCTCTCGCACGTGGCCTCTCTTGTCTGACCGGAATACACGCGCCTTGGGATCCTTGCCCCAGATCTCCTCGCGCGACCACTCTGGGTCAATCTGGTGGTGATATGTGAACCATGCAAACATACGCTCTACGCTAGCATGGTTGATGTCCGCGATCTTCGTGAACTCGTTAGACATCGCGAGAGCTTGTTCCGTGCGTTCTTGGAGGTCGAGAAGCTTGTTGTACTCGTGCTCGATGGCGTTGTGAGTGCGCCGCAGAACGCGCACCATATTGATGCAGTCGGCCACCGTGGGGTCCGCTGGCGGCTCACTGTCTTCATTGTGCCTACGGGTGCGAGCTTCTCTCAGCCTTCGACGAGCGGCCTCTTGCCTCGCCTCTTCTTCCTTTTCGGCCTGCCGGCGAGCCCAGCGCGTCATTTTCGTTGGGTCGACGTTGCGAGCCGCCCCAGCGTCTAATCGGCGCACTTTGAACGAATGCCACACGAGAATGCCACAGACGACACTTACTGTTGAAGGGAGCGGGGTTTGTCCTGGAAGGTCCCGGCTGTGACGAGCTCTGTGGGACCCCGGTCGCACCAGAGGGACCAGAGTTCGCGGAGGTGGCATTGGAAGTTGCACCGCCTGAGAGTGGGTCAGCTACGCTAGTTGCGAATCGCCAATGCGCTACTCACCACGCGCAGAACCGTGAGCAGCTCTGAGCCGACTCGGACGACTCCCTTCCAACCCAGCTGCGTGGCCTGCGCCTGAGAGGTTGCGAGCACCTATTGGGGTGCCGTTGAGCGCTGAGCCTCCTGGAGTAGGCCGGTTTTCTGCTGGGACTGAAGGCATCCTGAGGGCCGTAGCAGAGAGCTCGTTCACTTGTGGCTGCGGTGATGGGACATCGGTGGCGGGAGCGGGGTGAGGGCCAACCGGCGCGTTCGGCTGGAGTGGCACTTGTAGGCGTGTACCGTGCTGGGGTGACTGCAAGCCCTGGGTGGATAGGGTAGTGGCCGGGCGTCCTCCAAGGTCTGCGTTCGCGACATACTCGACACGGCAATCCCTTACGCAGCGGTTCAGACTGGGTACCGTGTCATACCCCTGCACGGAACTCACCCAGCTTTGTCTCGAAAGCGTTGAAGGAGTAATTCAATGATAGTGTCGTTCTTGAGGTTGGCCTTGACGTTGAACTCCTGAAGACCCCATGTCCTGTCATGTGGCGGAGTGTGGGACCGAACATTACGACTCACTTTGGCCAGGCGTTGGAGGTCAGCGCGTTTGAGGGCGCGAAGAGATGCGGCGTCCATGTTGCTGATTGTGGTGAAATGTAGGTCGGTGGTAAGGGGTAAGGTAGAGGGCCTTCTCGGTCGTGGCCCGTATTAGAGTGTGCCACACCGAAGCTGCTTTGACCCTAACAGAGAACAATGGCCGAACACGGGGAACAACTGATTACAATGGCCACAGCAAAATCATTCTACCCGCAAGCTCGGCTTGGCGGCTTCTACGTCGCCGTTCGGGCCACACAAGTAACTGTAATCCCTTACTGTATACGCACTATGCACCAGATTGTTTGCTTAGTAGTATCAGTAGTATCGTGCTGCCACTGCCACTGCCACTGCCACTGGGACCGGTCCTGACGGCGGCAATCCAGCAGGCCACCGTATCTGAATGCGCTTCGTTCATAGTAGATCCGCATGTCCGGAGTGAGTGTGCATCAATGCTGTGACTGATGCAAACGAGAAGCCGTTTCTACCGCACCGGAAGGACGAGAGAGTAGTCCGAGTAGTAGTAGGAGGGCTTGCCGCCGGTGTCTGTGGCGCCGGAATCCCACGTGGCCCGACGACGCCACGTTGCCCCGACGCCCATGCTCGCTGTGGTTACACAGTCCACAGTATTGAGTACGTCGTGGATATGAGATGGATTCAAAATGAAAAGTGTCAAGAATGGGACTCAGACCCACGTCCAAAAATTATTTCTAGGCCGGTGATGGAATTTGCTCATGCAGTGCAGACAAATGGTAATTACTATCCTACACCCAAGAAGGGGGTCCCTTGCCAGCCAGACTCACCTATCAGTAGCCCAATAGACTTCTAATAGCGCTTGCGCTTGATGAGTAGGACACTGGCGAAGAGTAAAATACATGACAAGGGCGAGATTTGAACTCGCGCCTGGATACCCAGATGAGAAGACCCGACACATCGGGCAAGCTTTCGCTTGAGTCACACGCCTTGGACCGCTCGGCCACCTTGCCATTGCACAATATATTCTACATAATAATATATAGTGCAACATTTGGTCTTTTAAGGTCTCACTGTTACCGTGACCCTACTGCAGGAGCCGGAGGGTGTAGGGAGCGAGTATGACATGTAGTCACCAGTACCGAATATCGAACCAAGTACCAAATCAACTTGCGTTCAGTGGCATTTCAAGCCATCACAACTTGCTTCAGCCACAGCAATAGAAGCAATAATAGAATAATATAATCAAGGCCCTTGTGTCCTTCAGATTGCTTGGGCCTTTCAAGTTCTTAAGCCTCGTTGCCACTCGGCCGCCAAAGCCGAGGGCATAGCGAGCAATCTCTCGTGAGGGCTTATTCTTGAGCATTGTTCTACGACGTAGATAGGGCGCCGCACCACCCGACAAGACACTCTCCTGGCAACTTGAATACACCCTGGCTTGTGCACTGTACTATTCCCTCATCAATATGCCCCCTCACTTGTTGGCAGCTGACAAAATATGCACACTGAGGTGTCTCACTGTATAAAAATCACAGAGGTATGCATTGATTTCGCGTCTTCTGGCACCATCCCAGTGAATGATGTCTAGCAAGATGGTATCAATGCCACTGCAAAGACCGATGACACTGTTGTGGCTTTACAAGGACACACAGGCGACCAATGGCAACCACCCCATCGAGGAGACAAAGGGGTTGTCCTGTGTTGAGAAGTGACTCAGAAAATCGATCATGCAGTCCCTTCCCCGGGAGGATAAGCTACTCCAGCTGCTCGAGGAGACGATGCGGAAGGCAGAGGGTGAGCCGCCGGCAGCTGCGCCACCTATGCAGGAAGGATCCATGCACAATGCTGATCCTTGGAAGGTGAAGGGGTGTTCCAGCGAAGAGACACATTGAATTGCCTACGCAAGCTGGACACAGGTGGAGGAGACTGCCGAAATCAGCGCAGGAGGGAAGAACTCGAGCACCCCTTGCACTTCTTCTGCTGCCAGGTGCAGGACATGAAGAACTTGGAGTGGACAGTGAACTCGCAATGATTGTTTCTCAAATGGCAGATGAACATGATAAAGACATTCCAGAGCCTGCTAGCTAGGGAAAGCAATGACAACCAGACAAGCAATTCCAAAGGGATGAGGAGTGACACTGGTGACAAACACAGCCAGGAAGGCAGCAACAAGGAAAACGGCGACATACATGACAAAGGCAAAGTGCCTGCATGGCGGACAGAGAGCAAGCCACACCGTCAATAGCCGCTAGTCGGCGTGCCCAAAGATTGATACATTACCTCCATAGACTATCCTCCCCTCCCGCAGCTGGCTGGTTGACCAGCCGGTGATGCGATCGCTGCGATTCTAGCCCCCGAAATCGCGAATACGACTCCCTTCGATTCAAACACGCATTGCGGCGACCCCTCCTCGTGCCCTCTATCTCCTGGACCTCCCTGGGACTCAGCCACGCGTTCGACCCCGTGCTCTCAAGGCGACTCAGCAACTGCGATTGGATGCGACCCCGAATCCCGACCGATTGGCGATTCCACTCCGATTCCCGAAGAGGCCGGATTCGCCGCGCTGCAAGGTCATGCGACTCGGCGACTCAACACACGACGCTGCTCTCGCTCGCACGACTGATTCGAACTCCAAAGGCACCCTCCCGGTCATCGGCAAGACCCGGAGTCATTGCGACCAATCAACGCTCGAGATCGCGACCTCCCCATCGGGACTAGACGCACCCGATTGCTGCAACTTCCCGAAGATCCGAATCGACGCAGTGCGGCGTCGGGAATGTCCTCTTTGAGCTGACGTCAGAAGTCGACTCGCCGACGCGACCTCAAGTCCTGATTCGTCGCAGACCACATGGCAGTGGCTCTTCAGCATGGGTGAGTTCGGCGGAGGCAGGAACTTGTCGGAAAGTCGAGTAGGTTGTCTCGGATGTGTTCGGAATCGCTCGGACCGTAGTTGTAGACTTCTGTATATAAACCCCTCCGCTGATGCGATCGCCGCGATTCTAGCCCCCGAAATTGCGAATACGACTCCCTTCGATTCGAACACGCGTTGCGGCGACCCCTCCTCGTGCCCTCTATCTCCTGGACCTCCCTGGGACTCAGCCACGCGTTCAACCCCGTGCTCTCAAGGCGACTCAGCGACTGCGATTGGACGCGACCCCGAATCCCGACCGATCGGCGATTCCACCCCGATTCCCGAAGAGGCCGGATTTGCCGCGTTGCGAGGTCATGCGACTCGGCGACTCAACACACGACGCTGCTCTCGCTCGCACGACTGATTCGAACTCCAAGTCAGTGGCCCGCGACCGCCCGATCGACTCAGCACCCCAAGGCGTTCTCACATGGCGACTCAGAGGCACCCTCCCGGTCATCGGCAAGACCCGGAGTCGTTGCGACCAATCAACGCTCGAGGTCGCGACCTCCCCATCGGGACTAGACGCACCCGATCGCCGCGACTTCCCGAAGATCCGAATCGACGCAGTGCGGCGTCGGGATGTCCTCTTTGAGCTGACGTCAGAAGTCGACTCGCCGGCGCGACCTCCAGTCCCGATTCGTCGCAGACCACATGGTGGTGGCTCTTCAGTATGGGTGAGTTCGGTTGGTGCAGGAACTGGTCGGAAGGTAGAGTAGGTTGTCTCGGATATGTTCGGAATCGCTCGGAACGTAGTCGCAGACCTTTGTATATAAACCCTTCTGTACTTCGACAAAAGCAAGCACTCGTTACCCCTCAGAGCTAGCGTTTGAATTGCGACTGCGTCTCCCTGCGTCACCTGCGGCCGCGAACTGCGACTGCGTACTGCGAACTGCGACTGCGACCTGCGACTTGCGACCTGCGATTTGCGACCTGCGATTGCGCCTCGGCCGAACCTTTGACTCCCCTCTCTTGCGTCCTCTGAGGTTCACGGAGCTGTGACCTCGTACGTACTGTTCTATCTTTCTCCCCTCGGTTCCGAGTCGCGCCCTTTGTCACCACCCCTCACCGCTGAGTCGCGACGTTATCGCACGATACGCGACTACCCGCGATTTGCCCCATCGTTCTCTGCCTTCCTATCCGAATCTCTCCCCTCCCCGCGCCGCGAAGGGAAATCGATCCCGTCTCGCCCCTTCACCCTAGTCGCCAGCCTCGTCCCCTCGGCCCTCGGCTGTCCGTTCGGGTCTTATAGGAGGCTTAGGTGCATCATTTTGGAGCCCACCGCGAGGGGGCTTAAGGTTTCGAATCCGCCTTCAACGCGCCTCAACATCGCTTCATCTATCCATCGACTTTTCCCTCCACCATTGCCCCTCCGACACTCGCGAATGAGCTAATCGCAGCGCGTGTTACCCGACTCATCGCGCTTTCGACTTCTACGCCCGACATAGAGCGATACAACTCCGCCATCGACTACGTACTGCGCACCCTCGACCGCGGCGTTCAGTCGCTCGAACAAGATCCTCAGACTGACTTTTGGCTACAGGAAGACCAATTCGCGGACGATCCTGTACTCTCGCGATCGCCTCTAACCCCTGCGCGCAATCCCCTTTCGCCCACATATCCACTTTCCCCACTTACTCCCCTTTTCCCCAACTCATTCATGGCCGACGCTACTCCTGAGCCCGCACCCCAGCGTTCAGCGAACATGCCCGCGATGCCAGCCCGAGGCCACGCGACCGCACCCGACTTTGACCCCACCCAGCCTCGGACTCTGCGACGTTTCTTCCAAGACATCGAGACCCTCTTCGAGCGCTGCGGGGTAGTCGAAGACCAGTCGCGCAAGCAATGGGTCGTTCGCTATATGCCCATCGACGTCGCGGACCTCTGCGAAACGCTTACTACGTTCGCCCCAGGCAAGTCGTACGAAGAATTCCGCACCGAGATCAAGTCGCTGTACCCTGGAGCCGAGGACGAGCGCAAGTATACGATCGCAGACGTCAAGAGTTTAGTCGCGCGTCGCGCTGCGAGCCCCATCCGCAACATTACCGAGCTGTCGAGCTACTACCGCGAGTTCTTCACGATGACGACGTATCTCATCAAGCAGAGGCGCCTCGCGGAGTCGGAACAGTCGCGCCTCTTCGTCGAAGGGATCACCCAGCCGTTGTGGGACCAGGTCCAGTTGCGACTCCAGATCAAGCTGATCGACCACTACCCCGACGACCCCTACCCGATGAACGACGTCTACGAGGCCGCCAAGTTCGTTTTGCATGGCACGCTCACCTCTGCGACTGCACAAGCCGCGCAACAATCCGCCGACGCGACTAACGTCAAGATGGAGGATCTTGCGCCCCTACTCAAGCTACTCGCACAAGCGGTGAATCGCGAAACCCAGTCGCGCGGATCGGCGAGCAGCGCAGGCCCATCGACCGGTGCAGCCTCCGATATGCGCAATGACGGAACTTGCCACTACTGCGGCAACGCGAACGATCGCATGTCGACCTGCGTGCACGTCGAAGAGGACATCAAGAACGGCCTAATCATGCGCAACGCCGAGAAGAAAATCGTCCTGCCCAATGGCGCATTCGTCCCGCGAAGCCTGCCAGGTCTGACGATGCGCGATCGCGTCTACGAGTGGCATCGTCGCAACAAAGCGAACAACGCGACTACAGGTCAGGCCAGCGGCATGCTTCTCGAAGTCGCCACGAACGCGGAAGAATCCTCGAGCGACCCTGTCGTCGAAGCCAACTTCAATGCGCGAATCGAGCAGCTCGAGCGAGAACTAATGGAGCTGCGACGCAAGCGTGTATTCGACGGCATCGAAATTCCAGTACGGCGTTCGCGACCTCAAGGTGGCGACTCGAACAGAGCGCAATCTCCTGCTACGGCGCCCCCAGCATCCCAAGAGAACCCCCCTGCGACTCGCGACAAGGACGACGTGAATGCGACCTCGCGCAACGACGGACCGGAGCACCCGTACGCGAAAGCCAAGGACGCGATTCAACCGCCTCCCCAACCCAGTCGCGTACCTCCTCCACCTCCTGTCCCTGCGAAAGACGGCAACAAAGAAGTCACATACCGCAACCAGGTCCCGATCTACCAGCCCAAGCTAGCGGAGGAAGTCTTCGCGCGATCCATGAGGACCCCGACCGTTACGCTTACCCCTGAGGAGCTACTTTCCATCTCGCCCGAGGTTCGCAACAAGTTCCGCGAAGCGATTACGCCCAAGCGCGTCCCAGGTGGCGAGACGCGTACCGTAGCACTCAACGCGACTAGCGTACCCGAGGAGCGAACGTGCACCGGAGAACCCCTCGAGCCTGGAGGCGTTGTTGTTCCAGATCCTTACTCGGTATACCTCAACAACTTCGATCGCGACGGACCAAGGCCAGCTCCAGTAGTTGCACGCGAATCGCACTCTTTGCGATCGATCGTCGGTCTCGTCAACAACCAGGAGTACGTCGAGGCGATTGTCGACCCTGGCTGCCAGATCATAGCAATGTCGCGCGCAGTATGCCATTCTCTCGGACTAGCCTACGACCCTACGGTGCGACTCGACATGCAATCGGCGAATGGCGAGCTCGATAAATCGGAAGGACTTCTGCGCAATGTACCTTTCCGTATAGGCAACATCCAGCTCTACCTCCAGATCCATGTCATTCACGACGCTGCCTACGACATCCTCCTTGGTCGACCTTTCGACGTTCTGACGCGTAGCGTCGTGAAGAACTACGCAAACGAAGACCAAACGATTACGATCGCGTGTCCCAACTCTGGCGAAATCGCGACCATACCCACCATACCTCGCGGATCCTGGCGCGCGCGATCGCAGCAAAACCCACACGCCCCGATCGAGGGTTTTTGACTTTCGAGGATTTGGTCGCAGACCAAGGAGAGGTCGCCCTGGTCATCACTGAAGATAACGGAAAACCCTACGTCTCGGCTTACACAACGCGTCCCAATCCTCAAGTCTCCATTGTTTCCACTTATCTATCGGCCTGCGATTCAGTCTCAACTTTCCTCTCGTCTCTTTACTCTCGCGACTCGACTTCAACTAGCGTAACTAGCGAATCAACACGTCTCGAAAAATCTGCCTTCCCTTTTGCGACTGCGACCACTGCGACCGCGACTACGACTGCGCCCCGATGCCCACCGTCTACACCGAGTCGCGCACCCGCGATTCTATCCTACATCGACCGCCTCCACCTCCTTCAACGCGACAAAATCCCCTACGCCGCCTACGCCGCGACCAAGAAAAAGTACAAGCCCGTCGCACTCAAGACGCGCCCCGTTCTAGGCACCGTACCGGAGCGATTTCGCATCGTGCGCAACATCACCGGCGATCCTCTCGCGGCTATGCCAACGCTTCCGACGAACCCCGGCGATTACGTTCCCACCGGTCGCTATACGCAAGAACGCAAGGAGGCCTTCGACAAAGCGCACGGCGGCGACTTTCTGTGGCCTGAAGAACGCAAACTTCTCCACCAGTTTATGTGTCTCCAGAACGAAGCCTTCGCGTTGATACGCCCCTAGCGGAGCTGTGCCCCGAAAAACGCGAATACTAGCCACTCTAAGAGTGTCGAGCGAGGCTTCTAAAGCATCGAACGGAGACATAAGTTGCAAGATCAACTCGAAATCCCTTCGAAGTATCGAATCACAAATCGTTATTTCGAAGTGAGGACTACAGTATTGCGACACTAGCGACCGTTTCCCCGACCAAACCGTGGACGAGGGCTGCGGCGATTGCCTCCCAGCACCGGTCCTCCCCTCTCAGCACGCCCTGGAGCAGTATCATCGCGTATAAGCCCCGCCAGGTCGATACCTTGCGCCCCGGCAGCCACCACGACAAGATGGTCAATACTGTACTGCAAG